>VXAL01012561.1:3226-28249 GCA_013399475.1 Chauna torquata
TACATAGTGATTTTTTTACACTTTCAGGACATAAATATTTTTCCACAATTCAGTATAACTAGATAAAATTCAATATACAGCAACATTGGCTTAAGAAGAATATTTTACAAAACGCTAAAGGAATCATAGTATTTTCTTACACGTACTTTTAAAGGAGAAAAAATTTCCCTGAAGTAGCAATGTTGTTTGAGAATCTCATCTTCAGCTTCCCTTTTCACCATCTTAATCAGAATGACTCCGAATGAAATCTGCTGAAATGAACTAATTAGGCATGTTAACACCTTTGCTTCCATACGTCAAAATGAAGGTCTTCTTGTCCTTGCCTTTGCTAGTCAGGGGATTCCTTAATATACTTTGCAACTATGAAATGTTTTTTGTACTATGTTTATTTCTTCAAGGCTTTGTAGATGCTATTGTCAATTATCCTCATATATTTAACAAACTCTAAATCAATTGTTATTATTTATTTTTTCAACTGAAATTCTTTTTTTTTTTTTTTTTGGACATACTTTGTTATTCAACAGGTCAATATTTTGTATGGGTCAAGACTTCTCTTCTGCATTCCCCCATCACCTGTGGTTGATGAGTTTTTAGGTTTTCAGGGATACAAGCGAGACAATCAGTTGGGCTCATATTTCTCATTTACCAGTCTACACCTTCTCTTTGTATTCAGTTAAAATGTTACCAAAACCCATCTACATTTAAACCAACCAACCATCCAAGCATAAGCTTTCTCCAGGTTATCCCAGAAGTCAGGTGTCAGCCTCTTCCAAATATGCATAATATATTATAGAAGGACATTTAAAGTACTCTGATAACTTGGTTGTTGGGTCGAAGCGTAAAACACTTTCATAACGGTGATTTTAACCCAGAGGGTTTTACTGAATAGGGCTTCACTGGCTATTACATACCATTCTCTTACATGAATAGTTTAAGTAGAAAAGATAATACTGAGAAAACACTTATTTTCTAGCCTTTAATTTCTCTATTCATGCTTTTAGCCCAATTTCCTGTTGGTTTTGAATCTTCTTCACTACTACATCCATTCCTTCTCTTGTGGCCTCCTGAACTCTACCTATCATCCTATATTGCATACTTCAGTCTACCTATCCTTTGCTAAATCTACTCCAGTTTCCACGTATTGACACACAGCCCTAAGCTTCAAGATGTTTGAGAGCTGTAACTTCAGATACCTCTGTCCTAAATCCAATCCTAATAACCTCAGCTTTTGCACCTTTCCTTCTAGTCACTGAGATTCTTTTCCCTGAGCACAGAAGAATGCATGGGTCTTCATTTCTGTCATGTCCTTTGACCTGCTTTTCATTTGTTGCTCATGTAAATGAGCATTTTCATGAAACTGTTCTTTTCTGGGGTTTTCAGCCTCTGCTAATATGGAATTCTGTTCTGAAAATCTTGTTCTAATAAAGTGCCTAGGAAGATGCATCCTTTCCTCTTTACATAAAACTTGGTCACCAGCTGCCCTTACCTAGGGAAATCCCATTGGTTGATGATTTTGGTGGTCAGTGGATTACAATATGCTGTTCATGGCTTCCAGCTTATAAAAGTTTTCTGGAATTCCCACCTAGCCAGGGCTTTCCTGCATTATTTTTTGTGAAATGTTTTGCCTGAGATGCACTAAGCAAACAGAAGTCTGCATGAAAATTAATGGAAGCAATAGAGCTTCAAGTGGCAGTGTTTCTGCCTTTGCCCTAGCTTCCCAGCTTTTATTTCTGTTTAGAAAATACACTCTATGAGTCATTAGAAATGTTAATGATTACACGGTTTACCCTACAGGGTAGATACTCTTGCTCTTTTATGATGCTATGATGTGAATTCTACAGAGAGGACATTTTTGCTGTGCTCCATGTATTTTAAATGGTATGTTTTACATAATGTTTTATCACATTTTAAAAAGCATTATGAAGCTGACCGTAATATCACATCTATAGTATGTTATTATTTTTAATTTTTATATTTTCACAATAATTTAAAATCTGTTAACAAAGTTCTCTTTTTTTAATCAGTTGATAAATCTTAGTACAGTGAATTTTCAATATTTCACTCTACCCTTCCTAAAACATACCTCTCAAGATAAATGTGTTCACAGGTTTTGATTTTTCATATTTCTTTCTTTCTCTTTCTCTTTTTCTTTCTCTTTCTTTTTCTTTCTTTCTCTCTTTCTCTTTCTTTTTTTCTTTCTTTTTCTCTTTTTTTCTCTTTTTCTTTCTCCTTTTTCTTTCTTTTTCTTTCTCTTTCTCTCTTTTTCTTTCTCTTTCTTTTTCTTTCTTTCTTCCTTTCTTTCTTTCTGACATAAACATTTAGAGAGAGAATGTATTTTGAGGAAAATACAAAAATCCATAACGTAGCCAATTGTTGAACAAAACTGAACACCATGGAAGTTTTGCTTTGTGGTACTTACACTTTATGATCTCACACCAGTGAATTAGATTTCATTTCTGAAATCTAGTGTATTACCTCAATATATTGACTGCAAACAGCCGAAAGCTCTATGATGAGATAGCCCATTTATTTTTAAACCCAGATACAATATTTAACTGAATGACTTGTGGCATCAAATTCCACAAATTGGTAGTAACCATCTATAACCCTTTGTAGATACTTATATATAGGTAAAAAATAATTTTTTTAAAAAATGGTGCTTTGATCAAGTACTTTTTTTTAATACAGACTTTGACTTCTTCTTTGTGGCATTTAATGTATCTCAAATTCCTGTAATTTCTCATTGCTAATAATTATTCTGATAACTCTTAAATTTATTTTCTCTTTCCTCTTTTTCTCTCTTTCTTTCTTTCTTTCTCTTTTTCTCTCTCTCTCTTTCTTTCTTTCTCTCTCTCTCTCTTTCTCTCTTTCTTTTTTTCTTTCTCTCTTTCTTTTTCTTTCTTTCTTTCTTTCTTTCTTTCTTTCTTTCTTTCTTTCTTTCTTTCTTTCTTTCTTTCTTTCTTTCTTTCTTTCTTTCTTTCTTTCTTTTTCTTTCTTTCTTTCTTTTTCTTTCTTTCTTTCCTTCTTTTCTCTTTTAATACACTTTACTTTGAAGGTACCTGTAACTCAAGGATTTTCAATTCTCATGTACTGGTTCTAAGATTCATTTCCCAAACAAATAAAACATGATTTAACTTTGCACAGTGAGAGTCTCCATTAGTCTGATTAGTCATTCAGAGCATCTAATCTTAGCCAGAACTCCACAATACCGCATTTAAGAAGAGGAAAGAATGATTTGGCTTGTAAATGACAAGTATTACTAGGAATAAGAAAGAGGAATAGATCACTGCAGAGATTAAGAGATGCTCTTTCCAAGTCTCAAAGCTATTTTATTGGTGAACTCTAATTCTTTTACTGACCCTAACATTTATCAGAAGTGTCTCAGATAATATGAAGAAAATTGAAGATGAATTTAAGCACATTTCCTTTGCTGGAACATATTGCCTGCACATTGCTAGGTATATCTTTCATCTACAACAAAAGGCCAAAATAGTACTCTGCTTTCTGCAGATATTTTGCTTCAGAAAATCCAGTAATGTCTTTAATTTCACTCTTGAGCAAAAGCTCCTCTTATAGCTAATTTTCCCATTAGAAAAATGTTCATACCAGAAAAGAGTAGCCCCTGAAACTGCAGTTCCTGTTTACAGAGTCCAAAAGATTCACTCTAAGATAACAGCCATAGCAATTTCGATGAGGCACTTGAATGGAATTTGAGTCAGCTGCATTGTTTGATATTTAAGTAATACCTGACAGTATCAGCATACAAAAGAGAAGAAAATATCCTACTGCCTCTACTCATGTAATCTGAAGGAAGCTATAATGATCTCTGATCAGCTATACAAAACTAAGACTATTGTCAAGCAGCAGTAAGGGAACAAGTGCAGTTCCTGCCTACTTTCATGGGATTATAAACACCTATGTCACAAGGTTTTTTTTCCCCCACAAAAGAAATCCCAAATGTAATTCTAGAGTTCAGGTTCCCTATCTGAAAAATAGTGGAACAGCTGGGGAGAAATCCTAACAGCTTGTGCTTAGGTCATGTAAGTTAGTCTAATTCCTAACCCTAAGTATTGGAGACCCACACTCTACTCAGATTTATTATATATAAAATTGAAAGTAGTAAGGGAAACTTCACTGAATTTTAAGGACCATTGCCAGTGGGATTCCCTGTGATGCCCAAAAGAAGTCCATGGGAACTGTTATTCATCTCTACAGTTACCTTCCCTGTTCCTGAGGTAATACTGATTTAAGTCAGCTGCAGGTTCTGTTAAGCCATTTTAAGAAATGGACTGGGCAGCATACTTTCCACAGAAGGTGAATGCTAGCTGAAAGAAGGATTTTAATTACATTTATGTGGAATCTCATCACAAAAAAAAAAAAAAAAAAAAAAAACCCCTAAAAGAAATTTTTTTTTTNGAAGGAATTTTTTATCTGGAGAACATATTCATTAGACTTATTTTAAATTAGTTCCCTCTACTTTTCACTATTTTCCCTGTTGCCAGGTTTCAGAAACAGTTTTCTGTGGAAAGACATGTGAAAACAATTCAGGCTTGCAAGCCAAGTGTATGTGTACCCCACATTAAGGATAAAAATTAAGCATCTAAGTCAAGGTACAGATTTAAGGTAGGCAGCCTTGCCCCTTTTGCTGCAGCTTCTGCCATTGCTGTCTTCACCAGAGCAGGCAGCACCAGCTGGCATCAGAGAAGGCACGAGTTAGTGAAAGGGGATCTGAAATTCTGAGAAAGGAATATCAGAAGGAGTATGTGACTGTTTTTGCAGGGGCACCTCAGATTTGGGCATATCTCACAGCTAACAGCCAGTGCAGTGTGTGAATGAGATTCTTACAGCGCATTCAGAGAAGCAGAAACAGTCTGAACTATGCAGGATTTTAAAAAGGAAGCCAGTGAGTAATTAAGAACATACTTAGCTTTAAACACACAAATAGCTTTGATTAATTTTTAAAAAGTGAGTAATCTAGTTACGTGTTCACAATAATATGATCTTTTAAAATAGAAAGAGATTATGTATTACTGTTACTTTTGAACATTGGCATGGTATTTATTGTTGCCTTTTAAAATAGAAACTCTAAGATTTAACAGGCGTTAATAGTTAAAATATATAATTAAACTTAAAGTGATGTATGGAACAACATCATCAAGCAGGAAAAGCAGCTTTAAATCAAAGAATGAGTTACAAAATATATACTGAACTAATTGAAGGTTAATTTTACCAGTTCAGAGTCAAATCAAGTGACTGTGAAACTAGAAAGAGTAAGGAGGATTCATACTTCTCAATAAACAGTTTGCTTGCAACTAGAAATTTAAAAACAAGCTGGAAAAATGAGCTTTCTGAACCACTTATGATTTTACTTCTCTAAACAAATTTTTGAATTACACCATTTAATGTTTCTGTTAATAACATGAAAGAAAACACAGAAAGATATTACTGAAGGAGAAGAAAATCAGGATAAGGACAGATCATTAATACAAAGCAATGTGGATAACTCGATTCATAGATCCAGTAAACCATTGTGTACTTCAGTGGGGGCCAGATGCAGGATGCCTGGGTTTATGTCTTATTGAGGATTTTTTGAAACAGCAGGGAGGCCATGATGTGCTGAAAATGAACAACCCAAGCTACAGGGAGGAATGCAGAGAGATTCCGCGGGAATGTTGTTGAACTGACCTTGGAGGGTAAAAAACAGGACTAAGGC
Source organism: Chauna torquata (assembly GCA_013399475.1). NCBI lineage: Eukaryota > Metazoa > Chordata > Aves > Anseriformes > Anhimidae > Chauna > Chauna torquata. Next base: position 8,940 of record VXAL01012561.1, read on the forward strand.
ACTGTTGCAATTTGCAAAATCAGCTCCTCCAGTATGGGAAGAAAGCAGCAGAAGAAACTAAGCACCAATATCAGAATGCTTTGCATCACATATGCTGGGCAATGCAGACCCAATCAGCATAGTAGAATTACCGTGTGCTGGCAGCATGCACTGGCCGTGCCACCAATTACAGCACTGCTTGCACATGCTACGAAAAGTGTAAGAATGTCGCTATTCGGGTAATAAAATGAGCATGATTTAATCATATTGGTGTATGTCATGACTCGGCCGTCTAATCCGACGACAATGTCTAAATCCAAGGTGCAGACAACCATATATGACAGGAGACACTGCTCCCCAGGGAGCAGTGACTCTGGATAAGATATCATGGTCATGGTGATGGTCAGGTAATTATAATTTCAATGAGAAACTGTGGCTAACTTTGTCATTCAGGATATAACTTTTATGCTTCTGATGTGATCATTACTGAAATAAGCTTTGTAATTTGGGAGTCCGTATTTCAAGAAGGATGTTGAGAAACTAAACTGGGTTTGGAAAAGAGCCCTGGGCATCCTTAAAAAGTTGGAAACTATACATCACAGGTAGACATTCAAGGACCTCAATCAATTTAGCTTATAAAACAGAAGATTAGGAAGTAATCAATCTGTAAGTGCCACAAATCACATAAAGGATAATTCTGCCTAGAAAACAAAGTGTAATAATACCAAATATCTGGAAGTGAACCTAGACATGATGATACAGAAATCTGTGACATAACAGTAACATAGAACTAACATGCTAATTTGAATAGGAAAGTTGTTATTTACTGGGACATGTAACCAAGGCCTGTGACAGACACTGTACAAACTAGTTCTAAAATCAAGATGAGAAACTTTTATGAAAGATGTACTTTATTTCAGCTTCAAGCAGTAATTAATCTACACAAATGATAGAACTTCTGTGAATCATGAAGATGGAGAAGATGAGTTAAATTCTCTTACCTGGCCTTAAAATCAGTGAAAACCATCGTCTTCATTGCTAGTGAGATGAATCAGCCAAACAAAATTATGAGATAGAGGGAGAGGTAGAAAAAAGGTGAAATGTGAATTGAAAAAATGCCTCTTTAAAATAAAATTCGACTTTCTTTCCAATGAATATAGCACACTAGCTGAATTATAATTCTTCAGAGGAACAATTCATCTGTTTTCCAGCTGGGCGGGTTGAGCTGATAAAAATTTTTGCAAGAAGTGTTTCATGTCTTTCTATTTGGATAGAAGATTTGATAGAATGTTTGGATAGAAATACTTCTTGTTTTCAGTGAAAATTTATTACTGAAAGTTAAGTGAAATTACCAATTCCATCTACATGTTTGAGATAAAATTTCTCTGCCCTATTTATGAATGCAAGTTAAGAGAAAAAAAAATCAGAGACTAGTCATTCTTTTACTGTTGTTTCATGATAGCCTTATTTTATATTATGTCTTTTATTTGCAATCAAGCTGCCTTTTTAACCTAGTACATTTTAGAATGGAAGTATTTTTAATATAGGTACAAACCAGTAGGCCAAAAATTGTTTTAGGTATATGGACTTTTACTCTTGATCTCTTCTTTAACTCTATTATTTCTTCTCTATTTATAAAATTTCTTCTCCGTTTATAAGATGGTAAGTGAAGTAAAGCAAGTGGGTTGACCTTTAAAATGGAAATTCTATACTGATTAGTTTTATGCCTGTGTGCATTCCTGTGTTGTTTGATTTTGTTTCAGCCAACTACAAACTACTATAAATGCTTGTTGGGAAAAAAAAAAAAAAAGAAATACTTTTTATGCTTATTTTTACAAAAAGTTCTAAGTCAAACAGTTTTCTCTGCTGAATAATTCTGGCAAAACTAAAATCAACTTATCAGTTCTGTGTCCATACAGTTAAAATTATCTTTGTAGAAACACCTATATTTTGACCCAGTAATGATACAGGACAAAGGTTTAAAGAGGTTTAAAGTATTGACTTTGTCTCCCTGATAGAGACAACATAAGAGCCCACAGAAGCAGTTCCATATTTAAAATGGTTGGAAACTTAAAAATTACAAAATTACAATTACAAAAATTATTATTCAGCTTAGAAATGTCCTGGGGCTTCATTTTCAATGTTTGTAACGCACTTCTTCCCACCAAAGAACTGTTACAGAAATTAAAAACTTTCAGAGAGGAATTGAGAATAGATTTTTAAAACTGCATGTGTAACTTAATCATGGGGAAATCTATTGTCCACAAAGATTAGCTGGGAGGACTTCATGCAGTAATTTTTCAGCCTTCCTCCTTTTCCGGAAAGTTATAACAAGATATTTTCTAATTTCATCCCTCTCAGAAGAGCAGAGGAATGCTCTGACTGGCTTAATTGGCTAATATTTTAAAGGCCACATCCTGGAATTTCCCATGGAGCTGAAGTACAACTGATGTTTCAGTTCTAATAAACAGAAACATACTGAAGAACCTCAAATAATGCTTATGAATAAATACTAATGAAAAAAAAATTAATTTTTAAAAATCTATTTGTAGCTTAAAGAAGGCCAAAAAATGTGCATATCAGACAAATTATATATTTTGCTATCAGTCTCTACTAGGACAAGTCACAACTTCTACTGAAGGAAAAAGAAACTGACAACCTGAACTTGTGTTAGAGGATTACAGGCTAAGTCATCCATAATAAATCTTGTATTAAGTAGTTAGTATAACACAGCAACAAAGAAATACATTATCACTGACCTAAACAAATGAAACAGAAAAAGATAGCTCAGAAAATAATGTGAAGTTAATATTCAGGAAATCATTTTTGAATAAGGACTGATTATTTCATTTTACTTTTCATCCCTTAATGCTGTTGTTGGTCATAGTAACATTCACTACATAGCATAGCATCAAACACTCTTGTCCTCCCATTACTCTTCCAATTTCTAGCCAAAGGTTTCAATTCTGTACCTGAATATTAGAATCTAAAAAACTAAGTAGAATGCTATATATATTCATTTGTGGCATAACAAGTGTAAGGTTATCTCTAAAGCTTTCACAGCACTTAAGAGCTTAACTTGGATTTGCCCCAAGTATTTTGTTTTGCCTAGCTCTTACATGAGGACCTAGAAAGCAGACTTAGCATACAAATGCTCACAGCAGAAGGTGAAGGCAATTCATTTTGCCACTGCCACATAAGGACTTTAGAGCTCACATATCACAGCTGTCTCTCACCTATGAGCTTACTGGCATGTTTCCTCCTCAACAAATGTCTACGTTTTTACTGCCTCCAGTTTTTTCTTTTGTTTGGAGGCAGAAGAGGACACAGCTTTTTTAATCTGGGGAGAATCTTTTTTTTTCAGAGCTTGCTATCCTTGTTCTCTCTCAGGAGGCTGTGGTGGTGTTCACTTCCCCAGGAATAAGGCTAGCTCAGTATGAAACTACCCCTGCTACATTTACGTTATGAAATAACGGCTTATCAGGACACTGATTTAAATCTGGACAAACTGAAGAAAATAACACTACTATTATATTTGCAAAGACTCCTAACTGAGAAAACTTTGCTGACTTTTTTTTTTGGTTTTCATTACTATTATGTAGTTCTGGATGTTAATGGATATTGAAATCAGAAAATGGTGAAAGTTCTCTCTTTGAATACTCTTACCACTTGGAAAAAAAAAAAAAACAGCAATTTTAAACCCAAGCGAGGTACAGGTGATACTGTAGGAATAGGAAAAGAGACATTTTAAGGAATTAGTTGACGTTGGATATTCAATATTTTTGTCATAAGTACATCTATTTCAAACACTAACATTGTGTCATAATGTATTTTAAATAACTTCAGTGTGCCAGGAAACTCCAACTTTTTATTTCTTGACTTAAAGTATGTTGGCTGCCATCATTTTCAGAATAGTTCTTCAGTGTTCTCTAACTAGGTAAAGACTAATCTAGTTCACCAGGCAGCCACCCAGGTCCCAGGTAGATAGGCTGATGAATTCTTCAGATTTACAGTGAGAGGATGTTATTAAAGACTGATTTCTTCTAAGAATACTTTACCCTGAACATCATCTTTGTTTATAACTCACATCCCATCTAGACTCATATTTGGTGCTACAGTTAATACTGTCCAAACTGAAATTACTTAAGTCCAAAAACAGGATGTTAGGAAAGTCTGCACTTACAAAATTATCTCCCAGTGGCAAAAAAAAAAAAAAAAAAAAATCATTATTACTTCAACTTCTTTTGTAGACAAAAAGGTTGTACACAGAATGCAATAAGGCTGTGTATATCAGAGAAATAAAGTGCAGGAGTTGTGCACCCTGAAAATCATGATTAATATCCAGCTGATGTGGCATACCTGTATTTCTTTTATGTTAAACATTCTAAGTAGATTTTCCATTATTCCTACATTTATTAGATAATGCATTCTTTCAAATCTACTCCTATTGCTTAAATCATTATATAGTTTATGAAAAACTAAACACAAATTCAACATTGCCCTAGTACCAACTTGAGATATATTAATAACACATTTTGATCTAGTAAGTTTACAAGTTAATAAATGCTCAGTATGACAGTTCCCTTTTTTGTATATTTATATTCCAGTCTAGTTTTTAGCATCATGTATATTTTAATTTTTTAATTTAACAGTCAGCAACCCTCCTAGGTTATGAATACTTTGGAAGACATCCTCATGTCATTGGTGCTAATTCATACTTTTTCAATGTGAAAAAGCACTTCTAAAATGTGTACATGTGCAGATGTACTAACAGAAAAGGCTGAGGTGTACTGAACATTATATTACTATGGATCAATACTGTAGCTTCCCCATGCTCTTTCATTGCCAGCTGTCTTTATTTCTATTTTTAATATGCTTTTTTTAAATAGTGTGCAGTTAAATTTTTATTTTCGTTCATTGTGCAGTACTTTTTTGCCATCTAGTCACTGCTGAATATCCTAATGGTAAAACTGAGAATGGTAACTTCACATTTGATTGTAGTGGAAATGCAGTGTACAAAGGAAATAATTGTATTTTTCAGCTTTCCCCTGCAGAGTAGCAAGGTTCTAATCTAGTCTACTGTGATTGTTGCTTTTTTTTTTTTTTTTTTTAATTTAGCAGGAATGCTAATAACACTTTACAATGGTATCTTTCTATTTAAGTGATAAAGTTAGAAGAAGCTTCCCCATAAGATACCATTAACTGAAACATTTCTACAATGTAATATAACTTGCTTCCTGTGCTTGATCTTATGAAAAAGAAAAAAAAAAAAAAACTGAGGAAATTGTGTGCCTTTTTGTATCTGTTCACAGAATCAGAGAATACTACTAGCCTCTGAATGATTTAAACTGTTGGTTTTAACCTATTGGTTTTCTATACATAGTGAATATGCATTACACACCTATCTTGAATAAACTACATAAACGAGCTTTGATGGCTTTTCTAAATTGTACCTGACTGTCCTTGCTTCTAGTCACATGGTTCTACTACATTTGCTTTCAAACTATGTACTAGGGTATATACAACTGGTATAAATAAACAAAATCTGTGTTTATTGAATTTCACTTAAATAAATTACTGAATATTCTTGCCTGTTTATTTTCATACATTGCAAATACTACTATCATGATTTAGCACTCTTTTATGAGTAGAACAAGGAATTGCAGAAACATCACACAGGATGATACAGTAAATAGTTTTATAATAGGACTCCAACTTTCATTTTCCATAGTCCTGCTATTAAAAAAAAAATTTTTTTTTTAAAAATTGTTCAAGGTCACTGGTGTTAGGAAGTATGTCTTTTACAGGATTGAAAAAATAAATCTGTGAGGAACTATATTCATGGCATTTTCTCTCTTTCTCTCTCCTGTTCTTAATCTCACTTGTACGTTATATATTTATTTCTGAATAAAATATTTTTGACATACATTAATTCAAGCATTATTATATGCATCCTTATGCATAATTATTGTTCACCTTTGCTGCTCCAGCATATGCAGTGGAATGAATGAGCCAGTGTTTGAAAGAGATTGAGATTTGGGTGAGAGCTAACTGGTAGAAATAAAAAATAAAGATTAGAACAGAGCCTGAAGTTGAAGAAGGCCACTGGAAGAATTGGTGTGAGTTGTAATGTTACCTCTTCTGAGGACAAATATTTTCTTCATAAAATAGCTAAATAGGCCAGGAGCTTTAAATTTATTATCAAAGTGCTGTGTTACAGAGGAAGGTATGGACTTTGGTTTCGGACTTCAAGTGTCTGTATAGTATTCTAGGGGTTTACAGTGCTTTATTGCTGTAGGATTTAGTACTTTAGTACTGAGAGTTTAGCACTCAGGGTTTAGAATCATTGAATGGTTTGGGTTGGAAGGGACCTTTAAAGATCACCTAGTTCCAACCCCCTGCCATGGGCAGGGACACCTCCCACTAGACTAGGTTGCTCAAAGCCCCACCCAACCTGGCCTTGAACACTTCCAGGGATGGGGCATCCACAACTTCTAAGGGGAACCTGTTCCAGTGCCTCACCACCCTCACAGTGAAGAATTTCTTCCTAATGTCCAATCTAAATCTACCCTCTTTTAGTTTAAAAGCATTACCCCTTGTTCTATCATCTAAATTCTAATAAAATGGAGACATTTTGCACGATTTCAAAGCAGAAACCATAATTTTCTCCACTTTCAGTAATGGTTTACTGTTAGAAAGGCCAGTTTAAAGCTTTTCTTAGCCCTGGAGGTGTTCACAAGGGCATGGAGGAGCAGGCCTTGCAGTCTTGACATGGCAATGGATCAGTTACTGCCAACAAAAGAAATTCTTTCCCTCCTGACCTGTCAGCACCTTCCGACATTTTCCTGGAGCAAGCTGTCTCCTTTCGGGTCAAACTGGCAACTTGCTGCTGTGGAGGTACAGCTCCAGTCACTGGCTGAGTTCCGGTAGAGTGAGATGTTCTGTATGCCATTAGGATCCAGACCTCGCTGTAGAAACACAATTGTGAAGGCTCAAAGGTATGTAATAAACCATTTATGAATAAGTTGCTTAGGTGGGCAGCAGAATTAAACTTAAGTTAGCTAAGCACCTAGAAACTCTAGTTATGAGCTTGGAACCTAAAGTGTTGTCTAAACGTAGTGAAAAGACTGTCGTACTGTATTTTGTAACGTATGTGCATACATCTAAAATTACTTATGAAATATATATTTATTAGCTTTCTACTTTCATTTTACTTATTTGTTCACCATGTTAAATTGTCAATAGTGTCCACAGAAATCATTTTAAAAGTTTGAAGTTTAGCACTTAAATGGGTGTTTATTCCCTTCTTTCAACACAACCCCTTTGTTGCAAGGATATGCATCATTTCCTAACAGAAAACAGAGCTAACAAAGTGTAAGTGAAGCCAGGTGGGGAAAGGCAAGTTGAACTGTGTTTTGAACAATGGCACAAGGAGCTTCTCAGAGGACAATATGTAAAACTGCAAGAACCAAATTGAGAGAGTATGCTCCAGGACAAAGGCCAAAAACATAATTCTCTAAATGTTTATCTATGTGTTCCACCTTATCCTTAAGAGTAACCTTGTTGGCTGGCACGGAACTGTAAACCTAAATCAGTAACACTGAGCACTGAGAGCTCAGAGCTTAGAACTCTTATAGAAGTGAGCAGGAGTTAATGGGACCTTACAGATTATGCTACATTTGTACCAACCTAGGAGTGAGATTTGTATATACTTCAGTGTAGAAAGAAAACATTCCTTTATCACAGAAAAAAAAAAACAAAAAAAAACCCGCTTTTATTGTTTTACTAAAGGAATGAAGAAAGCACCTCAGCTTAGGACAGTTAGGTTACCTTTAAAGTCTTACACAACTTTTCTCCCTGTCCTACCAACTCCTGCCTAACAATCCCACTCTTGAGCATATAAATGTACAGTTTTAACCTTCACCATTACATGTATTAGATTTTTCAGAGAGCTCTTCACTGGTGAGGGATGAGACACCAGTATTACCACATAGCTGCAAGAACTCAGGTTTTAGAAGAATGCCAGACCTCACACGAGTCCTGCTGGACTGAAATGGAGAGCAGTACTTGCTCACAGATACTCACAGTCAGGTACTTTGGTATCAATAGCAGTATAAAGTTTTGTTTTCTTTTGCTGGGAGGAGGAAGTGGATTGACTCAGGCATGGGCAGATTTAGACTGCAGTATAGAGTATGTCATGGTTTTGGCTGGGACAGAGTTAATTTTCTTCATAGAGGCTCACACAATGCTGTGTTTTGGATTTTTTATGAAAATAGTGGTGATGGTTTTGGTTGTTGCAGAGCACTGCCAAGGACCTTTTTGCTTCTTGTGCTGCCCTGCCAGTGAGGAGGCTGGGGGTGCACAAGGAGCTGGGAGGGGACACGGCCAGGGCAGGTGACCCAGACTGACCAAGGAGATATTCCGTACCATATGGCATCATGCTCAGAAGTAAAAGCTGGGGTAAAGAAGGAGAAAAGGGGGGTACATTCCGAGTGATGGCATTTGTCTTCCCAAGAAACCGTTACGCGGGATGAGCCCTGCTTTCCTCGCAGTGGCTGAACACCTGCCTGCCCATGGGAAGCAGCGAATGAATTCCTTGTTGTGCTTTGCTTGCACGCACGGCTTTTGCTTTACCTGGTAAACTGTCTTTATCTCAACCCATGAGTTCTTGCACTTTTACCTTTCTGATTCTCTCCCCCATCCCACCTGGGGACAGTGAGTGAGTGGCTGTGTGACATTTAGCTGCCTGCCAGGGCTAAACCACAACAGAGTATTACTTGGAAAGTACCATATTAGAAGATGTGGAAAGTTCCCTTCCACAATGTGTGAAAACCTTTAGTGAAAACTCTGGGAAAAGCTTTCCACAGAAGGATAAATTTGGCCATATATACCACTTTCCACTTGCTTTACACTTGATTAATGTGATGCCTGTAAGAACATAGGCAAGCATTAATTCTGATTAACTTTTATTGCACTGCAAGCGTGTCCTTTACTTTTAAAACTAAGTGGCCTTGTTCTTGTGTTTAGATCTGTTTTATAAAGTGAAGCTGTCTGTGACTCACTGCAACCTTCTCAGACACACAGTCATTGTAAAATTTTGAGAGAAATCAGCTGGTTGAACTTTTACACAATCGCTTACTCAGATCAAACTCCTGGTCAGTATAGAGAAAATCCTGAGATGCAAAACTTTTGACACCTTTCCATACAATGCATTTTGTAAATACATTTTCTAAGTGAATTCTATATGTTTTCACTTATATTTAGAAGCTGGAATGGATGCCTTGAACACAGTTAATAAATTCTCAGTGAAAGAGTTAATAACATGTTACCGAAGCACTCTTCTATTAGCTGAATGAATAAATTGGCCTTAAGCCAGCAATCTTTCCACTTGGGTATACAGCTAGTTGCAGAGCCAGGCTTTTGTTACCTTGGCTAGCTTCAACCTCATTCATTCCTTGCACTCTCCTATTTGTGTGCATCTTTTGCCTCTACTTTTGTTCTCAATTTATTAGCTCTCTGGAAGATATACTTTTGTTCTGTATTTGCAAAATACTTGGTGCGGGAGAATCAGTCATCCTAAACATGGTTCCTAGGCATTAAAAAAATATGAATATTAAACACTCTTTTCTTGAAAGCCAGCTACTATACTGGGGTATATTCTTTACGTGCAGAGAGCTGTTTTGCTTGCATGGGATGCAGAGGGATAAAATTTGCAATATACAGGCCAGGTTATGTTCGTAGAAATGCTAGAAAGTTAGCAAGCACAGCACTGCAGGCAATTGAGAATATATTTCTCTGGATTCATGCCACCTTTAAGGGGACTTGTTATCTTCTCTTACAGTGTGTAATTCCAGGTTAAGATGTGCAGGAGGATGAGAATGTGTCTTTCTACTGTCTGCTGACAGCAGGAGGTAATTCATCATCCAGTAAAGCTCTTTCCATCCTAGGTCTTGGCCTAAATCCAGATTGTCCTAAGTCCAGAATACACTGGCTTTAGCTAGATCAGCTTGTAATTGGCCTTTGGCTAACTCCTCTATGAGCCCAGTTTGATACTGGGTTGTAAGTATCCGAAGCTGGTTTATTTGATGCTGGTTAGATTAGTTTGTTTTCTTGGAAAGGGGAAGAACAGTTCATTTTCTGAGCACATTTCAGGTTAGCTTGGTTTAAAGAAAAAGTAAATCAAATTATTAGACCTTGTATTACCCCCCACGCCCCCCAAAACAACCAACCAAACAAACAAAAACAAACAGCAACAACAACAAAAAACTGATTAAACTGATTAATAGGAGACCAGCTAATCAGCCCTTTTGACCTTAAACTGTATGAACTTCATCCCTGAACAAAATTCTGTCTACTTGAAAGAGCACCACTTGGTTCCGTCAGTGAAGGTGAGAAACTGGTTGCTGGTCTTGGGTCCAAAGTTTCCTGGGACTTAAAACAGCTCATCTACAAAGAACGTTTTCATCTCAGAGATAAAGATGGCCTGTTGTTAGTTCCTGTCTTCTGTTACTTTCCATTAAAGAACACTGGATAATAATCAGACTGTAGGGGGAAAAGTACTAAATTTTCAGGAAGGAGAAACACCACGGTCATCTGTCACAGATTGATGTTGATAATAGCATTTAGCAAACTCTAGAATTTACTTCTGACTTTATTTTAAGACTGTGAATTTATCCATTTAAATGTGCAAGAAAATCAATACCAGAAACAAAAAAACAAACAAACCCCTTATTTTTGAATAGATCTTTTTAGCTACTTTGGCAGAACAAGAGTATAATCTCAAGTGCTCTCTCCAAAACAGTATTTAATAATGAAGAAATAAGACTTTCACAGTTTCCCTCAGGAATTTTCTCCAGAGGCTAACAGAAACCAGATACAGATGAAATAACAGGTCAGGTTATTTCAGAGACACTGTAAAACATTTCATCTCACCTCTTCCCAGGTAGAATTTAATCTCTTCCTTTCCCAGACCTGTTTTCCATGGCATTTGTGGTAGGAAATAAAATATGATACTATAAAAAAGGCACCTCTTTACTTAAGCATTCTTTCTTCAAAATGATAGTTACTATTCTTTTTAAAGACAAAAGCATATACTAGTACTTTTTATTCTTCTTAACCCTGCTGAAGCACTGTATTAGTGCAAGATAGGACTGGTTTATCTGTGGCTTAAAGAGTAACGTATTAAGCACTAAGTCAATGGCATGCTCCTGAATCTTTCTGTCCTCCAGTGATGCAGCACCTGGTTTCCAACCCCAGCTTGGGTTTTCAAGGATGACAGTTTAAAAAACTCTTTGAATAAATAAATGGAGGAATAGTTGAGAAGAAATTAACACAGGACCCTAGAAAGCTATTCTTAGACACTTCTTTTGACAGTTTACCTACACTTAAAATATTCTTCCCCCTTTGTTGCTCTCTGGTCATCCTGGTGGCTACTGCATCCTCTTGATCACAGCTGCATATTTAATTATCAAATATCAAAATTATTTTTACTGACTAATCCAACCCCCTTACATGATGTCACTTGTTTATGAACGAGTTGAAAGCTTGCCTTTTTCTTGCCTTCAGCTTCCCTCCATGGCAGTCAATTGTGCCAGCTTTATGGCCTCTCTGTTTCACTGAAGAAGCACAGAGAAGCTATATAGCAGAAGTTCTTCCCTAACATATAACTAATCACCAAATTGCTGACTAAGCTGTACTGTGGCACTTTTCATAGATAGGGGAATCTGGTCACTAGTCATTGGTCAAATTCTTTTTCCTTACGCCATGGTGTTGGACACTGTGCAATATGCTAGTCTTACTCCTGCCAAAGGTTTCACCCTTCAGAGACACTGTATTGTGTATGCACAGTGATTTATTCACAGTAGTTTGGTGTCCTTTACTGAATGCCATTTTAACATTAAAATAAAATTTAATGTGTATTAAAAAAGGAACTAAGTGGGTTTTTTATTTTTATTTACAGGTTTTTAGGAGTGAAATGTTACCGGGCCAGATCAAAGCCTTTGGTGCTGGAGCTCTGTTGTGCAGGAATGATTTATATAAGAATGCTGTCAGATATGCTTTACTGCAGCCTTCAAACAACTTTATAAAATATGCTGAGCTGCACAGCACTTTATAGGCTCTTGCAGATTTCTGAGATTGTGCTAGCTCAACTGAAGACTAATTGCAGATTAGTTTACTGATTATTAGAAAATAAAAAATTCTGGGTAGCTGGTAGCTAGGATGTTGGACGAAGCTCATAATTTCCTCTCATAGGAGTTATAAACCTTGTATCCTCCCTCACATAATAAAATTCCATGGTATTTGTTGGTGGTGGTGGTGGTTCTTTTGTGAGTTATGAAAGCTGCTTCAGCTATTTGGAAGCGAGCATGCAATAGCAGAAGTACACTGATGGAACTAACACTGGAGAGCTGCTAAGAATGGAAAAGGATGCTGTCAGAATACTGCTCATGTGGAAAAGAGCAGTGCCTTTCAACAGTTGCGAGCTCTCCTCTTGAACAAACTGTCCTCCCTGCTTTTGGAGGGTAAAAAAGACTCAATCACCTGGCAGAAATTGCCAAAGAGAATGCAGAAGACAGTCACTTGTTAATGAACACTTTTTTTCCATAACCATTAATAGAGAACTTTTGAAAGAGGTGTGCATCATTTTTTCATAACTCCTGTAGAAACAAGAACATCCACTATATATGCATGCTTTAACAAGAAAGGACTTCTCCGGAATAACGTGGGTAGAATTTAGTTGGTGAAATGCAGAAGCCTGGGGATTTCAAGAAATCTGAGAAGCCCTCACTTGTTCAACTGCTAATACTGAACTAAAACTTTTAGCATCTCCTTCCATGCTAGGGCCCTATTTTGTGAACAACTGTAGAATTGTACCACTACTTGAGAACTTTTTTCTACCCTGAGACAAAAATGTGCTAGAATATGTTCTCAATACAGTTTTGAAAACATCTTGGGTAGCTGTTTCCTGTGTTGTTTTTGATTTTTCTTTAGTTTAACTACAGGCCCTCCATGAAAGACCGCTCTTAATTATAATTACACTGAAAATGTTATATGCATGTCAGTTTTGGGCACTTTACAGAATACTGATGGAAGATAGGAAATAATACTTCCCATAATCTGATAAGATGTTTTGTTATACTTCTCTGCTGCTACCTTTATTTTAAAACTCTTGTTTTCTTCCATGGGAGGAGAAACAAGCCTGAAATATCCATCTATGCTACCTTCACTGACGTTATCAGCTCTTTAATGTGCCTTAAAATAATTCCTTTCCCATACTTGACTGACACCTTTATTGATGTAAGTCTTAATTATCGGTCTTTCTGGAGTCTTACTCTGTTAGAAGTTCCTGTTGAAAGCTCTCCTCAGAAACACCCTAACTGCGAGATATCAGCATATCTTCCAGGCACAATGTGGAAATCAATTGAGCATTTTACAAAAATGTGGTTTTAATCTTGAATACAGGGCTTTTTCACAGTTGTGTAGTGCTTGCTACTTGGTATATCAAGTAGCAATCATATGAAAGAATAGTGAAGAACAATGAACAGACCAAATTGTTGCCTCCTTTTCCTATAACATAAAAAAAAAAAAAAACCTCAAAAGAATGAACAATCTCATCTCTAAAGCTTAAGACATTTTTCTTTCCGCTTTAGTGCAGTTTGTGCGTAATTCCTTTCTTGCTCTGCTATAGGTTTAATAAGAAGTCAGACAAACTCTATCTCCTTACCCCCGTATCTATATAAATGGCAAGATTATTGCTCAACACTAAATCCAGACAAATCTATCTATTAGTATTTTATACCTAGTTATTTAAGGATGGGAATAGAGTTGAGTTGCCACATCACAAAGTGATGTTGAATGTTTTAGGACTCCTCTCAAGGGCACTGTTGCTTCAGTAAGGATGTGGTATGAAAGACTTTGCTTTAAGAATCTTTTGTTGATTGAAACAGACTAGGCTAGATCCAAATGATAACCTTACTTCTGAAATCTAAAACCACAATATAGGAAGCCTGCTAGTTTCCACTTCTCTTTTTATGTAACTTTCCACCTGCAAAATAGAAGTACTCTTTTCTTTTTCTCATCATGCTTTATGCTGTATATGATTAAATTATTAATTATTCAGGTATGTTTGAATTGATAGCATGACTAGAAAAATGAAGCTCAGGTCTCAGTTTGGATCTCAGTTGACTGTTGCAGGTTGTTTGATGTGCAGCTGGTCTGAGTAGATAAAGAGCATCTCCCATTCTTACCTGTTGCAGGGAATCACATGGTAGAGAAAGGTGGTTTCTGTACAAACTAGTCATGGTAATTTTCAGCTAGCTCAGATTGCTTTGTGCTATTTGTGTTGCCTGTTCAGGAATTAATGCAGATATAAAATATCATTTTATCTAAAAATACCTCACTTAAAGTCCTAAGTGAGAGACAATTTTCTACATAATTACTAGTTTTCTCATTCATGTAAAGTTCTTATAAAACTTTCCCTGTTTCTTCACTAGTCTATCAAAACGAAGAAAAATATTCCTATGGTTGTATTGCACTCCTCTTTAGAATTATATGCATATACAAAACATGATATTGTAAATTATTATAGCACTCCTTAATTTGGAAATTGAATGCCCCTCTTTGATACAAATGTTTATAAACTGATCTGTACTTTGCCATTCTCTGAGCTTTGCTATATCTCATTATCTGGAAAAATATTCATTCTACAGAAGAAATTTCATGAGCTTATTCATTTGAACTAGTTTTTGCTCTTCTCTTTATGTTTATTCAAAATAAGATTGCTGTCGATATCACCAAAAATGCAGCTGAAAGCCACAAACATGGTTGTTTCTAACACTGAACAAAGATTTGAGGAGTGGGAGGGAACGTGTTATTCTCAAGTGCTCTGTTTTACATCTTCCAAAACACAGACCCTGCTCAACAGATAGCTTCAACCTTAACTCCTGACAGAGGATGAAAGTCATAGGTTTTGTGGAATTACATGTTTCTTTGATAGCCTAAAGATTACAAGAATAACAGCTTTAACAAAGCATTTGTTTTACTGCTTAACCATAAAAAAAAAAATCAATCATAAACCAATGATAAATATTTTTTGTGTGTGTGTGTGTGTTAAGTAGTCACGCTGAACTGACACTGTATTTGGATTAGCTGCTACTCTTTTCCAAATTTTCTGGATGAGTAACCAGTGGCTCACCAGGCCTTCTTATCATCCATCCTTAACTGTGAGCACCTGGTAATCAATGTGGTTCTACAAGATGAACTGGCACCTTCTTACCTTCTCCTTGGAGGGCACCTGTCAGTTAGGATACACTCACGGGGAACAGCTGCTCTACTCCATGCCCTATTAATTCCTCTCCATTATCCATTAGGCTAGGGAGAGGAATGTGTTATAATATTTTTTTATGGCAAATAATTAAATGAGACAATCCACACAATTCATCTACCTAGAATATCACTGCTACCAGTATAACACAATAAAATAGGACAACCTTACTGTGGGTGTGGCAGATATGAAGTCTGTTCAGTAAAAGACGTTTATAATATCAGGAAACTGAAAACATTTCAAACAAAATTTTCTGGACAGATGTCTGTTCCAGGTTACTCAGAGGGAGAGGAGAAAAGCAGAGTTTCAGGTTAACAGGTTCTGCCATTGAGATTAGATGCTGAAGCCACTAAAGCTGTTCTTTTGCCCACATTGAAGCTACCCTTACAGCCACCTTCAGAATGCCTTCTTAACTTGAAGCACCAGCTGATATGGGAAGAGAGTGAGAAAAGCATGCATGTAAGCATTTGGAAAACTAGCCTAGGTATGTCAAAGCTAAAAATAAACAGAGAAATTTATAGCATCTGCTGTGTGTGTAGAAGACATATCTTGAGTTCGATAGTGAAACTTTTTTTACTGTGCACTCTGAGCAGGCCCCATCCTTCCCAGTTCTCATTGTGCCTTGGCTATGTGTGTGCCTTCCCAGCAGTAAAACTTTGTGTGTTCCTACAGAAATTGCTCCTGACATGCAAGAGTTGTTTTGACAGTAGGTGGAGGAAATGAGACACGGATACAGAGACAGTATCATTGCTGTGCTCTCCATGTTCTGGTTGCTCTGCTAATGCCCAGTCTGCAAGGAAAATGAAAATAAAACAAAAATGTAGGCCTGTGTTACTATCAATATAGACAGTGAATGGTAAGTATGAAGGCATGACAGGTCAGAGTAGGAAGAGGGATGGAGGGAAATCTGTCTGTAATGCAATGAAGAGTGAACCAAAGTATTTAGATATAGAAGTGGAAGGTGATGAGGTTATCTGCAAAGTTACAGGCAAATACTAAGAAAGCAGCACTGCTCGAGATTTTCAGAGTCTCTGTGATGAATTTAGATACCTCTTCCCCACAAGTTAATAGAAGACACTTATCTTAAAATCTTAACCATTGCTTAGTCATCATTTTATGTCACATTTCTGTGATGACAAACTGCAGACAGCAAATTGTATGATCAGTTATTTGAACTCACAAGGAAAAAGGAAATCTTATGGATGTTGGCCATCCATAACTTCATACTTGTAAGCCTCGGACAGAGAAAGGTAATTCACCAACAAATGAGGAACGCCAAAAAGCTATACTGACTCTGAGGCTTAGCAGGAGCTACCTAATCGAGTGGTTCTGACCTTCTCTCCAGTAGAGGGCAGCGATGCACAAAAACTGACTACTTTCAAACTGCTAAAATGTTGTAACATGGTAAATATCAACATTTTGAAGAAGATCATGTGAGCATGCATCTAGTTTACCTGTCTAGTAATGACAGTCCATATGATGACCTCTTTCACAATCAGTCAAAGCAAAGAGAACTTTCTCCAGGAAGAAAGAGATCCTGATAGCATGAGTGTAATACATAATAAGGACATTTGCAATTTGGGTTACTGAAAGATAAACTACAGATGGTTGAAGATATCAAAACTGAACTATCTCAGCTACCCAGGTCCTTTAAAATGTTTCCTTTCCGATTGCCACTTTTCTGCTCTGAAAACTGTTTCTGAACATTTTTCTTCTAGGCTTTGCTTTATTCATTTGTTCCTTGTTCACCTAATTTTGTTCACTCTCTGTAGTGAAACCCTCTGCTTCACAGCCTGTTCTTAGTTTTATCTGTGTGTGCCATCTTTCACACAGTCCTCTGAAGAATCTTCACTCTCATCTTGGAAATCTCCCCCTTCAAGTTGCATGTCTTCTGAGACACCCATAAATACCAGGACAACCAGTACAGACAAGTGCTATTCCTACAGTTAAAAGGACGAGCAGCCCATAAAGACCATCTACATCATTATGAAATGCAGCTTCAACTTCTTACTCCTCCAAGATGCAGATTCCTCTAGATCAGTTCAGGAGAGAATTTATAATAAGACTTCCCTTTCCCATCCTGTTCACCTAGACTAAAGTCTGGCAAACAAGGAGCATCCAGAAAATTGACTAAATGGTTTTAGATTCACAGTAGTGAGTGCAAGTAAAAAGGAAGAAACTTTCTACCCTGGCATGTATTTTGAGTTCTGAAAACCTCATGCAAAAACATCTATGGTTCCTTCTAACTCTTCAACTTTCAAAAGAAGTTGGGTCTACTTCATTTGCTGGAAGTTCGCAGGAAGCCCAAAAATACGTTACATGTTTCATTACTATCTAGTTCTACTAACTAACGTAATCAACACATTAGGTATAAATATTTTTGTAGAACTATTGCACATAACTAAATCTTCTTTGAGACTTCATAGGCCTACGGAGGGCAGGCTAAATCTTTACATAATTACATAGAAAGATTACATAAATTCTACTATGAGGTGTTCATAGATCTTCATACTTTAAATAAATTATACTGGATTTGAAGTTAGTTTGAAAATACAGTTGATGATGACAAGTCAAAAAATTCCTGCTAAGACTTGAACTAATCTAGTGCGCAGGGTACTGTTGTATGTATAAATATCAAACAAAACAATGAATCTTGCACTATTTAACTTATTTACCTGAGTTAGCTCAGATTCAACATCTGTTTCAGTTAAAGAACCAAAAGGGCATTTGTATCTTTACATTAAAAAAGAAAAGAAGAAGAAGAAAAAAAGCTTTAGAGTGCAATTTATTAACTATATCATAATGACTTGATTTATACAACTTTAGTAACCAAAAAAATATCCTTTTTGATATTATTGCAGGACTTCTGGGAAGTCTCCAAGTATTTTGTTGTGAACAGCTAGATCTTAGTAAGATGTACGGTCTTTCTAATTATTTCCTCTTCACACCACCTATTATATCTACAACTAAAAATAATAATAATTTTTAATAGATTGACCATTTTTTTCACTCAATCAGTTGGCTGCTTGCTAATTAACATAATTATCATTCATCAGAATTTCCTAGCCTAGATATGACCTACATTTGTAATTAAAAATATCAACACTTCCTCCTTTTTAATCCATTAGATCAACATCATCCACTATAAAGAAACAGAAAGGAGTATAAGCAATATACACGATATCCTCACCAAAACTTTTTTTCATCCCTGCCATTCAGGTTTTAAAATAACCATTTTTCTACTGCTATGATTAACTTATAGTCCATACATATTACTTGTTTTGTTCAAAGTGTAAAATACCAAGGATATTTCTCACAAACTTTTCCTTGTTTGGGGCTTAATGGAATCACATTTTGAAACTTGCTGGCATGACCGAC
The DNA here is from genome assembly GCA_013399475.1 of Chauna torquata. Lineage (NCBI taxonomy): Eukaryota > Metazoa > Chordata > Aves > Anseriformes > Anhimidae > Chauna > Chauna torquata. The sequence goes on from VXAL01012561.1 coordinate 27,619, forward strand.
GAACTACTGACCTTACATGAACAACTGTAAGAATAATTTGCTCTTTCACGAGCTGTACATTAAAATATCATTTATATGTAAATATAGATATATATCCAGAGTATGGATATAATATTTACTATTTATCAAATAATTGATTTGGACATATTACCATTGCTCAAATACCTTTTAGTAGCTTATATACTGAAGTTGAAATTTAAGTTTACCTGACTGGACTTGCAAGTATCAGCGTGCCTGCGCAGTGGCATGGATTAGCACAGCCTTTCACCACGTTTTCAGTTACAATACTCGCAAACATATACCAATATTTCTGTGAACATATTTTGCGCTTCTCGCTTTCCATTAGCTGTGTCATAAACAGATGAATACAACCAAAAGCAACTCAAGTAGTGTTTCTCACCAAGGTTCAAGCCGCCCTGTCATCCCCTGCACTCCCCCGATCCACAACCGGGCTACTAGTCACTCCCACGGAGAAAAAACCAGCGCTTTCACTGCCACCGCGACCCGCAAGCTTTGGGGGTCCCACTGTCATTCCTCTACCATTGGCTCCTGGGGAAAACCCGCGTCCCCTCTATCCCGAGCCCCGCTCTCGGAGGTCCGCGCCGCTGCGGGCGGCGTCCACCCGCCCCGG
>VXAL01012561.1:28427-69535 GCA_013399475.1 Chauna torquata
TCCGGTGGTTGGGCTGGGGAGCGCTGGGCTCCTCCTCCTCTTCCCCCCCAAGCCGTGCACAGTCGGGTGTGTGGCTGACTAGTTCTCCCCCCGTCTCTATTTTTTCATGGGTACACACACCGATACACGCACATGACAGTACTTCGGTGCAAGAGCCGGTGCATCGCCAGGAGGGCTGTGCTTCCACTCCGGGCACGCACGCACACGCACACACACGCTGCTGCTGCTGGAAATCTTTCTACACTGGGATTAGCAGCCGCCTGCCTCTCTCTCTGTCTCTTTCTTCTCCTTTCCTTTCCTTTCTCCTTCTTTCCCTCAGATGCTTGACTGACGGACGGCGGGCATAAAAAGGTAAATGCCTGTGTGTGCTGTTTGCTGACAATACCGACGGGTGATCGCGTTTTGGCAGCGTGCTGCGCGGTACGCCCTCCGCTCGCCAGGCAAGCAGCCTGCCCTCCTGCCGCGCCGGCGGCTGCCGCTGCCGCCGCTCCCCGCGGCTCCCAGGGACTCTCTTCTTGGGGGATCGGGCTCGCTGCGAGAGGTGTCGCTTCCCCAGCCCCCCCCGGTCTGTGAGGCAGAGGTTCCCGCTATTGTGCTCCTAGCAGCTGCCACCTCAGGCTGGGAGTGTGTGGGAGTGCTTAGCGAAGGTTTCGCGGGATGAAGGTTGCTATTAATTGCTGTGTGCGCGGAAGAGAGAGGTTTTTCCGCTTCGGCAGGGAACCCATGCATTATTAAGCGGGGCTGGAAAGTGGCAACGGGAGGACCAGCCTCACATCGACCCCCTCCCGTTTGCTGCATCATTCAACTGAGTAATTTCTATCTGGCCTTGCGTTGCGGGGCTTTCATCCCGCCCCCCCTCCTCCTCGGGTATTTTGGCAGCCGCCGGGGATTGCGCCGACGAGGGCGATCCTCCTTCCCCTGCCCCCGGGAACGAGCAAGGCGGGGGTAGCCCCCGCTCCCCGGACCCGCGGGTGCGGGCTCTGTAACCCACAGCCCCCCGGGCGAGCTCCACAACTAGTTGTCGCCTGTTGTTCTGGACGAGTTTGTCCCGTATCCTCCTCGGCAGGAAAAGAGAAGCACGGTGAATTTTTTAATTTTTGTTTTCATTTTTTTTCTCCTCTCCTGGCAAAGCCGAGAGGCGGTGCTGTGCGGTGCATCCCCGGCGAGCGAACCGAGGGGCTCGTCCGGAGCCGGGCAGCAGCCGCCCGGCCGGGCCGCGGGGGTGACAAGCCACACTTCCATTCACTTGGGACTTCCTAGGCCGGGAGGGAAGGGATGCAGGCGGCGTGGAGAAGCCCGCGCCGCCGGGATGCTGGGGAAGCGGAGCTCCGCCGCCTCCGGGAGGATGGCAGGGAGGAGGAAGGTCGGGCTCACCGCAGCCCTCCCCAGCCGCTGCCCATCCCTCAGCGGGGGCTCCTGAGGCGCAGGGCAGCCCGATGGGTGCTTTGAGCAGAGCCCGCCTTCCTGGCCCGGGATCACGGAGAGGTACCGGGCTGGCGGGAACGCGGGGAGGCCGGCGCGGCGCAGGTGTGGGCGTTTAGCGGCCGAGAGAGGTGGTGACTGCATGGGCAGCCTCCCGGGAGGGTTAAAGCGCTCCCGCGGGAGCTGCGGGCTCCCCGCCGCACCGGTGTGCATCGCTTCCAGCGTGCTGAGACGTGTGTGTGGGGAGCGTGTGTCCCCGCTCCGCCGGGGAAATTAGCAAGGTCTGTTATATAATTATGTCTTTGTTGTTGTTATTAAATTCGGCTCAGGATGCCAGCAAGGAAACTGTTGTAGCATGCTCGTTTCTAAACCAGGTTCCTGTTTTTATTTGATCTCGGAGAAAATTTATGGAGTAATTAGTGTTTAACAGGAAGTACTTCGGTTTTACACGATTGATTTCGGTTAGCCCTGTTTCATTCGTGTTGCTTTCTACACCTATACGTAAATACAATGTTAAAGACAGAAGGAAAAAAAAAAAGGAAATAACAATAGAAGCAGAAATAGCTGGAAATGTAGGTGATAACATGTGTAGCTAGTTTAAAAAAAATAACCTTTTAGTATTCTTATAAATAAAAAGTATTTGTGCTTGTAGGCATGGTGTATGCTCAGCTGGTTATGCTGGATTGTATTTTAATGTTAATACACCTTTAAAAAGGCAACACTAACTTGCAGTGGTGTGTGGGTCCAGTGTATACACTTCAGGTATTTCCCCTTACTTAAAAGAGGTGAGTTCGATCAGTGTTCACTGATCAAAGGATCCCAGCGGGTCCAAAAGTCCAAACGATATCCTGAGATAAATTTACTGTTGATAGTAATAATTACAGCAAGATTCAGATTTTTTTAAAGGCAACAACACAGTTCCTTATTTTCTTCTGTATAGCTTACTGGTCTGTCTGATACCGTGCGTTTCAGAACTATTGAAAGTAGGCAGCGTAAGCTAATGAAAACATATGGGAGCAAAATGTGCTGTTAATTAAGGAGTTAATCGAATATTTTCAAAACAAAGATTAAAATAGTGGGTTTTTATATATATATATATATCATCCTGAATTAAAGTTCTCTTTCTTTTTTTCCTCACAAGAGATGCTCTTGTTGAATATATGTATTTAATTCAGGGCTCATTCTGGTCTATTTCTTATGGGATTAACACTTGCAAGCATATCAATATAATCCGTGTTAGATATTGCAATGTTGTCCTTCCTGTTAAGGTAGTGCACCTCAGTGTAGCCTTAGCTAGTGAAGTTGCCATCTGGAAATACAAAAAGAACTGCATGAATAATTAATGACCTAGTATAATAAATAGAGTTGATCCTGTACAAAAAAGCAGTAGTAAGGATCTTCTGCATGGTTTGTTTTTTTTTTTTCTTTTTTTGAAATTTTCACTCCTGGCTCATACCATCCAGTATGAGTTCACTCCTGGCTCATACCATCCAGGTTTTTACACAAATTATAGTAGACAGGTGTAACACTCTCAGATGGGCATTGCCATTTTAAGAAGATGGAGCTCAAGGCACTGGAACATGAGACAGTTTATTCAGCCCTTAATCTCTATAACCAAACTTAATTTTTACAGCCTCTGTTGTATTATCTCTCAAGATTTAAGAAGGTTATTTTTGTCAGGGGGCACATATTTAATACTTGTTCTCCTCTTATTCCAAATTTTGCACTCATGCATGAAGCTCATCCAAAGAAACCTGAAAAGGGGATCTCCATGGCAACGAGAGAGAGAGAGAGATTTTTCTCCCTCACCATAGGTCAAGACTAGATGCCTTCCCATTCCTTAACTTGTAGCAGCGTTCATTGGCACCTTCCTCTTTGTGGTTACTTTGTCTGCTGGTGTGTGCTTTCACTGTTGTCTGATGTTGTCTCATGGTGCAGCTCTTGAGAATGATGCTACGCTGAATGAGCATGGTCCCTGTCTCTCTCAACTCTCATACTCCCTTCCATTTGCTTTGTAATTCAGGGTTCCCATACCTATAAGATTTGACTATGGAATTTGAAAAAATGTTTTCACAATCAGGCTTCTGACTTGAAGACCAGTTTTGGTTCTAACTGTGTCTAAGACCTGACAGAACCTTACTTTCAAGCACATTTCAGCAGGAAGGTTGGTTATCTTCTTTCTTTTTGTCTCTTTCTCTTTTATTTGTCCTTTTTGGACAGAGTTTCCCCTTGGTGTTGCAGAGGTTTTGTAGCAATAAAAGCAGTCTACATTTTCCTACCAGGGATTAACTTTGTTTTGTGAGTCAGTATGTAATACCAGGATTACTGTGTGGAGATGTTCATGATAAAAAGACTTGATTTTGCCCTGACTCTGCCATCACAGATCAATAACACAGAGCTCTACTTTCTGGGATAATTTTTGTTTTTGTGGGTGGAATGGTTTTGGCTGGCTTGTTGGTTGGTTTGGTTTTATTATTTTTTAGTTTTTAGCTTTTCCCTATGTTCATTCCTTGAAGGACAGCCCACATAGGCTATGTCTTAGTCCAAGCTAAGCTGAAGTGAACACTTTCTACTTCTGATGATTCTGTAGTCAGATAGTTAAAACTTTCACTGAGGAATATAACACATTTCTATTCCCCTGTTCCTTTCTGTATTCAGTTTTTGTAGCTAAGGACTCATGAGAGGATATCAAATGACTTTTTAAACGGCTCCCTTAGGCTGCTGGTGCACCAGGTCTCTCTGGGCGTATTTCCAGTTCTTTTGCCTTTCCCTGTGACATGGTTTGGGATAATTTGAAAACATGTGCTAGAGAAACCATGTTAATATAAGATAGCAGATATCATTTGTCACTGAGCAATATGTCATTTGTGACTCTGTAATTGGAAGACAGATGCTAATGCTGACTTCAGCCTTCTTAACTTGTCTTGTTGGCAGATTGTCTATAGAAACACTTCACAGTGCTTTAAAATCATGTAGTGTATGATTTTACCTTTCTATATCCCTGTTTCTGAAAGAATTGCCTATGTCATTTGAAAATCTGCTCAGGAAACCGTAATGATGAAAGCTAGTATGTTCATAATCTGGCTTGCCATGTAAACCTGTTCTTATGCATGTTTTCAGTACCTTCTAATAGATGAAAACCATTTTTTAAGAGTTGCCTGTGTAGCTTTTCCTTTAACATTTGTGTATGAGAAACTTCCATTCACTTTCCACTTGATGCCCTGTCCTGTATTGGTAACATTTCAATGACTGCCCATCACCCCATTCACTTCCCTCCCTTTTTGAAAATTTTACCATCACCTGTAACTAACTGAAGAGATCTTTCATCTTCTGATTTCTCGTAACAAAAAACTAGGAATTTAAGAAATGGATTTCTACCTATGTGAAGGAAATGTACAGTTCTAGGTAGCTAGATCCAGGTTTTGAACCTCAGTTGCTATGTTTTAGTTAGCAAAAGCGTGTGACCAACTCACAGCAGATCTGAACAGTTATGTGCAATGTCTTGCAATAGCTTGTTTGATTTGTAACAGCTTACAGGTTTCAGCTTCTTAACACCCTGATGTGCTGATGTAGAACCTTTGCTGGATCCAGTCAAGGATTCCTTGAATTTTCCATTCTTTTGGGGAAGACAGAGATATAAAAAAGTGGGAATCCCCCAAAAATTGGTGTAAGAATTGTGCTTAAATGAAAGTTTCATGCTCCAGGCATAAATCCTAACTCAAAATAACTGTTTCCAAGGGACATGCTTGATAGGATTGTAGCAGAGTTATTTTTTTAGATGAGTGGAATTTTTCCAGACAGCTTCCTGAGTGTGACTTGGGTTGCTAATTCCATGCTTGTAGATGCATTTGTCCTGTGTGTCTGTTTAGTTTTGCTACTAAGGACTACTAGTCTCACTTACTTTCATCATCGTAACTTCAGTTTTAGCAATGCACATCCCACATTGAAAGTCAGCATTGAGAATTAGTCTCTCGCTACTGTCCTTCTGTGTTCTTCTTTTGGCCTGTCATCAGAAAAAAATAAATAATAAAATTAAGAGAAATGGAAATGAAATCCAGTTTTCTGGATTTTGGTAGCGGTCTCAACAGTATCTTTCCATACATAGCCAGGCAACATTTTCTTTCTCCAGTAGAAGTATTGAAAATCAGCATGCTCCAGGGATGTGCAGTGTCTCACAGATGTCCACAGTACACAAGGATCTTCATCTTCTTTTCATTCCACAGCTGCAAAAATTTCGGAGTATTTGAAGTATACAATTCACATATGGTGAGCTTGGTTTAGTGGGTTGTAAGAGAATTCAGCTTCTCGTTTTTGAGTTGCTGGAATTGCGTTGGTACAAATGTTTCACAAGGATATCAAAGGAGATTCCTTTTTATCTTCAGTTTGCATCTTCTGCCTATCCGTTCATAAGGCGTAATGCTCAGGCATGGTTTAGTCCTGTAAAGTTGTAAACAGCTCTACAGCTGGTTTCCTCCATGATTTTTTCTTTTTTTGACTGCCCTTTAGAACTCTGGTAATTCCATCACAGGATCCCATTTTGTAAGAAAATACCATAGCAAATCATCCACCTAGCTGTTCCTTCTAACAGATCTTTTCTTTGCAGAGAAGCGCTTATTGTTGAATTTATGTACAGTTTTGTAAATATTACTGATGAAGATCCAAGTGTAGCTTTTTAGTAGCTAGGGTATGCAAAGTAGAATAAATAGGAAAAATTCACCCCAGCAAGAATGAAAGAGGTAGAATTAAGATGATTCATCTGAATTTATTGTTACTTTATACAAATTAAATATTGCAAGCATTGTGATGTCAAAACAATTATTTCTAAAAAAAAAAAAAAAATTAATTCTGTTCATGGAAGAACTTTGCAACCACAACATGTAATACATAGGGAGATTATTCAAATGACTTTCTGAGGCAACCGATCTAAATACCTAGATGTATTGGCTTATAGAACTCATAACAAATGTGTTCATTGTATAGGTCATTTACTAACAGTGGAATAGTGCTAACAATTACTAGATTAGTGGTACTTTGAGAACTGTGATGTATATATATCACTTTAGGAAATGAAAAGCTTTAGAAGAAAAGCTACAATGTTTGGAAAGAACTGTTACTTTTAGTGAAAAAGATTAATTTCTTTAAAAAAAAATTGTTGCAATGGATGTTCAAGGAAAAGGATATCTACTTGATAAAATAAACTTGAGAGGAATTACAAACTAAAGATGAAACCTTTTGCTTATGTATTTGGATCTCAACTTTTCTTGGAAAAAGGTCCTGTGTGATTTTTCTTTTTTTAAAAAAGCTACTGATACTGAACTCAGGGAAGGCTACTGAATGATGTTCAAACCAGCTGGCTATTCTATTGTTTCAGAAAGCAATATCTGTTTTTAATTCCTGAGATACTACAAGCTTATTTATGTGAGAACAATGGTTACTTCTTTCACTTCAGGTTTTTTTTCTTGTTAATTCATAAAAACACTTCAAAGATGGTATTCTTCATGGATCTGTTGTAATGCCCATCTAATGTTGTTTACAGAATTGAAGCGGCATGATAGTTGAAGAGCAGTTCATTTCATGTTGGGTAGAAGTGCAAGTTGACTTTTCATACGTACAAATGACTATTTTTCTTTTTCTTTAAACCTATAAATCCATGTGGTGTTTCTTATCATGCATTGATGATGTGTGGTCTGACTTGCAGAATACTTGTATGATGTTTTGCATCTCTATAACTAATGCATGATATAAATTTACCCACTGGGAATCTTCATGCTGTATTTTGCAGAGAGTTTTCACAGCAGAAGTATGTATGAACAAAGATATTTATGCATGAAAAGGATCATTTATTTGCTGTGTCATATGCTAATAATTACTCAGTCAAGGGGCAAAACCAACAGCGGGAAGCCTGTGAGACCACTTGTATATCACAAATAATGTAATGAGCTCAGTGAAAAGGACGCTTACCATTCCATACGTATGGTTAAGCTGTTGCATTCTGTTTTCAAGTATAAAATATAATTTCAGAAAAAGGGATATCTTTAGACACTGGGACCAGGGGGAGCAAGGGGAAGGAGTAACTTGACCATTTTTCAAAATAAATTTTAATACTTATCACTGGTAGACTGAGACAAGTAACTGCCAGTCCCTTTTCTCTTTTTTTAGATTCCTGTGAATAAAACTTGCTGAGTTAGTAATGAGATCATAAGTATGTAAAAAGCTAAACGCAAGGGAGTTCTGCAATATTCAAGTACTTTGGTAATTTACTAAAACAAGTATTATATAAAAGTACTTTTAAAATCAGTGCTACATGCTCCAGAATAATTAATATCTCATGTTAAATTACCTTCCAGAGGATATTTGTGACAGACCATGTCAAAATATGAGAGTGTCCTAAATTCTTGACCTGATCCTTTGGTCTTCACACTAACTGGCATTTCAACTGAAGGAAGCAGGTTGCTTGCCATGTAAAAAGCTGTATGAGGTTTTTAATGTTGAGCAATTGGTTCGGGCCATGTTAGAGATTTTCTCATAAGAAGAAATACTGAATTATGGTGGCAACACTTTTGTATGTTAGGCTTGTGGAGCCCTTCTGAAAACAAATACATTTGCTAAGGAATTAAATAAGGATCACAGCATTTCTATGGGACTTAGGAGAAATTAATTACATCACGTTTCTTTATCCTAAATTTCTGGTGTCTCCATGACAATGCCTAACAGAGCCTGAAAGAGGAAGGTTCATCTCAGTGCATGTTTCAGTTTCTTTTGGAACTAAAAAGAAAACTTTTATGCACAATGAGAAGAAAATTGGGGACTTCTGTGTTCAATAATCAGTTTTCTGGCAGACTTTGTACAGCTAAACTTGTATTTTGCTATTCAACTAATCTACAGTTTTCTACCTGAACTGCTTCAGGACCAAAAATAATTGCACCATTTTCCCAAGGACTTAAAGAATCATAGAATATCCTGAGTTGGAAGAGACCCACAGGGATCATTGAGTCCAACTCCTGGCTCCACATAGGAACACCAACAAATCAGACCATGTGTCTGAGAGCATTGTCCAAACATTTCTTGAACTCCGGCAGGCTTGGTGCCATGACCACTGACATGGGGAGCCTGTTCCAGTGCCTGACCACCCTCTCGGTGAAGAACCTTTTCCTAGCATCCAGCCTCAACTTCTCCTGTCACAGCTCCATGCCATTCTCTCGGGTCCTGTCGCTGTCACCAGAGAGAAGGGATCAGTGCCTGCCCCTCCGCTCCCCTCGTGAGGAAGCTGCAGGCCGCCATGAGGCCTCCCCTCAGTCTCCTCCTCTCTGGGCTGAACAACCCAAGTGACCTCAGCTGCTCCTCATCTCTCTTCCCCTCCAGACCCTTCACCATCTCTGTAGCCCTCCTGTGGACACTCTCCAATAGCTTTATGTCCTTATCCTGTGGTGCCCAAACCTGCACACAGTGCTTGAGGTGAGGCCGCACCAGGCAGAGCAGAGCGGGACAATCACTCCCCTCGCCCGGCCAGCAGTGCCGTGCCTGATGCACCCCAGGGCATGGCTGACCCTCCTGGCTGCCAGGGCACGCTGCTGGCTCGTGTTCAGCTTGCTATCGACCAGAACCCCCAGATCCCTTTCTGTGGGGCTGCTCCCCAGCCTCTCGTCCCCCAGTCTGTACGTGTAGCCAGGGTTGCCCACATCCCAGGTGCAGAATCCGGCACTTGCTCTTGTTAAACTTTCTACTCTTAGCCTCTCTAAGAGCAGAGGCACATCAAACTTATGTGTAGGAAAGTCCACAACTGCGAATGCAGTTTTTGAAAAGTTTCAATACTATTATCCTATGATGCTGTTGTGTTAAAGTTCATTTTAATGTTCAGTACAGTAGTTAGAACAAATCCTACAAATGTTCTGTGTGCAGCTCCCAGTGATCTGTGTGAGATAGGTCTCTGATGCAATAAGCACAGTTTGAAACTGAGGTAGTTGCAGGAATGCCTGGTATTTTATTTCATTTAGTGCAAGATGAGAGATACCTATTAATAAATTGGATGTGGATTTTGACTTGGTTCAACTGTGATTTTTTTTTTTATGCAGAACTGGTAAATGCATTATGTGTCCTGTAGTTAATTAAATATTTGATGATCCACCAGAACTAGTTTAGTCTTTCTACTTTCTCTCGCCTTACAGGTCCACAGTGTACAGAGTCGCTGCAGCTGACTCGGGTATTCATTTGAACAGTTGCTGAAAGAGGCATTGTTCTGGCTTTGAGTGGTTGGGTTTATTTTGTTTTTTAGTGTTTTGCATTCAAAAGAGAATGCAAAATTGAATGTTGACTCCACTGTTATAGGGACACATTAACCTTGTGCTATCGTAGAATCTGAATTGTTTCCGCTGTATCTGTTGATTTTTGCCTTGAGATTTACTCTAATAGTAATCTGTGGCCATACTCATCTTTCATATCCAGTTCATGGTGGCTAGTGGCCATGGTTTAATGATATGCTTGAGAAACGTGGACTACCTCTGAAGTTTTACGTATACTTTGAATTTATATTTAGGTCAGGATTGATCTTTTGAGAGGGATTTTATTCCTCAACCACAGAGAGAATAAAAGTGAGTTCCCTTTAAACTCCCTTATTCTTGACATTGATCTCTCCCTATGCTTTGGTAGCTCCTCTTTGTGTTGTAGAAATGGCTGAAGAGAAGCTGAACTTAACTGTTCAGGTACATGAGACAGTTCGTTTGGTGTTTTTTTTCTCCTGGTGGATCAGTGAGGACCTTGACAAGGAATTGTGAATTCCTCTGGAAGTTCTTAAAGGCAGCGAGAATACACCTCACTTGCATCTCAAGGCTGAAAGTGCCACTTTTATTTCCATTGGGTGACCTTAAGAACGAGAATTTATATGCCTGCTAACTCTAAGTAGTAGATTCCACAACCTCCGTATCAGATCTACAGTACACACTCAGATTAGTTAACATGCATGTAGTAGACCTGCCTAGTTCTCAAGAAAAACACACTTGATGAGTATGGTATTACACAGTTTTTCTGTGCAGTCACAATGACTGTCCAGAATTTCTGGATACCAGCACTCATTTTTGATTTTACTAAACAGCACTTTAGCCATGGTAAAAGAAATAGTATTTTTAAACAGTTTACACTGTGTAGATGTCTGCCCTGAGCAGACTGTAAATAACCAATATGTTATTTAGTATATCATGATATATGGCTGAATAAATAAATATAATTTGACAATAATAGTGCTGTACCATAAAATTTAATATGATAAAGGTTTTTCCACTTCTAGCAGAGCTCAGTAATACATTACTACAATTTGGTATCATGGTTATGATTCCTTCTGTTTTAGTGGATGCAAACAAATTGGTTTACATTTGAGTAGTGCGTTATTACTCAAAGCTGAATGCATACTTTATATGATATGAGATATTTGAAACTTGACAGAATAATGTGTTTATTTTCCCCAAACACATACAAAGAAGCCTTTCAGAGCACATACTCTTTAAATGATCATCAGCCAAATTTTTAATTCAGCAATCAAGAGAACAGTTCATTTAATTTCAGTGACAAATTGTCCATTGCAATTGTCTGGAGCCAAATTGGACCCTCCCTACGTTAGATGCTGAAACTTATGTGTAACCCAAATTCTCAATCGCTTTCCACTTTGTTCATCTTTAGTATAAATTGCTCTAAGATGAGGTGCCTGCTGTGTGTTTTGTGGAAGACAAAGTTAAGCTACAGTATTATGAACAAATTGTTTAAATGAATTGATCAGTATGTGCAATGAACATTTATCTGTTTAAAATAGTTAAATAAAGACAAAAAAAATCATTTTGCTTCCTTCTCTGAATTTGCAAATTAGTCATGGATTGTTGCCCAGAGCTTTGTGAAACCTAATCAAGTAGTCCTTTCTTAATAGATTCCATTATTATTTTTACAATGTACTAGCTAAAATAAGTAAATTAATTCACCGGAGTCTCACCAGAGCTAAGTTTGTGTATATGCTGGAAAGTTAAGTGCAGCAAAAGTAGTACTAGCTGTTATTTTGATAAGCTTTTTTTTTATTTTATATGGAGATATTTTAAAAAGTAGGATTAATTTTGTTATATTTTTTGCTGGGCCAAAGACTTTTTGAAAGTAGGATGAAATTAGTTATGCTTAATCTAATAACTACTCTTAAATGTATCTACTTGTGCCCAATAAATTGGAAATTGACATAAAGATAATACTATGTATAATACTCAAAACTGTATATTTTATCAAAATAGACCAGATCTTGTTCCCTTCTGTTCACCAACTGGATAGCATTAACAGGAAGCACAAATGTGTTTGCAGTAGAGTATATCTCAGTACATGCAAAATGCAGGACACTGGGATTGTGACTGGTGTGTTTACAGGGAGGTAAGTCAGATGAAAGCAGGAATGGATTTGACTTAATGCTAGATTCAAGTAGGTATTAATGAAAATGTGTAAAGCCATATAAACTGTTTTTGTTATATAATTACTATTTTTTAGTTTCTGGTATTTAGAAATTGTAGTACTGGGTGAGGCAAAAGTTTACTTTTTTTTAAGATTGGGAAAATTTTATGATTAGGATAATGGGGCATATGACAACTGGGAAAAAAGACTGAATGAAAACTATGATAGCCAATTAATGAAAGATTTTGAATTTTCGTGCATAAGGTGTAGTGCATATAACATTAAGCCTTAGACTGTGGGTGAAACAAGAACAGAATATTTGGAAGAAATGTCTTTTGTAACGAATACCATAATCAGCACATCATTTGTATAGTACTGGCCATAGTAATAAATGATATATTATATTAGTCACTGAGGAGAAAATAAATGTAAGGCCAACTCTCTTCTTGCAAAAGAGAAAATGTCACTACTTATCTAGTAGTACATTGTTGTCAAGGTAATGAATTTGAAGTAAGTCTGTTTAGCAAAAAAAAAGTTCATACACAAATTATTGTTTTGAACACCAGATCACTTCAAATTGAAGCAGTACAAACAATTTCCAAGATTTCTTTGCTACCTTACTTACGACTGAATGTTTAGTTATAAATGAACAATTAGTGCAAATGAATTTTATTACATAAAATAAGATATAAAACAGAAATAAAACTATTTAAATTGATATATTTAAAGTTTTGAAAATTTACATTAAATGATATCATTTCCAAATGCATTTCCCATTTCAGAGGTGATAAATAGACTTTTCCTACAATTTCAGACTGTCTGATAATATAAATGAAAATAACAGTGTAATTTGAAATGGTAACATAAAAAAAGTGCTGAACAAATCGTAACACTCTTTATATTCTCTAATTATCTGATAAAGTCAAGAGAGATTAAAATATGCCCATAGTTTTTAACTTATAATTAATTCTCCATTATATTTTGTCAACAGTCTAAATTTCAATTTTTTTTACATTAACTTTGCCAAGTATCTTGTAAGGTTGAACAGTATTATAAGTTTTCAAATGGTAGGGTGGTATTTCTCACATTGGGTAATAACATGACACCATTTAGCAGAACCCAGTATGACTTAAGTGGGTTGAGATTTCAGTTGGGTGTGTGTTNCCTCTAAAGTGTACATATATAATTTTTATTGCTAAAAGAATGTCTAATGGTTTAACATAGCTAGGATAATCCATAGGAACCTGATTCAATGCTGACTGAAATCATTGGTTCACATTGGGAATGTAATGTCTATCATTGACTTAAGCAGGCATTGGATTGTGTCAATACATAAGTACAAAGCTCACACCTCTTTTTCTTTGAGACCTGCTGGGTTATTGGCAGTTCAAAATATTACCTACTAAATGCTACTAATGCTTTTCTTCTTCATACAGATTGTTTGAAAGGCATGCCTCGTACCAGTCTCCTTTGTATTTTGTTAGTATTTGTGGGTTTCTTGACATTATGTCAAGTATGTACACAAAAATGATGTTTTTGAAGGGGGAAAACCTGCACACATTCAAAAATATGTTCATGTGCATAGATAACTGAAATCCCAGTTCAGGTTTGATTTTTGTACATTATAGACAGGTATTCTGGGTTTCTTTCAATGGAAAAGTTAATCCCCACCCAAGAAACCTGCACATGGCCTATATATTATCTTTGGCTCATGTTAGACATAATTTTAGGACTTAACAGAGATTGAAGTAGCGCATGAGACCATTTAAGCTGACAGGAATTTTACCCACAGAGAGTGAACACTGGCTGTTATAGGCTGAATGCTGAAAGATTAAGACACTATTTCTCCCACTGAGGGTTTATAGTAGTTAAGACTGTCAAATTCATTTCTGTGTCAATTACAGTTCCAGAGGTGAAAAGTCAAACTGCCTTTCAAGACAAGTTTTTTCTAATTAGAGTAATGAATATTTTATTAATATTCCATTAGTAATATATGGTAATTTTACACTGATGGGCTGTCACTTTCATCCACATGCAGAATAAGGTCACAGATGTATTTTTATGTTGTTATGCTCCTGACAGCTTTGGTTCCTGTCAACGGTCAGCTTTATGTAGATGTGTGCCGTAATTTCAGAAATACCTTTTGTCTGTAAGTCTGTTAAACATTGCTACATGTCTGCTTCGTGGGCTGATGCATATTGCTTGCTTTGTCTAACGTTTCATCAGGATTGTACACTTTGACATCCACTAGCTTGCAATTGAAGAAAATAACTTTACTATTTGGGAAATATAGTGCATGGGGAAAATCCTGATTTGCTAATGATGGATAAATACAAATCAGGAAATGTAATAACTTCGTAGAACTACAGTGGAAAATGTACATCTTTTGACTTCTGGAGGTTAAAAACATTTCCTTAGAATAATAGGTGTTGTGGACATATGTGCAATTAGTACTCGGAATCCCAGAGTTAATATATCTCCCTAAGGGTGGTTGCTGCATTTAGCTTAGTTTTGCAACCTAAGAGTTTAGTGCTTGCTTCTGAACCTCATCTTCACCTTTTAAAGCAGTTCTGGAACTTACTTTTAACTGTGAACAACTTGATATAGGAGGCATATTAAGAGCAAGGAGAAAAGTGGTAAGGATTGCATGCTACAGATTGTGTAGAAGAATATTGGAAGAGCAGACAGGGATTGTCTCTTCTCTTCCTTGTATAGTCTCCTACTCATGCTAGCTCAGAAGACCATTTTCTTTGTATTGTAGCCTTTACATATGGTTGAAACCATGTGTCATGGAATAAGAATGAAGCTTTCTTACACAGCTGAGGAAATGAAATCTAATTGAAGTTGGCATACATGCTTATGTGGGCCATTTGTTAAGTACTCATGGTTGGAAAGGAAAATAGATATATGCCAACTGAGTGTATGCATGCATGCTACAGTGTGTACAGGATCAATGTCGGTATTTGAATGTTCAATTCATTCTGCACTGAAATAAATTATTTTTTTCCCAACTCTTCATCTTGGAATGTTTTTGCAGTATTAAATACTGTGTTTTTCAATAAAGCAAATGATTTCTTTTCTGTTTAATAGTATCATACAGATATGCAAAGAAGTTAAGAACTGTAGTGCAAAGCTGACTACCTCTCGGAATAGCAAAGGGACGAGTAGCTGTAGTGGCCTGTGTTATCCTTTCTGTGGTCCAGGTGCAAATCTGGGAGACGAGCTTTGCAATTAGCCTTTGTAAATACTAGCTGACAGCAGAGGAGAGTTTTGAGACTTGAGTTTTCTGGGCTCCACTCCAAGTTCTGGAATGAAATATACTTCAGTGACTGCATATCTTCCTGCCCTTGTCTAATCTGTCTCCCCTAGCCTGACTACTTTGTCTCCTCATGTTGACTCATGTTTCTTCTGTGTGCACTAAACTTCTTTCTCCCCGCCCCCCTTTTTTCTTTTTTTTTTACATTGTGCTGAACACTACCTCTGCTTTCTCTTACTTGCTTTCCATAAAGCTAGAAACAGTATCTTTATATCTCATTTTTAATATTCATGCTATTGTGTCCTGTTGAACAGCAATAAGCAATGAGAGAAGGGCTTCTGCCCACCTGCACGCTGCGGCATGTTCAGTGATCAATGCTGGGGGAAGGATGCTCTGAGGAACTAAAATACAAAGAGAATTTTTCTTACAGCTTCTAACATACTGCTGTTGGGTGAGATGAAAATGGCAATTCTCAAAGGCTACCTTTTGGTAGTTTGTACAACTTTTAAGCCAGAATAATCCTATTGTTGTATGTTTAAGAATGGGAGCAGCAGCTTTTCAGTGAAATATTTTTATGAACTTAAGCAAATCACTTTTAACTCTTATACCCAAAAGTACCCTGATGGTTCCTTTCAAAGCTTTTAAGAATTGTCTGAACAGCCCAGGCATTTTTCTGTTTGTTTGTAACTCAGATTATTTCCAAGTTTTCTGATTATCACCAATTTGAACACATTTGGATGAAAGTGATTAAACCAGATCTCAGATCTGAGCTGTCTGTGGTGGTAGCTGGGAATGAAGAGTTATGAGCAGTTGACACTTAAGGTGGGTTTGCTGTTGGCAGGAGAGATTGGTTTGCCAGGAACTCCTTGATAGGGTATCATGCATGATGGCATGAGTCAGTGCCACTCCTGTGGAGCTCTTCCCAAGTGCAGTCTACAGTCTGTAACTCAGAGGTAGATGGTTCTCACTATGCACAGGAAATGGAAATCAACAGATAATACTGAGAAAGTACTTTGACAGATATGGTAGAAGGAGGAACTTGGCCAGGAAGGGCAGAACTTTCCAGGTTATTGTTAACAGGAGTTACCAGGATTTTTGATACAAAACTTTGTATGGCAGAGAGCCAAGAGACATAGGTCCTAACAGAAAAGCAATCAAACCTGTTTTGGGAAAAGATCACATAGCTGGTTTGAAAAGGGCTCTTAATCAGAAAGACAAAGATGACCTAAGAAATCAACTGCTATGCTGAACTGCATATTCCAACAAGTATTCCCAGCAACAGAGATGTTTCTTTAAACATATGTACAACATTTACTTCATGAGATAATGGAAAGAAACTGCACTAGATATTTCTGCACTGTTAAGAGTAAACTGACCTTGTGATGGAAGTGTTTGTAATTCAAGAGATGATTCAGTGAACTGATTCCCTCTTGAAGAGAGGAAGGATAAATGTTACTAAATACTACCATTTCTTAGTGGAATTGGATTGGAGAGACTGTAATAGTGCCTAAAATGGTAAAGAAGCAACTTAACTGCTTCCAGGTTCTGCAATTTATGCTAGACTTGACAGTGGCAAATGTATTAATCATTGGGTGATAATGCAGCTTCCAGTTTTTAGTTTTTGATGCAGAAGGATAATCTTTTTGTTTTAATGCCTGCTAGAACTGTAATACTCCTCAAATAATGCTATCTTAAGGATGTAACTAGCAGTAGCTTCATGTTGTCATAGATTTCCTCATCTTTTTCCAGTTTAAACCTTATTTTGTAATATTTATATTTTTAATATTTTTTGTCCTTAAATATGTATTTGTAATCTGCTTGAAATGGTTTTAAAGAAAGAGTTTAAAATTCTCCTTTAAATGTTAGTGATTGGACAGAAGTATTAATTCACTTGATTTGATCAGATATTTGCTCCTTAATGTAATGAAATCAAATGCAATGTAACCTCAGCTTCTATATAGAGGGTGACTAATGATATGCAGAGATTGTTTTATCTTCTATTTGGGTGAAAACAATAAAAATATACATTCCATTTTTCAATTACATAATTTTTGTACAAAGAATTCTGTTGCTCATGTTTTAAAGGCCTCTCAATAGAGAGTGAAGTTCATTCTGGTGCTAATAAACTGTTTTTTTCCCATCTGCACTATAAAAATGTTATTAATCCTCAGTATCACCATATTTCTCAAATCTTTTTCACAATTAAAATACTATTATAATGGTGACGCCAAAGACTTTTTGTATTTTAGTGTCTGAGATGATACTAGTGCTATCTATATTTCCCACATGCTCATTTGAGTATAGCTGTGGAACCTTGTATGTTGTATGGGGGGAAATTATTTATGCATATGTGTATTTTAAATACTTATCCCTTTAACCCATGTTAGTACCACATCTTAGAGGATACTGAGCAGCTACTCATCTGACAATCCAGGAGATATTGCTGTCCTGCAGATAGAAAATTAAATTAGGTGGTTTTGTTTAGGCTTTACCTGGATTTCTGTTTTCTGTGGTGAAGGACAGGATGTATGCATTTTGCTTCTGTGACAGACAACCCATTAAATGCTCCTGATACTATTGAAGTAGATGTTCTAAAGAAAAAACTGTTCCTGTCTGGTTAATCACAGCTTTGTAATGTGCTGTTTATTTAAGTGTCTTACTACAGCATCTTTTTTTCTACAGAGCTCAGAGGTTACCTCTTTGTCTATTTTTATTAGATGTGGGTGTGGCAATAGCTCATCATTGCAACAGAGGGAAAGGAGTTAGCTTTGTTTTCCTTGATGTTAGAAATGTTGCATTAATAAGCTCGTATTTTAACGGTGTTATTTGGTTATGAACTGATTTATAGAGGATTAAACTACACTCTTGCTGAGAATAAATGGATTTTATGCTTCAGCAATTAATGCAAAATTAATTTAATTTGACAGATGCTAACATGGGTTTTAAAAAGACCCAAATCAAGTACTTCTCTGATTGTTCTGGCAGTTCCTTTTTGGCATTGAAATTATTGTTATTTCATAATCCCATCTTGTTAAAGGCCATAAATAAGTTAGCATTGATCATTTTATATCAAAATAAGCATGGAATATTCAAAGCTTCTGTGTCATTCATATTATTATGAGGGATTTCTGCAAAAAAAAAATTTGGTGAAAATTCTTGCATATTGAAGAACTACATGGTAATAATGACCTATTTTCCAATCCTTTTTAGAACAAACAATAAGATGGGAAAATGCATTTGGAACTAGTGTAGGAAAATGGTTTATTACAGTTTATCATTACAGTAGCTGTATAATGATAGGCCTTGAGGGAAAATTGGTATATGAATACTTCAGAGATTTGCTGAAATTCAATGTATCCCAACTTGTCTGCCATTTGAAGAGATTATATCCTGCATTTGGTCCTGTAGACCTTTTCTGAGGAATGCTTCAAGAGGAATAATGGCTTGAAGTTTACATCTACTGAGTGCAGAATCACAAAGAATCAATGCTTCAGTACAGAGGGCGGTGAAGGTGAAGAACGGTCATACAGATACCCTGGAGTATTAATCAAAAAATCTTTTCTACAAATGTATGTTATCAAACGTGACAGTGCTGTTTCTTCTGTAAGCATCTGACTGTTGGAGATTATTTTTGTATCATGTGGTTTACACTCAACTTTTTCAACTTGGTAACGTAGATTGTTCTTGTGAGCTGTGAAATAGATTAAAGCACACCAGAATAATATTGCTTCCATTGCAGGCCATGGTGGCCAGAGGATACTGCGTGGAGAATGTTGTATTTAGTAACCAGAATTTCATCCTTTCTCTCACTCTGAGCAAGAAGGCTTTGATTTCTTATGTTCCTGAGGCACAGGACCAAAGGATTTTCTTCTCAGACTTAGCAAGAGGAGCTCAGTTTATCTGGTGAATTAGTGGATGAAATGTCAGAATGGGAGATGGTCACAGTTAGGCTACTCATTTGGGAGAGGAGATCTTGGTTCAGACTACATAGTGGTATACAAATAGGTAATTATTTTAAAACAGTCTTAATAGTAAGTGACTTGATATGTACATATAATAAGAAACTCAGTGCCTTTTATCTAACACTGGTTTTAGTGACCTTCTAAATTCATTCCTCATTAGACTATCAGAATATTTTTAATGAAGAAAACAAAGCATGCAAATTTTGTAGCTTCAATTTATGTTGCAAATTTGTGTATGTGTGCATAAATGGAAGTGACAAAATCCACATACAGAAAGATGCATGCTCTCTCAGTATCTGTAGGCCTATGTTTGGATATTTTAGAATTATGTTGGATCACAAAACTAAATAGAGATTTTCATGACATTCCATCTATTTCTGTGGCAGTGCTCAATGATGAAAGGGCTAATAAGCCTGTCTCCACTTTCTTTGATACCTTGCAATTCAGTGAATTTTATCTAATTTTAGTTGATATTCATGTCATTGTATATGTACTTGGACAAAGACAAGAGTGCTTACTAAGCATATGATTATGTAAAAAGATGTAGTTAATGGTTTGGTTTTTTTGTTGTGGGTTTTTTTCTTTGATTGTCTGTCAAACCACACTCCCTAAATCTTCTTGGCTTATTTAGGCAAGTGTTTAGAAATACTGTATTTTTCTAAAAGGCTTGCTGTCAGCCACAATAAAATACAATGTACAGACATCTTCAGACATGTCAGTGACTTTTTTTTTGGAGTGGTCATGGGCTCCCTGTGGATGCTAGTGAGATTATAATCTGAAGATTATCTTCCTCTCTGCTGCTGCTCAGGTGTCCTACAGGTAAGAGATGCAAGGAGAGTTACGAAGTTCTTGATTAGTGTAAAAATTATCTGTGACCTCCTTGCAGACTTGTACTTCAAGATGTAAGAACAACTTTACTTCCTCGTATCAATTCAATAGGAGCCAGAACTTCTGTCCAATTGGGGTTCCCAAAGATTAATTCAATTCAGATGAGTCGTCTGCATTACATGCTATTGCATCTGTGTTGCTTAATGAATAGTAGGTGGTGTCTTAAAGGACACATTTTCTTGATAAATTCTGTGTATATCTATAGCCTGCAAAGGTTTTCTGCAAGGAAAATTTATGCATGAATCAGATTATTATAAGGTTGGCAAAGTTTGACTTGCTTCTTTCATGCAACTAGCGGAATTTGGCCTACCATGCTTTTGTGCTAAAGAAACTGCTCCCCAAAGGTCTTTATGAACTGCTGAATAAGAAATTTCCACTCCCTTTTGGGTAATAATCACTTATGACTTCATGAATTAAAAGGCATACATCGTAATGTATTGACCTGAGAGATTTACGCTGACTGAAGAATAAGCTACTTCAATATTTACTCAAAGCAAAAAAAAAAACTGTGTTGCTCAGCAAAACATCAAGGCAAGACAGTGAATGTAAAGCTTCCGCCATACCCCGCTTGTACTAAAAGCTTCATTTTCTGCAAACTTGGCTCTGAATCTGAGCATTACAAACAAATTTTCATACACCAGATCTCACTCTTTACCTATAAGAAACTGAGTTACCAGACTCTGAATTTGGGGACAGCTATCTAGATCTGTTACTTCCATGTTGGAGCTATCAGACTCTTACAGCCAGATAGTAAATTTTACCTGGAGTTTGTTTATGAAGTCTTGAAATATTAGCGAACCACCCAGGAAGTCAAACTTGAATTAATGTATGTGATCAGACTGGATATAGCATGGGTACAGGGAAACCTATTATTGTCTTCTGAGAAGCTAAACAAGGTGAAGTCATGTGCAGATCTGATGTCATTAGTTAACATTGTTCCTGATCTCTATATTGTTGACCTCTGAGGAGGTCTAAAAGAATAAAATGAATTGTCATGTGAATTTCCAAGCCATGCATATGTTTGATTTTACTCTCTTGTTTATATTTTTTCCATTTGTAGTAATATAATAAAACATTTTATAACATATCTACACCTAGTGGATACAGCTGATAAAGGTAGCTAATTAGCAACAGTCTGTTAGTTTTCTTTGGTTTTGTTTTTAGGTCAGTAGATGCCTATTTTGAAAGAAAATAGGTAAAATAGTATTCTAGGTGGTTTTTTGTGTAATTTTTTTCCCACATTATAATGCTTTAGACTCCAGATATATTAAGTAGTTTGTGACTAACCATAGTAACTTCACTGAGGGAAGTTCACTTCCCATCATGTAGATCTACAGGTTCTATTTAAGAAGTAACTAACTGGGTTAGTAACTATGCAGTTGAATGTAAAGGTGGGAAAAGGGGGGGAAAAGTAAGAAAAAAATACAATTTTCATTGCCACAGTGAAACTTTTGGTTTGAGATCTCCGCACACCATTGTTAGTTGAAATTAAAGAATAGAAATATCCAAAGGAACTGTGTCTAAAACATATCCTACTGTAACAGGCAGTCCTAGCATTTATTTCCCAATTCCGATTTCCTGCTTGTGCTTATTGCTCACCCTTTTATTTATTTTCTAAATAATTTCAAAATATTAATTAGTCAAGCTAATGTTTATTTTAATGGTTCTCTTTGAGGGGGAATTTATAAGTTTTGTGTTGCTTTTCTGTGTATTTGAGTGCTTTACAAATAGGTGATCTTATAGTCCCTTATAGTTGCATCTTTTGTGAATATTTTCAGAGTGTTTTGACAAGTGCAGATAGATTTTTTTTATTTTATATTTGGAGACTGTGCAGCCTTGAAAGCCTTGCTTTAGCAATCATTTCTTGCATGGAGGAGGAAATAATGATATGCCAATCTATAAGGTATCCGGCCTCTTTTTTTGTATGGTTAATTCTAATTAAGAGGAGTTTCTTACATGTATCATATGGGTCAGTAATTACTAACATTTTAATCATGTGCCCTTAAAAATTTAACAGTTTATGGATACACCGTTTCACTACATTAAACCACTTCAGATTCTTGGATCTGTGTTTATTTTGGAGGCAACAAAGATTTGTTAAATAAGAAACCATTGTGACATGGATAAATGAAGCCAGGAGGTCAAGGCCAAAAAAACATTATGGGATGCTGGAAAGCACTTCTATTTTTCATTATCACAGAGTTCAGCATGTCAATAACTTTTTAATTGTCTGAGACATAGCACCTTTAATAATACAAATTCTGCTTTGTATTACATCTACAGTCTTTTGTATAGCTAAATTTTCCTTTTGCCCATGGCAATGATATGCAATATCTTCATTAAACATACTGACAGCTCCTTAAAAAGAAAATGATTAATTAATCATGCCATAGACTTGCAAGAAGGAGTAGCGTATGTAAAAAGATGCTGTTAGATGAAAATCTTTTGGAGAAGGAAGATAAAAGGAATTGCATTGGTTGGTGAAGAGGGACCTACCTGGATATTCCAGAGATGGAATTCAGTGTGGATAGTGCTTTCTGTAGTGTTACAAGAGAAGATAAAACTCGCTCACAGAAATTCAGAGGTGGAGATTGGGGGGGCAAAACACTGTTGTCAACGTGACAGCCTTAAATGCTTTGCTGTATAGTTGGCAAGTTGTGATTACTTGAGAAATTAATTTTATTCTTAAAAAAAAAAAAAGCTGTAAAAGCCACCTTGAATTGTGTTCACAAGCTGATTCATTTTGACTTAAAGCATAAAATGAAGTCATATCAGTAACTTTTTCTTTTGAAACTAAGACCTGAAACAAAAAGGTGAACTGGGAAAAGCACCAAAGGAAGTTACTAGACAGAGGAATTTAGGATTTGTTACATAGAGAAGGAACCCCATTACTTTTATCATGGGAAAAATTATCTGAAACTAGTGTCCCAAGCACAAGAAAAAACCTGCAAGAGGGGTTTCCTGATTTAAATGGGTGAAATGATTGTCCTCTAGACACTATTCTGTCTGTTCCATTCCTTCCTGGGTTAATTGACAAAGAAAAACATTAAAGGATTGAATGAAAATGCAAGGGTGGGTTAGATATTGCAGATGTTTTAACAAACAGTTCCTTAGCCAAAGGAACAGAAAAGAACAAGGAATGAAAAATACTTTGGGAGGACTATATAGAAGGTTCTGTGTAGAGATTTAGGTGTAAAGTTCAGGTGTAGACCCAGAGGTATATTAACACTTTGATTTGTTTTCAATAAGTGTGATACAGCTGACTGTGAGAGCAAAGATGAGGCATAACAGTGACAGCTGTGGAGGGAAGTGGGGCCCAAGAAAGCTGGTTAGTATTCAAGAATCACCTCCTCCAAGCTCAAAAGTGGTGTATCCCAATAAAGAGGAAGTCAGGCAAAAAAGTCAGGAGGCCTGCATGGAGGAACAAGAAGCTCCTGATCAAACTCAAACACAAAAATGAAGTCAGAGTTGGTGGAAGCAAGGACAGGTAATTGTCCAAGCAGCCAGGGATCAAGTTAGGAAAGCTAAAACCCAGATATATTTGAATCTGGCCAGTGACATTACGGGCAAGATAGGCTTCTACAAGTATGTCAGTCATAAAAGGAAGCCTAGGGAAAATGTGAGCCCTCTGCTGAAGGAAACAGGAAAGCTGGCTGTCCAGGACATGAAGAAGGCTGAGGTACTCTACTTTTTTTGCCTCAGTCTTCGCTGGCAAGTGTTCTAGCCACACTATCCAACTCACAGAATCCAAAGGCCAGGAACTGGGAGAATGAAGTACCACCCAGTAAAGGAGAAAACTGGGTTCAAGACCATCTAAGGAACCCAAATGAGCAGAAGGACATGGGATCTGATGAGATGCATCTGAGGGTCCTGAGGGTACTATCAGATGAGATTGCTAAGCCTCTCTCCATCATATTTGAGAAGTTGTGGCAGTCCAGTGAAGTTCCCAGTGACTGTAAAAGGGGAAACATAACCCCCATTTTTAAGAAGGAGAAAAATGGAAGACGCCAGAAATTACAGGCCAGTCAGTCTCACCTCTGCTGCATGGCAAGATCATGGAACAGATCCTCCCGGAAACTGTGCTGAGGCACAAAGAGAACAGAGGGGTGATTAGTGACAGCTAGCATGGCTCCACTAAGGGCAAACCATGCCTGACAAATTTGGTGGCCTTCTACGATGGGGTTGCAGCCTTGGTAGATGCGGGAAGAGCAACTGATGTCATCTACCTGGACTTGTGCAGAGTATTTTATACTGTCACAAATAACATTCTTGTCTCTAAAATGGAGAGACATGAATTTGATAGATGGACCACTTGGTGGATAAGGAATTGGCTTTGTGGTCACATTCAAAGAGTTGAGGTCAACGGCTCAATGTCCAGGTGGAGACTAGTGATGAATGGTGTCCCTCAGGGGTCATACTGGGACCAGTATTATTTAAAATCTTTGGTGACATGAACAGTGGGATTGAGTGTATCCTCAGCAAGTTTGTGGATGACACCATGCTGAGTAGTGCAGTCCACATGCTGGATGGAAGGGATGCCATCCAGAGATGCCTTGACAGGCTTGAGAGGTGGGCCCATGCAAACCTCATGAAGTTCAACAAGGCCAAGTGCACCTGGGTCAGGGCAATCCCAAACATCAGTACAGACTGGGTGAGAAATGAATTGAGAACAACCCAGTGGAGAAGGACTTGGGGGTGTTGGTGGATGAAAAGTTTGACATGAGCTGGCACTGTGTTCTTGCAGCCCAGGAAGACAATTGTATCCTGGGCTGCATCAAAAGAAGTGTATCCAGCAGGTCGAGGGAGGTGGTTCTCTGCCTCTACTCTGCTCTCGTGAGACCCCACCTGGAGTATTGTGCTCAGCTCTGGGGCCCCCAGCATAAGAAGGACATGGACCTGTTGGAGTGAGTCCAGAGGAGGGCCACGAGGATGATCAGAGGGCTGGAGCACCCGTCCTGTGAAGGAAGGCTGAGAGAGTTGGGGATGTTCAGCCTGGAGAAGAGAAGGCTCTGGGGAGACCTTATAGCGGCCTTCTGGTACCTAAAGTGGGACTACAAGAAAGCTGGAGAGGGTCTGTGTATCAGGGAGCATAGCAACAGGACAAAGGGTAATGGTTTTAAACTAAAGAGGGTAGATTTAAATTAACGTTAGGAAGAAATTCTTTACTATGAGGGTGGTGAGGCACTGGCACAGGTTGCTCAGAGAAGTTATGGATGCCCCATCCCTGGAAGTGTTCAAGGCCAGGCTCGATGGGGCTCTGAGCAACCTTGTCTAGTGGCATCCCTGCCCATGGCAAGGGGGTTGGAACTAGAAGAGCTTTAAGGTCCTTTCCAACCTAAACCATTTTATGATTCTATGACAAAAAATGTAGCTTGTAGTCAGTAACACGTCAATATTTATCAGTCTTATGGGAGTTATGGAGTGGCTGTTCATGCTTCTCCCCTTTATTTAATAATAAGAACAACTATGAAATCTTTATTTTGACTTGATATTATATAAATACTTAGGTATAATATTGCTGGGAAGAATAATTTGAAATGTGGAGGTAAATAAAAAGTTGCATAGAATTTTGTATGGACTTGACAGAGGCAGATGGTGTCAAAGAAAACCTCTAAAAAGAACAGTAAGTCTTTTTCAATGCAGGAAAGCATGGCAGATATAATCAATTTCGTCTTCAATAAAACATTCTTTATGGTGCCACATGAGAAATTACTTATTGAAATATGAAGTCCAGTGAGGAGCTATGAGATGGGCAAGGCTTTGGGCAATGGAGAAGCTACTGACAATGCTGAAAGGAGCAGGGCTAAGGGCAAATTTGTTCCTCAAAATCTTCAGAGCTGTTGTTTTAACATTTCATTACTGACTGACAAAGTAAAGGAGTATGCTCAGGAATGAGTTAATGTTTTGGAGATATTTAAAGGTCGGTTGGACTTACAAATATGGGGAGAAGTTTAGCATTGCAAAGCACAAAGTTTAGCTTTACAAAGTGCAAAAGACTTGTTGAAGCATGCTGGTGTTTGGGGACTAATTTCTGTTTACAATTGGGAATTCATTGTTTGAGAGAGGAATCTGGATAACCAGCTGAGTACAGAAGGATTTTGAAGGCCCATAATCATCACGCAAGTGTAGAAGAAGGTCCCTTGTAACACCAAACATGCAAGGACAGAGATTTCCTCAGATGTAGGAGAAGTATGGTGCTTATCTGAGAAGCCAGTGTGCAGAGGTGGTGGACTCTACTATGCCTGCACTGAATTTTTGCTGTTACCAAAGCTCTTTTTGCCCACATGTGTCTGAGTTATCTATCCCAGAGCTGCCTTTTCTCTTCCTGCTCTCACAGGGAACAGAGACTGGGCTACTTCCCGGGGCATGTAGCTGCTACTGAAGGGAGGGAGGATGTTTTAGGAAGAAGATAGGGTTTATGCCCAAGGGGCGCAAGGAACTGGGGTGAGTGAGGTGGATAGGTTCCAGTGCTACCTGTGGAGAATGAGACTTCTGCCTCCTCTTTCTGCCCTCAAGGCTTTACTCTGTGTGCTCAGCTCTTCCTTCAATTCAAAGGAGATTTCCTACATTTCCACTGGTCCCAATTCCCCCACAGATTCCCAAGCCCAGCAGCTTTTCTGTAGTCTTGCTCATCATTTTCACACCCCTGAAATTCTGCTGTCATTCTTACCCTCACCACTTTGAGTGGCTGAAATCTCCATGATCCCTGCCGTTCCCTCATGGTTGTGAAGCTGAATTTCACCTACACTGGTGAGAATGCTTTGCTTGGAATGGAGGGGGAAAATCATGAATTATATTTCAGAAAGTTATTGGTTAGATTTGATCTGAAACACTGTGTAAAACTGATCACCTATTTGAGAAAGAAGGTTCACATTTGGAGAAACACTGCAAAAGGGGTTGAGAGAGTATTTTGTTTGGCTGAAAAAGTCAAGCTGTTTTTAAGGTTGGAAGGTGACAGTGTCTCTCAGCATTCGTGTGAGGAACTAAACTGAACACTGGGGAGGGAACAGCTATTGGAGTCAAAGGATAATGCTGATATACACACAGATGACCCACCCATGGATAGTTATAGGCTGGAAACTAGAGAAGTTTATTACTTCCAGTAACAGGAGGTTTTAGAGCTACATTTTAGGAATGGTTTTCAGATGAAAATTGCTAAGTTCATCTAAGGGCTTATGTGATACGGCTTATGTGCATGATAAAAAGGGACAAATCTTTGTGAACCTGCAGGCCTCTTCTGTTCTAGTAGACACAGACTTTTGACAACATATTCAGGTAGGAGTTATTAATGATTTTGTAGTTAGTTCTTTGTCTCAAAAGCATCCTTTAGAATTGAATTGATTTTGTTTGTTTGTATAAATGAGCTTTTCCAGAAATTTCATGCAGGTCTTTATTTATTTCGTGAATTGCCCTGTTGCAGTTTTTCAGAACACACTCATTTACTGCTGTGAATAACTTAAGAAAATTCCCCTTTCTGATGTCCATGATGTAGTAAATTATAAAATATTAACATGCTTGAATTGTTGTAAGGGGGGCAGAAATGAAGGAGGATAATACTGTAGAGGATGTGTAATGAACCAAGTGAAGGAAGAACAACAGAAAAGTCAGTGAAAAAGAAATCTGATATTTTCTAGAGAAGCACCTAGATTTTTTCAGTGCATATGTGAACCAAGCTTCTCAATATTCTCATAATTGTTCTCTGTAGGTACCATAATTTTGAGATAGAAGCACACAGGCTTCATATAAGCTTTACTTTGAATGTTAAGATTAAACATATGGGAAATTGTTTGTTACTTTGACTTAAGTGGGAGTTTTCCTTGTAATTTTCAGAGGAATCTAGTTTGGGGACTGTGAAGCAGCAATCATATTATTTTAAAATGTACATAGGAGGCTAATTTAAACAAATTTAGTATCCATAAGCATAATGTTTCAAATCTAAAGTTTGTCACAGTAACATCTTTTTGAATAGATCTCACTCTAAATCCACCAATTCAATATCTTAAGCAACATTTTATGCCTGAGTATCTATAACAAAGTTACAGACTGTGAACTACAGGATCTCCAGTGAAATATCAACAGTTTAACTACATTGTGCCAGTAGCTGTTATGAACTTGATCTGAGTTTCCAAGTGCTAAACTATGATATTCATATGGTAAATAAATTATACAGTTACTAGACTTTTAGAGATGTATTAACTTTAATTAGATAATCAAAAGGATTTTTCTCTTTAGTATTTGTAGATTAATTTGCTATTGAATGTTTTTAATCCAAGCTATTTATTGTTGAATGTTTTCCATTTCTAAGGGCCAAATGTTGCAGTCTGTAGGGAAAATACTCACTTCACTGGGAGTTTTGTTTGGATAAATGCCATGGGATTTGCCCCCTAAAAGCCACTGAATCTATACATACGTCAAGCTTTAACAAATATTTGTGTTCCATTAAAGAGGTAGCTGCCACTCTACAGTCTGAATTAAGCCCTTTCCAGAATACAGTGCTTGTCAATCAAAACATTTTTCATTATGAACATTCCTGCCTAGGCTTTATTTGCTTTAATGTAATTCAGTTTTAATTTAACATTATAGTGTACGAATAATTTTCACTTAGTGCCAATACTCTGGCTCCGATAGTTGGCCATGGTGAATGCCTATGGTAGCATAGGTGAACAGGTTAAGTTTATATTGGTGCTTTCTTCAGTACACCTCCATAGTTTCTGAAACAGGATAATGTATGGGAGAAACTCATTCTGACAACTGCAGATTTTCGTCACAGAAGATTTTCTGTTGTGAATTGTTCTTAAAGTTGTTTCAAATTTGTTAATAATGTTCATGACACTAAAAATACCCAGAATCAACAGTTAGTTCTTCCTATGAGCTCTTCAGCATTTGCGTCATCCAGAACAATTCATTCATATACTGTGTGCTGTAATCTCTATGACAGTTTTCCGGATGTAGGGTGAAGACTGTTTCACAGTTCTTCTGCAGGAAAATAAAAAATAAGAGCGCTTCAGAAGCAAGAGCTTAAAATGTCTCCAGGCTGTTTTCCATCACTATAGAATCTCTCCTGCTTAGGAACTGCAATGTGGCATTTTATCATTGCCCCTTTAGTTGCATAAACATTTTGAGCCATGCACACAGATGCATTTTGTTAAATAATGCTCATCTTCTTGGGGAGACATTAGCAAGTTTTAATTACAGGCCTACAACTGTCCAGCCCAGACCCATACCCCTCCAAGGGTATAATACAGAGGCAGGTTACTGCAGAAACGCTTTATTGATGTTTGTGGGCTCTTCACCACCACCACCACCCCCCCCCACACACAAAGAGGTAATTTTTCACTTGCTTACTTAATAAGAAAGAAGGGTGTTGTGTGCAGGGGCTTAAGAAGCATGCACAATTTAAGATGCTGGCTTCTTGACAGCTGGCTTTTCAGAGCAGATCAGTCATCTGAAAAATCTTGGTTGCTTCATCTGTGAAAGTGAACAACCAATATAAATCTGTTACTGCGAGCTTTCTTGCTCCCTATTTTTGAACAGTTCCATTCTTATCATCGCCACTTTCCTTAGGTGAATCAAGACACTCCCTGTTGCTCCAAGGGTAAAGGATGGAAAATTAGGTAATGGTCAGGTATTCAGTCTTTTAGGAGGAGGAGCTGAGTTCTTTGGCAATGGAGATCCATTCTGAAAAGCTAGCATTTCCTTCAGTTGACAATCCTACTTCAGTTTCTCTTGTCTCTCCATCCTCTATGCCACATATATTTCCCTATGCATTTAAACTGTGTACTTTGTTTAAAGTCTGCACACATCTTGCCTCTATCACACTAATCCTGATGGGAAAAATGGATTTGTCCCCCAGATCACCAACAATTGCACTTGTCAGGATCATTTCCTTGATGAATAGATAGCTATGGCTCTAGTTGCACTGGATGTAATCTACTTATGTATAGAATGTATTCTAGTCCACCAACCCAAGCAGACTTTTAAAAGAGAAGTGTTCGTGACAGTTGAATGCAATGAAATAAACACAGATACGCAAAAAGCAATCCTCTTTTTACTTCTCTTATCTTCTTCAAGCACTAAGAACATAAACTATGTATTTCCTTTGTGACTACATCATTTTCAGGAACTTACTGAAAAATACAAATAAAATGGAAGTTCCCTCGGGAGCCATTAACTTTGTGGACATTCATGAAGCTGTGGAAAAAAGAACATATATTAAATACTTGCATCAAACTGAGATGTATATGCTTTTAGGATTTAAAATGTTCTAGTGAAATAGATGATTTAGGGGACGGCAGTATTGGGGATTCATATGTTATATATGTGTTAGTAATGAAGCTCATGAAGTTCAACAAGGCCAAGTGCACCTGGGTCAGGGCAATCCCAAACATCAGTACAGACTGGGTGAGAAATGAATTGAGAACAACCCAGTGGAGAAGGACTTGGGGGTGTTGGTGGATGAAAAGTTTGACATGAGCTGGCACTGTGTTCTTGCAGCCCAGGAAGACAATTGTATCCTGGGCTGCATCAAAAGAAGTGTATCCAGCAGGTCGAGGGAGGTGGTTCTCTGCCTCTACTCTGCTCTCGTGAGACCCCACCTGGAGTACTGTGCTCAGCTCTGGGGCCCCCAGCATAAGAAGGACATGGACCTGTTGGAGTGAGTCCAGAGGAGGGCCACGAGGATGATCAGAGGGCTGGAGCACCCGTCCTGTGAAGGAAGGCTGAGAGAGTTGGGGATGTTCAGCCTGGAGAAGAGAAGGCTCTGGGGAGACCTTATAGCGGCCTTCTGGTACCTAAAGTGGGACTACAAGAAAGCTGGAGAGGGTCTGTGTATCAGGGAGCATAGCAACAGGACAAAGGGTAATGGTTTTAAACTAAAGAGGGTAGATTTAGATTAACGTTAGGAAGAAATTCTTTACTATGAGGGTGGTGAGGCACTGGCACAGGTTGCTCAGAGAAGTTATGGATGCCCCATCCCTGGAAGTGTTCAAGGCCAGGCTCGATGGGGTTCTGAGCAACCTTGTCTAGTGGCATCCCTGCCCATGGCAGGTGCGCTGGGCTAGATGATATTTGAAGGTCCATTCCAACCCAAGACTGTGATTCTATCACAACGTTTATGCTGTTATGTTCCTACTCATAACTTAGTAATTGACTAACGACTTCATATATTTCTTTTGATGCCAAAAAAAGTCATTTCCTTCTGGTATGGGACTCAGTGTATGGCTTCAGTGGAGAGAAAGACATTGTATAAAAGTGCTAGGAGTAGTGTTAAATCTGGAGACTGAGAAGCCAGTACAAGTCCTAAGGGGCTGAAACACTCAGTCTTTTCACATAATACTTAGATATTGTCTCCAAATCTGTGCTGAATACGACTTCTTTCTTTGGAGAGCTCTTCTAACACATCTGATGGCACTGAGCTGGGACACCTTGCCAGTAATGAATGACACTAACAGTCTTTTGTGTAAAAAGTGCATATCCAGAGTTCATTTTGTTTTGTGCATGTATTCATACAGGGATTATTTTATTTGTATATAAATATATAAAGTATGCAAGTATCCTGTTAACAAGATATAAACCTTCAGTGGTTTCTAGGCTGTGAATTTTAGAGGTTAGACAGGTCTAATTTAACTATACCAATAGGAATTTTTTGAAGTAATCCTGAACACATGAATTACGTCAGCTTATATGATTGCACTGATCCTCCTGTGGAATCGCAACATTTTCAGTTTATCTTGACAATCTACATACTTAGCTTTGACTTTAGAGTGAAATGCAGGATTTTATATTTTAATGTCTCTGGTTTGTTTCTCTTTTATTTTGAGGGGTGGGGTGGGCAGGGGAGAAGAATCTGGCATACTCTGGCAGAATCTGGCAGGGGGAAGAATCTGGCATCTCAGAATGGCATACTCTCAGCAGTCTTGAACTGTGATTTATAGATACAGCCATTTCTTGATCCACACTCAGCCAAGTTATAGATCAGACTAATATACTGTGTGCTTGAGTGTAAAAAATATGTTGGAGAATTTGAGTTCTGCTTGAGGTTTTTATGCCTTGCTGAACACTTCTTCCACCCCCAGGGACTTCACAGTAGACTTTGCTTACATGGTTAAAATAATTCCTGTTTTTTCTCTCCTCATTTTCATGTCTGTTTTAGTTACTATTCTAATCTTAAGTACTATCACTGACTTGCTTGACTTTCTTATAATTACCTGTAAATGTGGTAGTCAGTAATGTAGCCTTCCGTTTTAATGAAAGTTACTATTGCCCGTTGACGAAGCTGACGCTGATACTCTAATGCTTCTGCTGCCTTCAGTGGCTGTGAGCTTCTTTTCTGCCTTGGTGTTCATATTTACTTTTTTTTTTTGACACTTCAGTGAACACCAGAAGTCAATCAGAATAAGCCTTTTGGATAATATGGAGTGTAAGAATCCAGCTCATTTGAATTTGTTGGAAATTTTTGCATTGTATGTTTTATTTTAATTTTATGTTTAAAATAGTTCTCTGCTTAAAAGCAGCTAGAGGGAATCAAATTAGAAAAGAAAAAATCTCTGAGCTGAGACCAATGGCAGAAAATTTTCTGTTGGAAAGAAACCTTTTTCCACAGTTGTGAGACTGTGCCCCAGTGCAGTGAAATACCGGTCCTGATATAACATAAACTCTGGAAGGCTTTGGTGTGCAATGCATCCGTTCTGACTCACGCTGGCAGAGTGCACACAACCAAAGGTTACATGGTGAAAAACTGTTCTTCTTCCTGTTGTCCTGCCTGCTGGACCTTTCTAGAAAGTACCTGCGTGCTTATAATTCGCTCACTTCCAGACTCAAGCTACAATCTGAGTGTGCACATGCATGTATGATAAATAACACCGTGCATATCCTGAGAACACACACCAGAACTTTAAGTGAAATTCAATAAGGGCTACAATCATTTTGTATGCAAAACTCATTGAAACCAGTAGGAAGACAGTGAAGCCTATGGAATTAAGCCATTTATAATCTTAGACATTAATTATTTACGCTGAGAATTTTCTCACCCATTAAAATAAATAGAAGCTAGATATCCAGATCCCTAACGGGACTTAGAAAAATTGTTTTCCATGTCTCTTTAAAAATAAAAACAAAATAAAACCATGTTTGTTGTCAAGTGAAGCTACTAGGTTCAATATTACTTCGGTGTTTCTATTTGGTACTGATTATGAATTGGAAGCTACATGAATGATAAAGTGCTGCCTGTATACAGAGATTTATTTTTGTGTTCAGTACTTCATTAAATTTGGGGTAAAACTCTAACAGACAGATGCAGAGCAGCTAAGGATCTCATTGATTTTCTTTTTGTCAGTTTAATTAAATCTGAAATGTCAAAATTATTACAATTTAAAGCATGAAAAGCATTTCAAAATACTATAAATTCTATTTTCCCGCTTCATAAATATGCATTATATTTTCATGGAGTAGTAAATAAAAAAGTTAATCTTACAGAAGATAATGACTTCTAAATCTGATTGGTATCTGAATATTATTCTCTAAGTAATATTTTCTCCTACTCAGTTTGGGTTTTGGCTATACCATGAATGATATCTCAGTAAGTCCTGGAGCATTTAGCACTTCTAGTGAGAAGCTAATTAGCTTCTCAATTTTATTTCCTCTGTAAAAATTCTACTATTATGTTGACTGTGAAGGTTTTCTAAGCTTTTTTTTTTTTTTTTTTTTAAACAGTGTAAGGTAAACAGCAAAGATAAATGCTGGTTTTGATCTTCTCTCAGAAGATGCTCATAGCATCCTAGAATATTCTGAGCTGGGAGGAATCCACATGGATCATCAAGTCCATCTCCTGTCTCCACACATGGCTGCCCAAAAATCAAACCATATGTCTGAGAGCGTTGTCCAAACGCTTCTTGAACTCCAACAGGCTCGGCGCTGTGACCACTGCCCTGGTGAACCTGTTCCAGTGCGCAACCACCCTCTTGGTGAAGAACCTTTTCCTAACACCCAGCCTGAACCTCCCCTGTCACAGTTCCATGCCGTTCTCTCGGGTCCTGTCGCTGTCACCAGAGAGAAGGGATCAGTGCCTGCCCCTCCGCTCCCCCCGTGAGGAAGCTGCAGGCCACCATGAGGCCTCCCCTCAGTCTCCTCCTCTCTGGGCTGAACAACCCAAGTGACCTCAGCTGCTCCTCATCTCTCTTCCCCTCCAGACCCTTCACCATCTCTGTAGCCCTCCTGTGGACACTCTCCAATAGCTTTATGTCCTTATCCTGTGGTGCCCAAACCTGCACACAGTGCTTGAGGTGAGGCCGCACCAGGCAGAGCAGAGCGGGACAATCCCTCCCCTCGCCCGGCCAGCAGTGCCGTGCCTGATGCACCCCAGGGCACGGCTGGCCCTCCTGGCTGCCAGGGCACGCTGCTGGCTCGTGTTCAGCTTGCCATCGACCAGAACCCCCAGATCCCTTTCTGTGGGGCCGCTCCCCAGCCTCTCATCCCCCAGCCTGTACGTACAGCCAAGGTTGCCCCATCCCAGGTGCAGAATCTGGCACTTGCTTTTCTTCAACTTCTTAGTTCTGTTAGCAGTGTGAAGTATCGTATGTTTTTGAGGGGCCTGTCCTATAGACTGTGGGCTTTTATTTCCTACTGTTTGTGAGAATTGAGAGTTTTCAGTACCTGATGGGATGTGATATTGGGCTAAACACCTCACGAATGAATATAGAGCTGCTCAACCAGTAGATCTGAAACCTTTATCACCAAAAGAGTCTGTTCTAATCTACAGGTACTCTAAGTCAAATTCTTTTTTTATGTATTTGTTTTAAATCAGTGAGAAATCAACATGAGAAGATTTTAAACTAATTTGTTTTAAAATACTGTTATTACTCCGAGGAATTTTCAAAGTATGTTTCTTGGTGACCTGGAGAAGTTGTTTTGCTAATTTCTCCCTAACTCTTACCACAGAAATGAGATCAATTCTAGAACTATAGAATAATAATAATAATAATAAAAAGAAAAAGCCAAACAATAAAAAGATTTACTTTTTATAGGTATTCATGGGATTATTTAAAATATATACACATATTTTTTTTTAAATTGC
This sequence comes from Chauna torquata, assembly GCA_013399475.1. Lineage (NCBI taxonomy): Eukaryota > Metazoa > Chordata > Aves > Anseriformes > Anhimidae > Chauna > Chauna torquata. The sequence continues at coordinate 63,436 of VXAL01012561.1, forward strand.
TCTTTTTCATCTGTTCTGCTTGTTATTGCCATGTCATTTTTATTTACCCATTATTAAATCTAGAGGAAAAAATTATGTCAGGTTTTGATTTCAAACATATTTTGATTTGTTGCCCAATCGATATTTTTCTAATCTAGTTGAAAATGAGCAAAGGAAAATGTGGGAATCTTAAATTTAAGCTGAAGTGTTTAGATTTTATAGCTGAAGGCTCACAGACAAGTATACTCCCCTGTGAGTAGACGCAAAGGGGAAATGTAACACCAAAGTGACAAATTACACAGCTGTATGTGTATTATTACTACATTTCAAATTTAAAAAAAAAAAAAAACCATGAAGATTGGGATCTAGATATGATGTATTTCTAGGGTGTGATAAACTGTGCAGCAAAGCACAGTCAAGCTTTGGATTAAAAGAGCTGAGTGTGTCTAAGCTTTCTGTACAGTTTTTCTCCCTTTCATCAGGACTTTTATCAAATATTCCATTATGTCAAATGTGACTTTTTGAATCAAATTTTCTGTCTGGCTAAGCTTACCTCTATCTGTGTTCAAAATAACAGAAAAGACATGACGTATAGTAAACAATCCTCAAGCTTTGAGAGAAGTCCTGACATGTACAAAAGTGTCTTGCCAAATACATCTTCCACCCACGACCTTTTAACAGGTGTGCTAACACTGTATAGTCTTATATGCTTTCATATTCTAGTGCAGATTACGAGTATATGAGTAGTATATGTCTTTACCATGAAGTTATAGAGACTATGTTAATGCGCTATGAAAATGTGAAATAATTTGGATGAGTAACTGAACACAAATTTAATTCAGAAGCCCTTAGGGGTGTATTCTTCTTTCGATGAGAGGTGGTTTATCCTTAATGAGAGGCTTATGCATAGTTGTCTGTGCAATGAGATGAGAATACATGCAAAACTTCTTAAACATGAGAGCTACAAATAATCTGTTTAGAGGTTTTGTAGTCAAAAGAGCTGGAGTTTAAAAAGTAACTAGTTAGCCCTTATTTGCATAAGAAAATTAGCTGAAATGCAAGTCTTGGAGGAAACTTCAAAGGGCTTTGTCACCTCTATTACATGCTATCTGATCACATTGTACATGAAGGCTAATAGCCTGATCTTTTTTTTTTCCCTATTTAAATTTGTGAAGCACATTTTACAAAATTGATTTTTTTTAAGAATTCTGTTAGTAAAGAAAATTGTTTCAAGTGGCATTTTTTTCTGAGTGAAACTAATGATTACAAAACATTACAACCAGATCTTTACCAAATGTTGACCATTATTCTTTTAAATGCAGATTGCTAATTGTATTGTTCTGTTCACTCTTCCTCCTAGTGAGTCTATTTGTTCTCAAATAACATAATTTGTATTTCACAAAGTTTCATGCACAAAATCTAACGTAGTTGTCTGACTTGCATTACAGTAAAATACATTTTGAAATTATTTTACAGGTTATGAATGTCAAATTTGTAAGAGAGCATGATCCTTTTGACAGGTCATGTTCTGGAAATGAAGTGGTGGCTCCCCTTGTTCAGGATGGGCTAGATAGTCTTATCCACAAAAAAAAAACTTGGTGTACCTATTATAACAACAAGGCAGGTGTTAGCTGTGGTGGGCAGTTGCACTGGCTATGCCAGGGGCTGTCAGTTCTCTTTTTGCTTTCAAAGATGGTTCATGGTAATTGAGTTGGCATTTTTATGATACCTTCTGATGCCTCATTCTAAACTCGCTCAAAATACAAATGCTGAATTCTCATAGCTGAGTTCTCACATACTCACAGTTTCAGGTGCAGATGTGATAGGGTAATATTCTTGTTAACTTTATTGAGTTTTGGAACAGACTGTTAATGCTCCTTTTCCTTCAGAATGTATATATTAAAAAAAAAAATCAGAGGCGTGTGTGTGACATACATACCACATTGTCAATGTGGTTCATTCTCTGTCTCAGACTTAATCAAATTCTTATCTCCCTTATGGGGCAAATGCAAAGAGCTTCATACCATACCCTAGATTTGCATAGCTGTAGCTTACACTCATAGTCTGCTGTTTTGATTCTCAGAAAAATACTGGATTTTGGTTCTGTCTGTATTCAAAGTGCATTTTTATAGCAGAAGAAGAAATGCTGGGTCAAGATAACAGTGGAAACAGTAGAGGAGAACAGGTTTACGATACAGGAAGATGTGCCAAAAATAACTACCAGCAATAGAGGAGAAAATGTATTTTGAAATGTCATGTAGGAACACAGGTATGTTAACAGCTGGTTATTGCTTGTGCCCACATGCAGGGTTTAAAATATCTGCACTGCATGCGCTCAGTTTTTTTCACAGAGTGGGTTGATCAGGAGAGTTATCTGATAATTTTGCAGTTTAGACTAGGCTATGTAGGTTTCATCCTTTATGTATTCAGCTATATAAAATTATTGCATGAATTCTCAGGTATCAAATATGGTCGACTTTTAGTGTTGCATGAGATACACAATATTAAAGATACAGAATTTAAGCTTCTCCATTTTTTTTTTTTTTTACAGCTTGCTGATCAGTAATAGCTAAATAGATGTAAATACACTTATGTACCTGACAAGATAATTTGCCTCTGAGCTGTTGAGTTGCTTCTGACAGCTTGATGTATGCATGTTGTTATCAGTTCTTGAGCTACAAAGCAGTAAGGCAAGTGGCTTTAGGGAGAAGAACTTTAAATAGCTTGAGCTCTATGTCTAAACTCTCTGCATCAAAGCTGTAGAAAAGTTTGGACAGTGTTCATTTTAAACATTGAAGTATACTGGAGCCCAGATGGAAGCCAGAGCGCATGGGGCATCTCACTGACTTCAGTCTGGATTTGAGGGAGAGCACTTGCAAGTTCACATAACAGACCTGAGTTGCCATATCTAAAATGCGTCCTGTGCTTTAGTGATTCTGTTATGTCAGTCAAAGGAGAGACTTCCTCATAGCTTGAGAAAATCCCCTCTCCTCCTCTCACTGTTATGTTTTATACCCTTAGACACAAAGGGAGAAAATCCATTCTTTTTATAAATCCTTTTGTGAGTGCTCTCAAACTAAAAAAAAAAAAAAAAAGTTACTCGACCTGAATGATTCAGGCTGATCCTGAATGATTGAAGTAGACTGTAAAGCACTCTTAAAATAATTTGTGGTTCAGTTTGAAGATACACATGCATAAAACTAGTTGATACCTGTGACACAGTTCAGGAGTGACCGAGTGACTGTTTCTAACTTGTTTTTAAACAATTACACAGCCTTTTTAGAAATCTCTTTTCCCTTCCTTAGAGTTTTAGCTTTATTGGTAACTGAAATTTATGAAAAAGCTTAGCTTCCAACTTTGCAAAGTAAGTGTGACACTCTATAGGTTTTCTTGGCTCAGACACAATGAACTTAATCTTAGTTTGCTATCCTCAAGTCTGAAGGTAGATGCTTTTTTTTTTATTAGCTGCATCTGCCAAAATATGTTATTACTTTCTTTTGATGCAGTCCATTCTGTCAGGCAGGAACAAACAGAACCATGCTTAGAGGAGAGGAGGACAGCATTTCAAGAAAAGTTAACTTTTTTTTTAATCGATAAGCATGTAACAATAGGATAACTGAAACATAGCAACTAGTGAACTAGTTAGAACTAGTGCAAAGCATGCTCAAACTGTAATTATTTTCCTTTGAGTTTATAATATTTCAAATAAAATCATGGAAGGTAATTAGATTCCTTTGCAAAGTGACTTGGGCAAATAAGTGCCATGTTGATTTGCACAAAGTATTGGGCAGCAGCGTAGCAGGATTGGTGTGTATCTATAGGGGGTGGGGGGGCATGCTGTGAGAAAACTACCCTTTTTCACTCTGTCTTCATTGAGTGTCCCAAGATTGTGCTGCTTTCATGCAGGATCATGCCAAAATGGCATTAGCTGGGCACAATTTTTTGCAGCCATGGGTTTGGCTCAAAAACAAAGAATGTAGTCAAAACTAGAGGCAGAATGACTTGCTACTTTTCACCTGAAGATACAGGCCTGTCACATAGTACATACTTGAAGTACTTTGGGGCTGCTTACTGTAGAAAGTAGCCTTTCTACTCATTTAAGTAAACCATTTAAAATCTGGAAGATGAATGACAACAGAATGAAGGACTTAACAAAATGTAGAGCAAATGCCTGTATTAAAGCAATACAAAGACAGCAAGCAACAGATGACTTTAGCCAGCAAAGCTGACTCCCTGGAGGCACTTGGATTACGTTAATTTTGTCCAGATTCAGAAACAGGTCACACCTGCTTCTACCATTCTGCTCTCAGGTAGGTCAGTGGTCTTAAAGTCGTGCATACTAATTGATCACCTGGTAAGGGACGAGGGATTTTTTTCTCAAGAAGGCCAGACTCTTTCGGTGCCTGAAAAAGGGTCTTACAGCTTTTCCATTGCACCAGTACCTGGGATCAGTACAAGTAAATGTTTATTTTTCTATTGTCTTGCAATCTGAATGTGTGATCTAAGCAGTATGGGTCTCACCAGGTTTCAGGGTTCAGGGTGGATGCATGGTCAATGTCTAGTGTCTGGAAACAATGGGGTGCCTTGAGGTCAACGGACCGCATTCGAACATCAGAAAAAGGTGGGATGCAGCTGGGAGCTCAGAGCATTTGGAGAAGGATCCTTGGATTCAAGTGGACCAGGTCTCTTTTCTCTTTATCCACCGAAGTGTGTCCATGGCAGGGAAAGGGCAGAAACAATTTCTTTGGTTCCAGGCTGGCAGTTGAACCACAGCACCCACTGATTACCTTGAGAGACTTAATCCACTGGGATGCTGCTGTGTGCAAGGGAGCTCGGAGGTTACTGGATTTCATGCTTAATACAGTGCATCCGAGAGGAGCCTGCCTTGGGCTACTGGCCTGCAAAAAATAGGAACATTTGAGTTAACATGACACCTAATGTTCTGTAGCTATATTGTGGCAGTTTTTTGTTGTTGCTGTTGTTTTTGTTTGCTTTTCTAGTACATCTCTAACATTTATTCTGGAGGTATAGTTACAGGATCTGTTACACTTGCTCAGTGTTTGAGATTAGTTTTCAGTCTGGTTTTGAAGTTCATCTCATAATTTAGGTCAGTGAAGGGAGCGCATGTACATTGAACTAACAGCTTTCTCAGCTTCAGTTGAGACTGCAAACACGATTTGCTAATGTTTGTTTAAATGTTTTGAAGGAAGGGAGTTGAAGAAAGGCAGTAAAGTATTCAGGGTATGCTTTGTCTGAAGTGAAATAGATATAGTATGCAAGTAATTTTATCATATCTTTTGCATCTAAAATGGATATTTAGTATTTGAATATTTGGAACTATTTACTACTTAAACCATCTGTAGAAAGAGGCTTTTAGTAGGAATGTGAAAAGGACTGCCATTAACACAAAATGACCATAAAACAGGTGTTTAGTCCTATAGGATGTTTCCCACTTGACTGGAGGCTAACAAATGTGACGCCCATCTACAAGAAGGGCCAGAAGGAGGACCCCACGAACTACAGGCCTGTCAGTCTGACTTTGGTGCCAGGGAAGTTCATGGAGCAGATCATCTTGAGTGCCATCACACAGCACTTACAGGGCAGCCAGGTGAACAGGCCCAGTCAGCACGGGTTTATGAAAGGCAGGTCCTGCTTGACTAACCTGATCTTCTACGACTAGGTGACGTGCTCAGTGAATGAGGGGAAGGCTGTGGAGGTGGTCTACCTAGACTTCAGTAAGGCTTTTGACACTGTTTCCCACAGCATTCTCCTGGAGAAGCTGGCTGCTCATGGCTTGTATGGGCGTACGCTTCGCTGGGTTAAAAACTGGCTGGGTGGCCTGGCCCAAAGAGTCATGGTGAATGGAGTTAAATCCAGTTGGAGTCCGGTCACTGGTGGTGTCCCCCAGGGCTCAGTACTGGGACCAGTTCTCTTTAATATCTTTATCAGTGATCTGGATGAGGGGATTGAGTGCACCCTCAGTAAGTTTACAGATGACACCAAGCTGGGTAGGAGAGTTGATCTACTTGAGAAGGTAGGAAGGCTCTGCAGAGGAATCTGGATAGGCTGGACCGATAGGCTGAGGCCAGCTGTATGAGGTTCAATAAGGCTGAGTGCCGGG
>VXAL01012561.1:69671-80728 GCA_013399475.1 Chauna torquata
TGGAGAACAAGTCTTATGAGGAGCGGCTGAGGGAGCTGGGGTTGTTTAGCCTGGAGAAAAGGAGGCTCAGGGGAGACCTCATTGCTCTCCACAATTACCTTAAAGGAGGCTGTAGCAAGGTGGGGATCGGTCTCTTCTCCCAAGCGCCAACTGAGAAGACGAGAGGAAATGGTCTCAAGTTATGCCAGGGAAGGTTTCGTTGGATATTAGGAAAAATTTCTTCACTGAAAGGGTTGTGAATTATTGGAATACGCTGCCCAGGGAAGTAGTTGAGTCACCATCCCTGGAGATCTTCAAAAAACATCTGGATTCAGAGCTTAGTGACATGGTTTAATGGCAGACTTGGATGTGCTAGGTTAAAGGTTGGACTGGATGATCTTGGAGGTCTTTTCCAGCCTAAATGATTCTATGATTCACTTTAATCTAGTGAGATTAATTGATGTTGTAAAGTAAAAAAAGTCTTTTTTTTTCCTCTGTATGAATGTTACCTGTCTTCAAATAAAAGCTTCAAAATGTTAAAAATTACAGGTTTTCTGACTTGGATTTACAGCATAAAGTCCAATGCAGAGAAAAAATGTTTTGCCTGGATGCAGAGTAATATCATCAGACTGAAATTAATAACTTCTTTGGACAGTGAGTGAATATTCATGCAAATCACTTTTCTTCTGATCATGTACATAGTCCAGATGGGGTACCTGTGCATCCAGAGTAAAGCATGGTTTTGTTCATTGCAAAAAGTCTGTATGGGGATTATACATTTATATAAGTATTTGTAATGTGTACATGTATATGTCTCTTTGTATTCTTTTTAAAAGATGAAGTTGCTTTAATGTGTGTACATATACTTGATCTTTTTCTTTGCGTGTTTGGAATTGTTGCTTAATTCTGTTACTGATAATGCTCAGGAATGATCAGAGATGTTATGTGATACACTGCTTCAAATAAGACCACTATGAGGATCTCCTTTCAGAGTACATCTCTGGTTTTCCTATGTCATAAATTTCAAAGAAAATGCAGGATTCTCAGTAGGATTATTGACAGTGTTCACTTTTATGGAAAGAAAGGAAGTGTCTTAGGAATATTTTGTGTCTATTTGTTCCATTGATGACATCATGATAAAGTAGCTATAGGCCTTAAAGTTAATCTTAATAAAACTAGGTGTCATTGGGAGAATAAATTTTTCAGATATTACAGCAAAACTTTTAAAAGTGGATTTACTTTTTTGGAGAATGTAATAGAGATTTATCTCTTGGTTTGTTTCCCAAAAAATGCACAGTTAAATTTTTTAAAGGTAACTAAACTTAAAATATTGAATAGTTTTTTAGTCTTCAGATTCTCTTAACTGACAAATGTAAAAAGTATATATTAAATTATAATTAAATATCTTAAAAGCTCCTTGCATTTAAATTTAGTTTTTCATATGTAATGGGAAGACGTGTTTATGGAAACAATTGATGTTTGAAAAGACACCCTTAGGCACTGAAAAAGTAAACGTGTGTGTCTTTTTTGTCTAATCAGATATATCTGTAATCATATATGGTCTACAGACCTGATGAATGCTCAGATATCTTAGAAATGGTGAGTCCTCAGTTTTTTCACTGAAAGCATTGATCTGCTCCATAGTAATGCCATTTTAGCTTAAAGAAAACATAGAAAGTCATCTACTGTTTGGTATGTGTGTGAGGGGAAAAAAAAAAAAAGTCTGCTGCTTAATAAAGAAATTGTTAGCACCATGGATGACTGTTTATTTAAAATTGACAGTGATCACCTAATAATAAATGGTGTCTTCTTCAGAAACCTGCAGGAAGGCTTGCACTTTCTTGAAGGGGCAGCAAATTCAAGCTCTATCAGAATAAGGAAAGAATCGGTTATTTTACTGAAGTAGATTTTTGGTGAAGATGTTCTTTCTGGAAGCTGCATCCTACCTAAACCAAGAGGTTGGCTTCTTGACTGCTTGGATGGTCTCAGTGGTAGAGACAAATAATGAGAAATAAAATAAAGGGAGATATTGGAGTGAAGGGTTAGAAGAGATGGGATAGCTAATAGAAAAGGGACACGAAGGAGCAAAGGGATGCTACGGTCTCTGATCAAGACAAATGAATTAGTATTATGTAGGCTATCACAGCAAATTTGTCTGTAAAGCTCTAACTTTGTTTTTCCCACAACTAGTACTGAAGACAAATCCACTGCAGCTATGGTAAAACGAGTAGAATTAGTGGAGGAAAAAAAAAAAAAAACCTTCAAGAAATATTCTGGCAAAATAAAAAAGTGAGAAGAGAGAGAAGGAACGATTTTTTTTTCTAGAATTTCCAACCATTATGAAGCACAGATGGCTGTTTCCAAAAGGTTTTGTCTCTAAAATATTGCATACTTCTATACTAGCTGAATTTTTCAAATACTTTCTAAGTTCAGAGCAGATTGCATTGATCCAAGCGGAAGATAAGAAGAGATGGCTAACCTCTGTAATGTCTATTTCTAGAAAAAAGCTGGCAACGTCAGCCATACATAGATGGAAATAAATGTTATTGATGCTTTACTGATAGTTGCTCAACAAGAAATAATTGAGTAGCTCCAGTTTGGATCATATTCCCTAGATGGTAGAAAAGAAATAAACTATTACTTTTTATTTTTTTCCTTCCATAATGTTATCTCAGTCTTATGAAAACCCATATTGCATGAATTCCACCCAAGTAGTCATCATACAACCTCGTCTCCCTTAAGACTATAAAAATACTGTGTCTAAATCTGTGCGTATGTGTTATATTGATAATCCTGTCATCCGTGACCTAATTTGGAAAACCTCTCTAAGTCTGCATTGCAAATAGTTAAGTACATATGGTTCTCCTCCCTCTTGTCTTAGTCATATGTGCACATGTGCTGTTGGTGATAATACCAAATGATGAATATTTTTTTGTTTTTCTGTTTGACCGATGGTGGTTGTTGTTGTTTTTTTCTTTTCTTTTCTTTAGCTTGCACAGATTAACCTGTTCTGTGACATTAAGGAGAATGTCAAAGACTTGGACAAAGCCCAGCAGGGCACCAGGACTTCTAAGCTGAAGGAATTGAGACTGCTGTGAAAAGACTAGGCATGCAGACAGTCAAGAAGCTGGGGAACAGGGCAGGACTTGTGTGAAGGGTTTGCTTACTTTAGAGAAGATAGAAATGGCTGAGGCACAAATGGGCAGGACCAGTGATACCTGAGTCAAGGTTTCTGGCAGAAAAGCCCTGACTTGTAGAAGCTACATGCTCAAGAGGAGAACATGTACTGAATCAGGCAAGAAACTTGAGGAATGAAAAGGACTGATGCATGACTGAGATGAGTGAATGGATTTTCAGAGCTGTGTTTTATCTCCAACTCTGCCAAGGTGATGGTATGTTGTAACAGTTAGGTGAGCTTTTTGGTAGTTGGTAGTGTCTTGAGAAAGTGTTGAAATTTACAGGAGCTGTAAGTACTCTCAGCTGCTTTGGAACATAAGGGTGAATGCAACAGTAATTAATTCAGGCATTTCCAAGTATTTGCATGAGTGATTTTGCCATCTTCACATTTTAACATAGGGATATTTTTGTGTGTATTACATATTAAAAACAACCAATACCCTAAGTCTTTTGCAGCTGGAGGATTCAACATAAGTAATCTGCAACATCTTGTGCATGCCATTGCTATGAAAGTCTGTGAACACTTAATATAGCTTGCACAACCTAAATTGCTAAGTAATGATGCAAAGCAAGATGAGGGTCAGAATGACTATAGGATCCTTGATTGAGGTACTGGAGTGATAAAAGAAAGACGTTTTTAGATCTCGTGTATGCAGAAGACTGAAAGGCAATTAATACCAACCCACAAAGACAACTTCCAAACCTGTAGGACAGCCAAATGAACACATTTATTTCCAGCTGAAAAATACACAAAATGCTGCTGCAGGATTGAAAAAATGTTTAACTTACTTTTGCAGTCTGAGATATGAGAAACAGGTTGCAGCCCAAAACAGAGGACATGTATTTATGGGAGGAATTTATCAGATAACAATGAACAGAAGGGGCAGACTGGCTGATTAGAAGACAAGAAAGTACATACTGCCTCTTCTCCCAGAGAAAACAAGCATGGCTAACAGTTCCAGGCAGATGTTCCTCAGGAAGGGGCTGTGGATGGTTTTGATTTTTTTTTTCTTTTTTCTTTTTTTTGTAATAATAGTAGAAGTGGAGAAAAGAGATTGTAATCTTATAAAATAAAGTACTTTTCCAGGTCAAATCTGTCCACAGGCAAAATTATTTAGTTATTTTTTCATTTAATTGCTCTTAAGTCTTCACTTCCATTAACTCAAACAACTCTTTTGCATAAAAATAGTATGTGAGATTTTTGCATTTTGTAATGTTCTCCATTTCATCTATAGCTTTTACCCCATTATCTTAAATGGTCTGTTTTTAATTTAAACCGGGTTTTCAAAGAAAGCATGAGAACACTTAACAAGTCAAGTCAGGCACACTGGAGTATTAGAGAATAAAGTATGACTCCCAAAATTTTCTAAATTGATAAAAATGAGCAAACTTAATAGCCAGACATGAAAAATCAAAAGATGTGTTGAATTGATGGTCATAAACTTGGCTGTATATGTGGTTCTCTGGTAGCTCTGCTGAGAACCTCTTCTTCCCCTAGCCTTATCCAAAAACAAATACATGGCCTGAGAAATTTGACTCTGTTCAGAGTACATGAACAGCTGTAAGAATAAATACTAAGTATTCATGTTTTATATGTGGATGCAACTTTTATCGTGTTAGTTGTAAAAAAAAAAAATAAAAAATCCTGTGAATCAGGATTTGTATGAGGGCTAGTGAGGGCAAATTCAGAACCAGATAGTAAAATGGGTCTGTTAATTGTTGGTGTGCCTAAAGCTGTGCTACCTACCTCCCTATGTGGGGGATGGGAGGGTGGATTCTCACAGACTTCAGGCTCTCTGGTCATGTCTGACATTCCAAGGCAAACCAGAGGCACCTGCTCTGTGTTGCTATGGCAAAATATACCGTGGAACATTTTGTGGTGCCTGAACTATGGGTAGGGAACAGGAGACGTCTGTGTGAGTCATTTTCTGCTTTTTCTTTCTTCCTTTGTTTTCATACCCATCACAACCCAAAAGAGTAGGCAACTCTTTTTATTATTATTATTATTACTATTGTTTTTTGTTTTTTTGTTTGTTTGGGGTGAGTGTGTGTGTGTGAGATTGTTTCTGGAGCAGTGACTTTAACCATCTTAAGCAGGCAAAAATCGTGTTAGGATCTAATCAAATGAAGACATTTAAGTAGTTATTACAGGGGACACTTCTGCATTCTGTTCCCAATATTTCTTGCAAGTCAGGATGAGGAAAGAATGGCGTCCTCTCCTCCTGTTTCTATGCAGCCACAATACTTTTCCCATATTTGAAATCTGAGATTTTAAAGGCCAAAGTTTAAAGAAAGAGACAAGTACTATCACAGAAACAGTAGTCCTTACCTGTATTTCCATTCTTTCATCATTCTGTAAGGTTTCTTTTTTTTTTTTTCTTTTTTTTTTTTTCTTTTTTTTTTACATTTTTTTGAAATGACCACACCTGGAGGCAAGGGAGACTGCTTGTTGGCTCTAATTTGAACTCCCTTGGGCTGACCAACGGATCTGCAGCTTCTGAGCTTAATCTGTTATTTTGGGAAAACCGATATGGAGTCCCTAAACACTGGGTGGTACTGCCCCCCCTCCCCCCCCAGTTAAAAATGTCTAAGGAAATCATTCCTGACTTTAGATGCACCACAGAAGTAACTCTCTGATTTGCATCTGAACCTGTTACAGTACCCTGAGAAGTACACAGCAGGACTAATCAAGCTGTTTGTACAGTCTGCATTCAGGTGTACAAACACAAATGAGAAAATGTAGAGCAGGTAGCTATTTTAGAAAACATGTTCTTAGGAGTCTGATTTCTGTATTACTTGTTAAAAAAAAAAAAATCAGTCACCACATTGGCAGGAACTGAATAGGACATAACTGTGAAATTCTTTGTTTTTATTTTGGGAAGTAGAATGTACCATGGAGCATCAGGGGGGAGCGCAGGCAGAACTGGATGCCTGAAGATGGCAGCACTCCTAGTTGTGACTGAAATTTGAAAGGTGAGGAGGGGTGGTCACATCTCTTATTTCCTGAACTGAAGGAAATTCCCACTGGAAAAGGAAACTTCCTACCAATACCTTTGCAGCACACCTGCCACTGTTCCCCATGGAGCTGCCTGTGGAATAACAAAAGCTGGCATTCAGTGGCAGTAGCCTGCATCATGTAGCTCAGTATTCACAGTTTCTGCTGTCTGAGCTGATGTCTGCGTGCCAATAGCTTCAGATACTGAATAGCCATTGAACTGTAACTAGTAGGTGTTGCTTCAACCAATAATTTGTTTAATTCTACATTTAATTAATATTTTAGTTTTTTTTTTTAAGGCTTCCTGTTATGGTTGTCAGTGTTATATTCTCATCTGAAATGTGACTTCTTTGGGCTGGTGAACTGACATTGGCCAGTTTACAAAATGAGTAGTTAAACACAGGAAGGCACTAAGTAAACTTCCAGTTTCCGAAGCTACTAAGTCATGATAACTGTAGAGAATCTAAAAAATGTATTGCCAGTAACTAGACCATTAACATTTGGATGAAGAGGTTTAGGAATTTTAGCTTGTGAGGGAAAAGCAGTAACAGGAGTTCTGTATTTTGGTTTTGTGATCCTTGTGATACTTGCTGAAACTTTAACCAAGTTGTTAATAGCTGTCTGTATTTCCACTTAGTCACTATGTTACTAAAACTATGGGATGAGCTCCAGACTTGGACTTGGACTTGAACTTGAACTTTTCTGTTCAGGAGTTCTCAGTAGACAGAAAATTAACAGCGTCCTGAAGATCATGTGAAATGAGGTTTTATTTTTGTCTCTTCATCTGCAAATAATTGTCACTAGAGAGCAAAATGTACTCTTGGTGTATGTATTAAGTATCTCATCACAGACACTTTTCCTTAGAGGATCAAGTATATCTGATTGCACCCAAATCTTTTGAACGCAAGGCAAACAATTGGAGGAAATATGTAATAACTAGGATTGTAGCTGTTCATTGTCATAAAAATAAAACAATCGGATGATATGCAAGAAAAGTAACACACCATTGGTGTAAATATTAAAGGCTTAATGGAGGCTGTAGGGCACTCCATCAAAACCTCTCACAGCTTTTAATCAAACTAGTGTCCTTAATAATAGATATACAAAGAGGACCTAAGAGGAGAGTAGTTTCCCAGTGACACTTTGAGTATAGCATCTAAGGTCATTATCACAGTCCTCGCATCCAACACTGACTTCTTTGTTGCAAATGAACTGAGGTTTAGAATTGGTATGTCTGCCCAACGGAAAATTTTGGAGCTGTGAAGTATCTGCTTAAAAATGAATAGCTGAAGACTGGGATGCTCTGCTCTTTGGAATCACAGGATGGTTGGGGTTGGAAGGGACCTCTGGAGGTCTTCTGGTCCAACCCCCCTGCTCAAGCAGGGCCACTGGGAGCAGGTTGACCAGAACCATGTCCGGATGAATTTTGAATATCTCCAAGGAAGGAGACTCTGCTGTGGAGTCCACTCTCTGGAAGCTATGAGTTTGGGGCAAGAAGCAAGACTTAGTGATGGATGGGAACTGGCCTGTACCTGTACTGTCCAGAGGGTACAGATCTTGGAGCATATTATCTTTTCTTCTGTGTTCAAGTTTCCTCACCAAGGAACCTGCTTGAATTGCTTTAAATTGGAGTCTATATGCAAACTAGTATGTATGTAGTGTGGACACTGAGAGGCCAAGGGCCATGCAGTGAAGCAATAAGTGAAATGATTTGACAGTGTAGATAGGAATTGACATGTGTGTTGGAGTCAGGAACATGAAGAATGCTTTCACAGGTTACAGTAGTCTGCAGCAACCCTGGGAACCCTGGAAGGACAGCGTTTTCCATGGCAGAAAGTCTTGGATTCTCCAGAATTTGGATAGGTTACATGCACAAAGTACTGGTGAGGCTTGGCTTCCAAGTTTCCAATGGGGTGGTTATAGCATCCAAAAGCAGCCTCTGCCAGACAGAATACGGTAGAATGCAGCTTAGATTTTGTGTTTAAAAAAAAAAAAAAAAAAACACACACACACAACCTGCCAGGTTTCATGAGTTCTTTCATACTAAAAAGTCACATAAAAATCAGCTGTTGCCAATGAGAAGCAGTTCCACCAGAAAAGTCTTAGCCCATTACAATAATAATAATAAAAAAAAGATTATGAGTCAATGTAACCTTATTCAAGGCTGGATGATACAGAAATTAAGCTCGTCCGAAAATTAGAGTAAAGATGGAATGTTTAAAGATAGAAATGATGACAATGCTTCTGTTCACAGGAATGAAAATGAGTATTTGATCTAAATTAATTTGTTTTTGTTTTTGTTTTTCTATTATGTTATAAAATAACTACACTGACTCAAGTAATAGTTCTTTGGAAGTTACAAATGAGATTTTAAAGCCATATGTATAATGATTTATATAACAATATATAGCAAATTACAAGAACCTCCTTCAGATCTGTCGAACTTAATTTTCTGCACTGTGGAGCACAGAGATTGAGATGGTGAAGCTGAATGACACTTTACACTGTGGATACTGCCAGCTGCCAAAAGCCTATGGCATTGACTGAATCTACAGCAAACTCACTGACAACTGGTCAAGGGGACAAGCTATGTAATTCCCTCTCAGTAGTGCTTCCTTTGGAGCTTTCAGCATGGTTTTGCGGTGCCTACAATGGCAAAGCAGTGGCGTTCTCGAGGGGCAGTTTGACAGAGCTGTAACCAGCTATTTCAGAGGTTGATTTGGATGCTGATATGTGGTTTAGGTGTCATATTTTCTTTGCACCTCTTTAATATCAGAAGCATAATTAGTATTAGTGTCATATTTGGCTCTATTTCAGCTATATCCAAAAGGGACTCTATACCATACTCTTTTAAACTAGAAGGTAAGTACTCAAAGTTGTATAGGTTATTCTGTTGGGAGGAAAAAAAGTGATGAGCGAGTTGATTATAATATTTGATGGATCTTCATTTGTTTACAAAACAGATCTTCATAAAATCGTATCTTCCTAAATGAAAAAAAAAAAAAAGAATAGGAATAATAAAGGAAGTCACTTCATTCTGTATTCTCAAAATTCTCCTTAGTGTCAAGACCGTGCTTGAGAAGTGCTCTCTGAGCTTTCTTTTATGCTTGTATTACATATGTTCCTCTGGTATTTCCTTGTTTTCCATTCTCTTTTCTGGCTACGTCTGTGATGCTTTTGTCTTTCTGCATGTGCAGTAGTACCAACAATTTCAAAATTACTTTTAGCCACCAGGAGAATCCCTTTCCTTGCATCACATAACTGTACCACAGCAGCATCTGATATGAGTTAGAGTGGTAATTTCTTCTGTTTCTAAGGGATCTTAACTTCATGTTACACTTGTAGTGAATTAAGGATTCCCATTATGCCTCTAAAATCACAGATTTTGTACTCAGTCCCTTTGATATGAAACTACCCTTACTGCTTGCTTTTAGTGTGCGCCAGCTCCTTTTGGAATTGAGGACAGATGTACCATTGACATGAATGGCATATGATTAGATATCCAATTGGTGTGTCCGGGGTAGTTTGTAACATTTATCTTCCAATGCTTGTTCCCTCCCCCACCAAAACTTCATGTTTATACATAAGATATAAGACTGTAGGTCCTTGGGAGTCTGTCATTTACACAGATACAAGTGAAGCTGTTCAAGCACTCTGATTTTTTTTTTTCTTTTCTTTTTAAGGCTTTGAGTACTGATATAAGGAATATGCCATTTTTATGCAGGGGCTGCAGGAGGGAGCTAGATTTTGTAACAGGTCATGTTATGTATTTGGAGTTTGTTTTCTAGTTAAGGTGGCATCAGCGTCATGTTTTTTCATATTCTTGTTACTAAAATAAAAGAGTATTATCACTGCATAATTTTTGTTAGTCGGTCACTTACTTCCTTTTTCCAGAGCAAAAGTACCTTGGAGATTTGTTTGAAGATGTTTTAGGACTTTTGAATTTAAAGTACTCAATACTGTTCTCTGCTTTTTCATATGACACTGGATTGCCATGATCCACAGCCATTGGCAAACTGCTTTGCCGAAAAAGTTAAAAAAAAAAAAAAAGAAAAAAAAAAACTTTCAACTGCAATCTTCATTTAATCTGAAGAGAAATTTAACATTTGATACATCATTTAAATTGATTTTTTTTCCAACTCCCCTCCCCACACACACACTCATGCATCTCTAAAACAATCTTCAGATTTCAGTAGAAAGGAAGAGTGAAAGCAGAGGTGTGTCTTGTTTTGTGATTTTTTTTTTTTTAAACAAAGCAATTAAAACCTCCAGTGCTTAGGGATGGAAATTTTCAGGTCCGCAATATGCTCTTTTGGTTTAATTAGAGTTATCACAAAGTATCTCCTGTGTTTCAGCATAAATGATGGTAGGGCAACATACTTACCTATATATAGTCGGATCCACAGATGTATGTGCAGTTTTTGAACACTGGAAATCTTTGGTATATATATGACAAATTTCTGTGTATGCATGACATTTCTGCTGAAAAGTAGCCATACATGTTATTTCAGTCACTGCATTTCTTAATCATAGTAGAACGGACAGGTAATATATTTCATTTTATTTTACTGCAATCAGAAAGCAATAATATCTTTCTCATTGCACAACTAGCAGTGGAAGGACTAAGCTGTATGTAGCTGATTCAGTTCTTAGTGACAGAGCTACAAAAGAAATACATGAATAAAACATCATCACAAATATGCTAGCATTAAAGCTACCTTCATAACGTGTAGAGTTTTTCATTGATACAATCAACTGTGTAAAAATAACCTTTTAAAATCTTTATTTAAAAGCTGAACTTTATTCAAAAGACTATTTTTTTCTACTGTATTTTCATACTCTGTGTTCACCTCACCAGGAAAAAAATTTTGGATTATGATTGAGAGAAATACATGATTTTTTTTTT
>VXAL01012561.1:94006-118709 GCA_013399475.1 Chauna torquata
GTCCCTTTTGGAGCCGGCTGGAGCTGGCTCTGATCTGACATGGGGCAGCTTCTGGAATCTTCTCACAGAAGCCACCCCTGTGGCCCCCCTGCTACCAAACCTTTGCCACATAAACCCAATACAAAAGCCAGCTGAAATGTCAAGCAATATTCCTGTAAAGATTTGGTGCCTGTCATATGTAACTCAATTAAAAACACTGCATATTTCAGTATGCAAATAATTGCATAGAAGTACTCTATATTGTGTTGTGGTATACCATCTTGGCTAAAGGAGGCTGTTTCTTCTCCTGAGCTGCTTCCTAAAGCAAAAGAAGCTAGGCAACAATAAATTGAGTCAAAGAGGTAAAAGGAGAAATAATCACATTCCATGCTCCATCCAAACGTCTCTGATTGCTTTGTGTCCATCTTATTCAGGGCAATATGTTCCTTTCTGCTACAAGGCATGGAAGAAATCAAACAAATATACCAGATATATCCAGATGATTAAGTTTGGAGAGGGAATAGAAGGTGTTCAGTGCTCTGTTTCTCTTTCCAGAAATAGAAGAATACCCTCTGTGTATCATAATAGTATTGGATTCTCCATTCCTTTTGTTTTGTTTCCCTGGGGACAGAGCAGAGACAGGGATGGAGGACCCAAGGTAGCCAGCTTGATGTGAAAAAGTATGCACTTCACTTCACCAATATTTTTGACAAGGAACATGTACAATTGTTTTCCTCTTTTGTCTCTGATAAACTCCCAAGTTTTCCCAAATATGTGGATATATGGATAGACCAGACAAAATATATCCAGTTGACAAGGCAGTAGAAAATCATTTTCTTACGGGAATCACCATTATCATGCACTAATTGATATAAAGATGAACTTTTCTGGAACCATTCTGCTTAAATCCTTGACTAGTTAACTGCACAGTATCACAGTTCTGGTGTAAACTGATGCCAAGATTCACCATTATTTTTCAGTCTAGAGGATCACCATATGTAACCCGGGGTTTTCAATACACACGTGTCATTTGTTGCAAATCAGCTTAGAGGATCTTCAGTACAGCTGAAATAGCAAGGCTTTAAGTATAAGTTGTAATTGCCAATTTACGACAGTGTGGTCCCAAAGTAATCTAGCTGAAAAGGGCTAAGAAACAGTTTGGTAGTCTTAGTTGTAGAGAGGTCTTGCTCTCTGCAGCTTGTCATCTGAATGCTGGAATATCAGTATCATAAAAGAACCCCGTTCTTGCTCATTCTGCTTCAGATCACCTGAAGTGAATCATTTGAAAATTTTAGAGCTCTCAAAGAATGCTTTCCTTCCCATCCAGTATTTTCTGCAGAAACGCATTAAGTAGTTTCACTGAACCCTGGATGAAGCTGGTGGAGAAACAGGAGTTGGGCAGGGTTACATGTAGGGACATGGGTGCACAAGCTGTGGAGGTGATAGAGAGTTTAAAAATAAAATAAAATAATAAAACAGGCAAAAAGCTGATAGGAACCACACAGGCAAAGTGTCTGTTCAGTGTCCTTCTCTAGACTTGGACTCATTATTCAAGTCAACAACCTTTCCTTCCTGACAAGCAGCTGCAAGTTGCAAGCACTTGCAAGTTAGGAATGCTGGGAACATAGTTGAACCATATAGGACTATTTAGCACTTTTGTGCATATACATTATGTTGCATCTGGTCAATCATATAAAGCGTAGGCTCTCCTCCGTACTTCTCACAAAACCTTTGCTACCTTAGTGTGCTAGGTGGATTTGCTTTAGCATTGTACATAGAGAGGGGAACTCACAGTGCATAAAGTAGAGGACTACAGCAGGACTATGCTCAAGGCATGGCTAATTGTATTTCAGCCTTGCCTCAGACCCAGAATTCCTCAGTTTTGCTGAGCAAATCATGTAGCTAAAGATTCTCAAGCATAACTCCTTACTCTATGTTGCTTATTTTCTGAGGGCTTAACAGCAGGAACTTTGTATTGATTTACTTAATTTTGGAGCACTTACAGCTGTAGCAGGGGTCAATTTAATAGGAACTGTGGTTTGAAGGTGAAAAGTGCAATATAATGTGAAGTAATCTGGAAGATCAGACATAGGCTTCTCAAATTTGGTTGCCCAAAAGGAGCTGACTCTTTTGATAATTCTTGTCTAATCTTCATGCGTCTGTTCTCAATGTGTCAGATACATGAAAGAAAATGTGCTCAGTCATTTGTAAGGATTAGAAGTAGATGGAAACTTTCATTCTGATATATATTAGCCCTTAACTTTAAAGTAAGTTTACTTGAAATATGTTTAGATCTGTTGTATTATAATTAAATTAGTCTTTGTTGGTGACAGCAAAATAGTTTTAATGATGGCTTAAGAAAAAAAAGAATCTTGCTGGGGGTGGGGGGGGATGTTCTCTGTTTTTTTGTTTTGTTTTGTTGTTTTCCTGCAGGAATGTCAGAAACAAGAAGGGGGAACGAATATAATGGTATTATGTAAGAGACAGATGCCTGGAAAATGCTGAATGGCACTGTGAGAGGCAGAGGTCTAAGCATTGTTGTTAGACTCCAAAGCCAGAGATGCAATGCATAATTTTACAAAAGACTGGAAAGGCACATAATGGGAACGTGTCTGATGTACCTCTTCATATCAACGGTTGTCCGGTTTTTTCTGTTAGCATTGCGCTCTTCACTCCACTGGCTCGCAGAGCGCTCACAAGGGAAAGAAACTACACAACTGAAAAAACATGGCAGTTCAGTGAAAAGAAGCTTTGTTTTCTTTAACTGCCTTGAACAGCTATTTTATACCAACAGCAACGGGTGAAATAGAGCAAAGAAAGTGTGGATAAACCTTGGGTTCTCCCTCCATTTAAAGCAAAAGGAAATAGGTACTCATTTCTTTACCTAATTCTCTGAAATCTCAGTATTATATCTCCTAGGTGCTGCGTTCATTTGTCTTTGTAGAGAGCTAGGATAAGCTGTGCAGCAGGATTCCCTGTGTGGGAAGTGTTTTCTTGTTGACCAGTAGCAAATGTCTGCAAAGAAATAATAGGCTAGCACATTTACAATCATATATTTGACTTAGCTACATCTTGCTTATTTAAAATATTAATTACATTTCAAATACTTCTTCTGACTTGCTAACCTGTTTTTAATTAAATCCTTGTTAAGTTGATTGACTTAATTGAAATAAATGCAACACCCTGATGAGAACTGGGTTATTTTGAATCTAGTTAACCTTCAAGTGAAGGAGCTTTTTCTGCAGTGTAATTACAACTGAGATTGGCTTATTATGCACATAAAGAGTGACCTTTCATCTTGTCCAAGGTAAAGAAATACACAGAGGCATTTAGTGCATGAGCAGAAAGTACAGAGATTTTAAGATACAACCTCATTTTTTGTTTTGTCTTTTGGGGTGCTCTGTTTTTCAGATGGACGTGCTATTTTTATTTGTAAAGTTTGAAAAAAAATGAATCAGGAGAGAGGCCCGTTTGGTAGGTGCTATACAGAACCTCAAAAAGAATAAATGAATTCTGCTACTAAATCAAGATTCATTTCTGACTGCATCTCGTGTTTGTTAGGCTGCCTCTCTGGATGTCCTTGTGCTATGTCTTGAATAAAAATGAAGCTTCAAAATTGTAGTTTCTCTCTTTTTCTCCTTCTATCAGGCTTGTCAATTCTTTAAAAAAAAAAATAAAAGGAAAGAAAGAAAGATGAAAAGCCCTAGTGATTGCTGTACATAGGCCTCAAGAGCAGAACCATTCCCATCAAGGCTTCTCTTTGTTTTTCAGGGCCCCATTCATTGGGAATACTTCTGTTAATTGTATTGTTATATATCCTCATACTTCATTTAAATGCTGACATGGGATACAGTACTGCTGTGTTTTAATGAGTGTGGTAATGACTCGAGGCATAGCATGTATGTAGCAGGAATAGCAATGAAAAATAAAATTATATTTTAATTGACAGTATCTGTGTAATAAAAAGCATGTAGGTAGCACCACAATCTAGCAGACGTAGATAGCATTAAAATGTAAACACAAGTTTGTGTCAGGACACCCTTCCATAGTGAGTCGTTAGGTTGTGTTCCTGGGCACATTGCACAATGGCTCTGTCCATTGTTTTCATCAGCTATAAAATAGGAATTAAGTATTCTTATTTACTGTTGCAAAATAATTTAAAGCTTCCATGTAAATATCTTGGTACTATTTTTCCCTTTAGTATGTCAGTGTGATGTTAAATACTGAAAGTAGAGAAATACAGAATATCCTAGAATATATGCATTATTCTCAGATGGCTAATGGAACAGTTAAAAATTTACATTCAACTCAAGGCCTCCTTTGCAGGCAATATTCATATTTTAAATTATATAGATATACCAAGCCTTTTCTGTGGTAAATCGGAGGCTGTATGAACTACTGTGTTTATTGGATCTTCTTGTTCAGAAGAATACTGTTTGTGTTTACTTCATGTTCAGAATACATTCATTTGTAATGGTAATGAACACTGATTTAGGCCATATGCTGGGGAAGTGAAAAGTTTTCATTCACTTGAAGCAGGTGCAGATTATAGATGAGGGAAGGCTGGTGAAACTGGATTCCATATAAAGCTTCTTTGCACGGGCTCTTCCTCTAATTCAAAGATGAGTTGTGGGAGGTAATATTTTCCTTTTGTATTTTAACAGCATAGCAATGGTCCCACACACACTAGAATTTATTGCTATCATCACCTGTCTGTTAATCAGGTTTTCAGTGTGAGCTGATATTAAGTTGTTAAAATATCATTCAAAGTAGATAAAAAATATTTTAGGTGCTGATTAGCTTATAGAATGACTAAGTCCATAAGTGTTAGTTAGTCTACAAGAAGGATTTAGTAATATAAAAGTCACAACTGATGATTTCACAAAGTGAGAAATCATGCATTTTTTGCTTGTGTTGTCTGTAGCAAACATTTTTAATAATCCGACCACTAAACCTCACCAGTGAATGACTGATGTCTTCCTGTTTTACTTAATCCCATTGCCTTGCTGAGATATTCCAAATAAATTGCAAACAAGCATTTAAATGGGCAGAAGAAAGATTTCTCTATTGTGTAATAGGCATCATAATGTTGTAAACCTAACAGTGATACAGGTTGGTGATTATTTGTGTCTGGTAAGATACCAGTGCAGAATTCAGAGTAGTAAATACAAATAAATATAAATCCTTAATAACAGTGGAGAGGGCAGAGACATCTGAAGGATCAGCTAAGGACAATGTGCTGCCCCTCCTTGAGACAAATATTTGTCATGGAAAAACTCCAAGGTCCGACTCTGAAATTGCTTACCACAGAGATTCCTTTGGGTTCATTAACTTTACATTGACTCCAGGTTTTCATTAAAGGTGTCTCATGTAAATGTGAAGGAGTTGAGGCACTAGGAACCCAAGCATCCGCGGCTGTAGGCTCAGACATGAGCACACCTGAGTGAAGTGGTCTTAAAGTTGAACCCTTTTAGATACAGATGTCCTTAGTTACAGATGCAATTAGGTCTAGAGGGGTCTATACTTTTTTTTAATCAAATTCATCTTTTTCTGTTAGCCTTTGCTATTAAGAGTTGTTTCTCTTACTTTTAATCCCTTGCTGTTTGAATGGCTTGGAGGAGAGAGAGCTAATACTGAAATCTATGAAGTGTTGCTGGTTTCCTTCACTAGAACAGATTTGGTCATGCAGATGGTAAAACTAAGCTTACCACATGGATTAGCTACTTATATCTAACTTATAAAAGGTTAAAACATCCTTTTATTTTTACCTCAGGCTTGCTGTAGGCAAATCTTTTCACCTTTTGAGTTTTTTGATCTATTTTTATTGTTTATTTAAAGATGCACTCTTGGATTATGGAAAAGTTTGCAATTGTTTAGGGCATAGCACTGGAGTAAAATGTCCTCTTGGAGTCTTCTGATTACTACTGCATAGTGCTCAGCCACCAACAATGACTGGAAATGATTGTCACTTCACTACTCTTGGAAGGTCTGCCTAGTGACTTGGCTGGGGACCATCGCAGCCAGCTCTAAGTAGGACCTACCCTAGCATTTTCAGGAGGGAGCTATGCCGCCCCTTGCTAGCACTTTCAGGGGAGATCCATACTAAGTGGTATGGCAACAGAAACCTTTTTCTGGGTTAGGAATGAGATGTTTCACATTTGGTCTGAAAAAGCTTGTACGGCGTCAAACTAGGTAGTAATATATTTTAAGATAAATAGAGGATCCGAGTTTCTGTGGCTGTCAGTCTAATGCTGTAAATGAATATTAAATACACTATCAAAAGTCAGTGAGAGAATTTAATAAAATACTTTTTATAATGCTTTTCAATATGGTGGTAAAGGATTCTGTTAAAAAGACAGAGAGAGAGAGAGAGACCCTTCAAATCTGAAAGGTAAAGTAGAAATGGAAAGGCTGAAGCTGATATGAAATTTTGTGTATTTTATGCCAGTCAGTTCTCAGCTGAATATGTATGACTACTGTTGTACCAATAAAGACATACTATTATTTTAATTCCACTGAAGTAGCCAATCAATTAAAATATTATACTTGTCTGTTTGCCCTTGGTCTCTTACAGGTTCTTATTTAAGTTTACTTGCTCCTTAATAACTTGGTCCTACTTGGTTGAAGCTTTGAAGAGATGAAATTTCTTTCCTCCAGCAAAGAATAACCTAAAAGTTATGCTAGCTCAAGGTGTTGATATTTTCTTAATTGGAGCAGGTTTTCTTCTCCCTCTTAGAAGTCTCGCATAGAAATTAAAGTACAGCTTTTTTTTTTCCTGTCCTCAGTTGTTCTTTCTCACCCAGATGATCAATTGAAATCCTTATTTGTTTGCAAGGCTTTAGATCTTGTGGTTTTGGAATGTGGTCTCATCTTTTTCTTCTCTAAGATCTTCTATCAGGAGCCTCTAGGGAAGAAGCGGAGTCTCCTTTCTTTCAGTCAGAACACTAGAAGTTGTGCTGTTGTGGTTTTCCTTCAGCAAAGGAAGTTTCTTCTACTTATGTATATTCAAAAGGGGCATGTTGCTGGAGAATGTTACAATTTTTTTTTTCATTTCCACTTATTCTTACAAATTAACCCAGTCGTAATTTATATAGATTGCATGTCTAATAGCTTGAAGATCAACCTGTGGTGATAGTGTTTCCTTTCAGTCGAATTCTCTCTAAGTTTAACTCTAAGTTATGATATCTGCCAAAATTTTTTATCCAAGGTATGATATCTGCCACAGGCAGAATGTGTATATTTGTTCTAAACTCATGTTGAATTGAAAATGTTATGATTTTGATACACTTCAAGTGCTTGATTAAAAGAGTCGCAAGGTGAGGCTTGCCCACGGTTGTTTCTTTCATGCATGCACTTAAGCACAGAGTTGTGATTTACCAAAGGCTGCTATGGTCAGGCAGTGACCTTTAAAACAAAGGATAGGTGCTGTCCTAGAGTTCCTGTGTGGTGTTGTGGAGTTGAATTAAAATTTCTATGTCTGAAGGCTGCTTCTCTAAAAGGAGAGCTAGAGTCTTCGTTACTCTGTTTTTTGCTGAGAATGTATAATCTTAATGATGAAGACTTCCTTTCATATAGTCTGTAATACCGGTTCCTCCATCTTAACTGGAATATCTAGGTGAAAGGAGGTTTTAATTTACAAAGTATAAATGATAACTATTATGATCTTGTCAAATATAGACTGCTAGAAATGCTACCAAATCCTGAATCTCAGTGCCTTGCGATATCCATAGGATAGGGAAGAGACTATATGTCTCTGTTCCAAGATAATATATTGTGTGCATGTCTGCGTGTGTTTCCGACTGTATGGATGCTTGAGTTGCTTTGGGGAGGGGGAAAAAAAAAATCCCATTTTATTCACTGTAGTATTCACTTGGTGACCTCTGTTGTGAACTTCATTTCCTACCTGTCAGCTGAAATAAGGCAGTGTGGTGGTTTTACCCAGCTAAACAACAGAACTCCACCACAACCACTCCCTCACTCCCCCTCCTCAAAGAAACAGGGGGAGAAAATACGATGGACAAGGGCTCAAGGGTGGAGATAAGGACAAGAAAGTTGCTCACCAATTACCATCACGGGCAAAACAGACTCAACATAGGGAGATTAATATAATTTATTACTATCACTAGCAGACTAGAGCAGTGAGAAACTAAAAGCAAACTAAAAACACCTCCCCACCACCACCACCCTCTTCTACCTCCTCCCCCCAAGCAGCGCAGGGGAATGGGGAATGGGGGCTGCGGTCAGCCCATATCGCTGCGTCTCTGCCGCTCCTTCGTGGTCACTCTCTGTTCCCCTGCTCCAGCGTGGGGTCCCTCCCACGGGATGCCGTCCTTCCCGAACGGGTCCTGCGTGGGCTTCCCACAGGCTGCAGCTCTTCAAGAGCTGCTCCAATATGGGTCCGTACCACGGGGTCCATCCTTCAGGAGCAAACTGCTCCAGCATGGGTCCCCCACGGGTGGCAGCTCCCACCGGATCACCTGCTCCTGCGTGGGCTCCTCTCCACGGGCTACAGGTCCGGCCCGGAGCCTGCTCCTGCGGGGGCTCTCCATGGGCTGCAGCCTCCTTCAGGCCACATCCACCTGCTCCACCGTGGGCTCCTCCACGGGCTGCAGCGTGGAGATCTGCTCCGTGTGGTACCCCATGGGCTGCAGGGGGACAGCCTGCTCCACCATGGGCCTCACCATGGGCCGCAGGGGAACTTCTGCTTGGGCGCCTGGAGCACCTTCTGCCCTCCTTCTTCACTGACCTTGGTGTCTGCAGGGATGTTCCTCACTCCTCTCACTCCCAGCTGCTGTTGCACAGCAGTTTTTTCCCTTTCTTAAATCTGCTCTCACAGAGGCACAAACAGCATCGCTCACTGGCTCAGGTCTGGCCAGCAGCAGGTCCCTTTTGGAGCCGGCTGGAGCTGGCTCTTATCTGACATGGGGCAGCTTCTGGAATCTTCTCACAGAAGCCACCCCTGTGGCCCCCCTGCTACCAAACCTTTACCACATAAACCCAATACAGGCAGCTTTTAAAAACTTGGTCCATTTTGCTGATGTAGAAGAACTTGGCTCCTTTTTCTCTAAAAATACCTAAACTATCGCTTTATCTCTGTTTTGGTGTGTGGGGAGGTCAGTATTTGAACTTCATTATTCTACATTGAACCTGCTTAGCCCATTTCATTTTATGTTCCTTGGGGGAGAATGCCCTTCATTGCATTGCTCAGTACATTAGCTATAAATCTGCATGCAGAAATGAGAGCAGCTGAAACAGATATATGTGTCCAATATTAAAAAGATCCATATATTTAAGGCCAAGTTGCTGAGGAGTCTGGAATACTTCCCTTGAGATGGACTTCCCAGTGATGCCAAAGGCGTAAAACAGCAAAGAACACAACAAATAACTTTGACATTTTATGTCAAACCCATTAAGCATTCTTTTAGGTCATCTTTTAAGCATATTTCTTTTTAGTTCCAAGAGGTATTCATTAACCTTAACATTAAATTCATACATTAGGATCTCTCAGGATCAAGGCTGGTACATAAAGTGACAAAAAAAAAAAAAAAAAAGCGTTTATGGAGCAGTTTGAATATTTAGAGGAAAGAAATAAACTTTCACCTCATCTTTCTTTCCTGTGTCTCTTTTACTTTGTGTTCTTGTGACAACTTTAAGTTCTTTTCTCCATTGACTTAAAGGAGACATATATATAAGTAAGTCCCACGAAAGTCAAAAGAAATTACCTGTATCTCCCCTCCCTGAATAAGAAACAAACGCTCTTAGATGCTGCATTCATTAATAGTTTTGGTGATCCAGAACCTGCTTGCAGAGGTGAAAATGAAGCACAAGCAAAGTTCTGAGGAAAGTTATCACGGTCATCTACTCAAAAAATACTGTTAGGCAGAAGTATCCTGTGTGAGTGTGTGTGGTTTTGGGAGAGAAGGGGAATTGAAATGCCGGTGTTTGGTCACATAAACCTGGCTAGGTTATGAGTACGCTAAAGATCAATTCCATACTGGCAGGAAAGAGAATTAGATTGTTTTTGGCTTTGGCTTGGTGTGGAAGTAGAAGAACTGTTAGAAAAGCAGTCAGCAAATGCATGGATTTAAGTAATTTTTCCTCAGAATAGTAGGTGATAGTCTCAAAAGGCTCTATTAACACTAATTTCCTTTACAAATGAAGAAATGAGGGCTGAAAGATGTTATTCCTTATACTGATTTTTTTTTTTTTTTAATTCATTGGCTTGAACATTTATAACCACTTGAAATTCTGGACTCAGTGAATTGATGACAAATTTCTAAGTGATTAAATTATACCTTTTCTCATCCTCTGGTTTGCATTCCTGTGTTTTGAAGTTACCTAGTTACTCACAGGGGTCACTCTTTCAAAGGAGAAACTCATTATTTACAGTAAAAAATTAAATAAAACTGGCATTGACTTTACTGACTTTGATAACTGCCTATAAGCATGCTGCTTACATGAGAAAAATGCCAACTGTATAGGTAGAAGTTTTTTTGTTCAAGAGTTTCTGAGGGGTTTTGGTATGTTTCGAAACCAAAATAGTTGATTAACTCTGCATAATACCAGTCCTTAAGTCTACAGTATTCAGTATTTGATCTCACCTTTGCATTTTTTTTGTAATTATAAATTATGAAAAAAAATGAGGCCGAATTGTAATTTTTCTTGGCCACACTGCAATGTCTAATTGAATTTGAGTAGGAAGAGAATCAAGAAGACTCTAGGTGGGCAGTTAGTGTTGATCCAGGCACAGGTTTACTGAGCTTGGGAGGGGGGGTTGTTTTTTATTGTTGCTGTTTGTTCTTTTGTTGTTGTTGTTGTTTTGGGAGGGGTTGTTTTTTTGTTTGTTTTATGGACAATTCAAATGGTTTGAGCTCCCTAGATTTTCATTAGGAAGTAAGTTTTGCAGATCTCAAATTATTTACTTCCTTTCTATATCTCTTGCAGGTTTTCAGCTTTCTGTTGCTTGGAGCACTGTGTTGAGCATGCTCTCTGGAAGGTGTGTTCACAGGTGTTCTGCCCAGGGAAAGTGCCATCTTGTGTCAGAATTCAAAACTGAATCATTTTAGTGTCAAAATTACAATGTAGGAAAGTTAAATGTGATATCTAAAAGCTAGCCAAAAATAATGAATTTTTTTGTTCCCCCTGCCCTCAAGTGAGCGGTGTCAGAGAAAAATTGGACTTCTTCAGGTTTCAAAGTGAATCTTAAATGTTAGCTCTTTTTATTTTTACTAAAACCACTTCAAAATTTGATTTTCATTATCTTAGTGAATGTGAAAGAAGTTTAGTATAGCACATTTCTGAATAAAGTATGGCTGTTGCATTTGGCTCACCTTTTTGCAAACTCTTCAGTAAGCGTGTCACCCTTTACCCAAAGGGCAGTATCTTACAGAATTGCTCATAGTCATTTAGGCACTGCTAAAGGTGTGCAAGGCTTTTGAAATAAACCTTCTGAAAAAATGCTTTTCTTTTTCTTTCTTGTTTTTTTTTGAACAGTTCACAAGAATATTCTCTGGTTTTACTTTAAAGTCAATAACATAGTAGCATTTTAAGTATTTTTTACTTTTATAGTGAGATTTTGTAGTTAAATTTTACTTAATTTGTTATAAAACACAACAGTATTATAGTACTGTATAAAAATATTCCCCTCTGTCTTATGGGCCTGGTGTTATACAACACTATATGCTGGTAGTGATTTCCTAACATAATGGGAAGAAGTAAAGATGGAAGGACAAAATGATGGACTTTTTCTTAGGAGAACTTTTTCAGCAGAATTTTAAAAGGTAATGCTCTTGGCGTTATTCTTCTTTACACCTTTTTTCTGTGATGATTAATGAGGCTTATGAAAAGTTTTCCAATTTCTCTTCCACATCACAATAGATTACTCAATCTTGTTTGAGTGTGCAACCAGAATGTGAAAAAAATGGCAGAGGCTACATTTTACTACTGATGTTTTTCCAGCACAGCTGTTTTATTTGCTTTGTAACTTTCAGTAAAATTTTCTGCTGCTTCACAATAGATTTTGTTGTTGTTGTTGTTGTTTTATTTGTTTGATTTTGGCTTTGTTTGTGCTTTTTGGTGTTTTTGTTGTTTTGTTTTGTTTGTTTGTTTGTTGCATTAAAATCTAAAGGTATTTTGGGCTGCATAGGGGAATACCTATATTCAGTCTCTAGTTATGTAAGCTAATGATGTATGTATAGTCTTGTATTAAGCTTCCTGGCTGTGTTTGCAAGATAATACTATGTGCAGGCATCATCCAGCATTGTAAGACAGTTTTCTTAGGCAAAACAACATGGCTACTCTGTGTATATAATAGAGCATATATTTTATAATATACACATTGCTCTCCAAATTACTAGTTACACTGAGATTCTGCAGTGGTCATAGTTTCTCACCCTGTTTTACATATTCTCTGATTACTTCAGGATTTTTTTTATCTATTTGTTTTATCTTTTGTAACCCAGCATATTTTGGGTGAATTACCATTGTGCATTGAATTACACAGACTATATATTACAATTCTGAATACATTAAATCAAAACTACTTACTGTCATTTGTCTTCCTTTCTGCTGTTTACTAAAAGGCATTGGAAATAGGATTCCTAAGGAATAAGGTTTGATGAGACTGATGCTTTCTGATTTATACAGCTCAAAATAAATACAAAAACATCCAACTAGCTGTAAAATATGCATGACATTTAACTTAGAACTAAATTTTTTTTACTTATTTTCATGGAGGGAGATGAGAAGCTGTAGAAAGTTTCTGTATTTCTTTTGATTGTATATTAGAAATTCATTTTAGCCCACTAAATGTATGAGATTATGTGTGTTTCTAGAAAAATACTAGGAACAATACCTAGAATGTAGTGATCTTGAGATTGTCTCTCCCTTAATGCTGGGACAGTCATTGCACAGCTGGAACAGTGTCAGAAGGTCAAGCCCAAGGAGCGACAGCTACAGGGACACATTTATCTAGGACATTTGCCATCATTCTTCTTTCTGTTTACAGCTATGCATTAGGGAAGTTATAATAATAGAAATAATGCTCTTTGGAATACTTCTTCAATTAGGTTATGTTTTTTTTCAGTCAGCTGATTACATCATCAAAATCATATTTAGAAGAGAAAATGGAGAAAACAGAGAGCTGTACAGAGGAGGCATTTATTTATAGTACAGATTAAAAAAAAAAAAAGGCAAAATTTGTCATGCCAAAGTGAGATAATTAGGTTACTAAATGATATCCAAATAAACATCTTTTCACGTTACAAAAAATCGGCTTCTACCACATTTTTCCCTGGGAATGAAAGTAGATTTTGAGAGCTATGGAAATATGGTGTTACTTTCTTGTGCAGGTGGTAACACTTTTTTAGGGCCACCACACTATCTTTGCCTACCTGTTTTCTGATAACTGAAGATGACAAAAAAATGGCTCAGGATTTCATGCTCAGTAAGTAGCAATGATACAGCAGTAAATGTCAAAGACTATTAGTGCTTCTTTCTGCCATCATACTGCTGTGAAGTAACTGTTTGCCAGATTGTATTTTTGTTTCTCAGAACCAAACAAAGCTTTAGTGCCTCAGATTGTG
The DNA here is from genome assembly GCA_013399475.1 of Chauna torquata. Classification (NCBI taxonomy): domain Eukaryota; kingdom Metazoa; phylum Chordata; class Aves; order Anseriformes; family Anhimidae; genus Chauna; species Chauna torquata. Next base: position 107,569 of record VXAL01012561.1, read on the forward strand.
GGGCTTTTCCCAGCAGTCCTTTACGCTCCCACAAGACACATGAGAATAAGCTAGCCCCAAACCATCCTTGTAATGAAGTTTTGAAATTCAAAACTCATTCCTTATTTTAAGCTCTTGATTCAATGCCTTAAAATGTTCCCATGCTCCCAGCAAATGTTTAGGGGATCCAGAGCCAAGTAGGTTGGGGTATTTGGCCAGGAATATGACTATTGGTGTTATACTGTTATTGATAACTTTAATGCATTCCAAATTTGCTTTTGGCTGATTATGCCTCTCAGATGGCTTTGCCTGCAGACTCTTTGATTGGTGTTGTTGAGAAGTGCCACCCCATAAGGTAGATTTTTGTGGAGGAGATGAGTGCAGGGAGTATAAGAATTTGACTCAACTAATATAAAATTTTGAACAGTGCATGATCCATGTTAAGGCAGCAATAGAAGAAACTAACTGCAGCTCATTAGAGAAAAAGACCTTTGACTTCTCTTTGCATCTTCCTTCCTCCCTCTTTCTTTCCTCTTAGTACTCAGCTAAAAACCTTTGTCAGAAAGCTATTGGGCTTTACCCAGGCGACCAGACAAACTGCAGAATAGATTGCTATTTTTAGTTTGCGAAACAATGAGCATTTAAGATTATATTTTTGGACTCTTTACCAGAAGCTAATGCCCTTGAAAGACCTGGAAGAATAAACCAAGCAACACATTATTGGTGTTGCTTGATGCCTGCTTCATGAATTTGACTTGTCAGAAAGACAGGTAATGCCAATTGGGAAGCTTGTGCATAACAGATATCATCCTCTCCAGCACTCTGCTGAACATAACAGCTGCCATACTGGGTTGGACCAAAGGTCCATCTCATCTTTCTCTTTCTGTGACCAGCAGTGAAAGCTTACAGGAAAAGTATAATGAACAGGGCACACCCTGAATGCTCATCAGAGGTTAAAGAGCATGCTTCTGTACTTAATAATAATCAGTGGGCTTACTCTCTATGATTGTTTTGAATTCTTTATACTTTTGACTTTCTTAACGTATTATGAGAATGAGTTCTTCAATTTACTTGCACAATCTGAGGGGGGGAAAAAATTGCTTCATTTGTTTATTTTGAACCTTCTGGCTGGTAATTTCATAAGACATCACCAAATTTTTGAGTTATAGAAGGGGATAATGGTGCTCTAGCCTTATGAATTTCCAGCGGTGTGTGAAGCTTTTAGCGATATACAAAAATAGTTTATGGTCTTTTGAAGACTGTGGGCTTACAGATGGTTTCATGTCTGCATATATAGAAAAGAGTACATCCTAGTACTTTATAACGTTAAAAGAAAAAAAAGTCTGATATTACAGAGGAAACATATTCGAGAAGATCATTTCATAGAAAATCCTTAGAATCTCAACTATATTCTCAACTTTGTTGGTGATTTGATGTTTGACCTTGGCCAAACTATTTTATTTTTCTGTCACTGCTTCTTAAGCCATTCATTGTATGCCTTGCCTTTGTAGACTTTCAAAAAGCAGCACTGTACTATGTGTTGACAAAGAGTATAACAAAATGATCTTTTAATTCACACTCAGGTGTCTACCAACACTGTAACAAAGAAGACTTCCAAGAAAACAATATGTGAAGCACTTAAACCACTCTCTTTCTGCTGAGCAGAGTAGTTCAGAAGGTTCTGCAAGGGTATACAGAAGAGAGATATATAGCTTAGAAGTCTATCTATCTTAATTATGTCAGATTACCATAATTCACTGATATAATTTGTAATTCATGTCTATTTGTATCTTTCAAGAAAATTTCACCTTGAGCCTGCAAGCTGACAATATGGAAATTGTTCTGTATCATCACAGCTCCCTGTTGCCTTCTCAGTTCCCTCTTCTGTTTCATGCCTTAATTCATGTGTTGAAACAGCTTTAACTGATCATTTTTCAGTCCTGTGGTCCACAGGCATCAGAGGTATGTCTGCTAAGTTTTGGAAGTTGACAAAAAAACATATTTATATATATTATAAAGCTCTGTCTGCATGTGAAATTTTAAAAGATGTTCCAACATTCTCTTAAAAATTTTGAAGAGGTCTTCCCTGTAAAAAGCTACATTTTTAGGTTGTAAAACTCTCTACAGAACAGTGTCTCACCTACCTCTTGGCTGACTGGGGAGAGTCATTCTTCTTCCTGAACTCAACAGTGATCAGCCCATAATACTCACTGCAGAAAACACAACAATGACATTTTGCCTGCTACTCTCTGCTGTGAGCAACTGTAGGGAGCAGGAGTGAAAACATAGTGACTGCACCCCACTATCTGTTAGGAGGACTGAGCACAGGATGAATTCTGTGCAACATTAGAAAAGGGGAACACAATCTGTTCATCCCAGTTAGCCAAAGTGGGCAGGTGAGGAAGAATTGATACAGACATAGAGGAGTTCTTGATCTCTGCCTGTTGAAGGGCAGCTGTGGACTGCTTCTTACCTGGAACATGTTATGAAGTAATTGTTCATATTTATGTTTATCCAGAAGCTTGTCTGATTCTAGTGGCTATTGATAATTTCAAGTGTATTCAACTAATTGAGATGAAAAATGTGAATATGTGAATTTTTGTGATATTTTGTCATATTTGTGAATATGCAGCATCAAAAGAGGTCTGGAACTAGTTGATACTGGTTTTAGAACAGAGTAGACACAGTTCATGCTAAACTGATATTGCAGCACTTGTGGACTTGCTACCGACTCCAAAATAGATCCTTCACATTTGCATGGTAAAAAGGGGACCATCTGAGAACAACAGAAAGAAAAACATAATGTGTGAGAGAAAGAAGGAAAAAAAGAGAATATTCTCCCAAATGCATTTTTAATTAAAAAATCCATATTTCAATGAAAGATAGTTTGGTTAGCAGTATAGAGTTGATATATTTCCTTACTAAATATTAATTTTAGCTAAATATTATCAGAACCTACATTCTTTATTTAATGTTTGTGCAGATTCTTTAAATTGTACCAGGAAGCTCCATACAAATGGAGCTTTTAAGGCCATCCTTCTGCTACTGTCCTTAGACGGAAGTGACAGATTTGGTGTTAGGAGAAATATATCCAATGCTCTACCTATTGAAACACTTCATAGGCAGTACTATACTTGCATTTGATTTTAAAGGAGATCAAAACAGAGAGTTTTAAACATTTATTTAAGATAGCATAAACCTTTACTGCAACAAATATATATGTGATTTATTCCCTAAAGAGCTTCTTCATGGTCGGAGATCTCTGCAATCTTTTTGTTTTGCTTGAAAAGTGAGATTGACATATTTTAGTTATGAGAGAGCCCAAAGCAATCAAAGCTAGGGAACTGAAAGGTAAAGCTTGTAGGTCTGTCAGTTTATACAAGTATTGCTTCTTTTCTACCCATATCCAGCCTGAAACTTGGGTCACTATGAATGTCGAGGTTACATTTTATTTTGTTGGGTTTTTTCTTTTTTTTTTTTTTTTTTCCATCAAATATGGTTCAAAGTACTGGTGTGATTTAAATATATTGTGGGGCTTAATAAGATAGTAACATCCATTTTCTCAGTGTGGGAGTGTGAATTAATGGTTAAAGACAGAGACAATGAGCCACTACTCCCTAGTTCTATTCTGGGCTCTGTGCTGACTCACTGCATAATCTTACTCAAGTCATTTAAATTCAGGNATTATTGAAAGGTACTTTTTTTTTTTTCTTAATAGAAGCAGACAGGAAAATAATTTCCTATTCCATGGAAATGTTTTTTCTAAAATTTTCCTCTCCTATATCCAGACGAAATGACCTTTTGAAAGCCATAGACACCAATAGTTAATTGCCCATTAGTAGGGTTGATACCTGGAGGTATCATTGACCCATGCTCAGATCTCTGCTGAGAACTNAGGAGTACCTGTCATTGCCATGTGAAAATTCAAGAGATCTTTATTTTCTTTTTCATTCCAGTATGTAGAATGACAATCAAAATAATGACCACTTCTGCCAAGTGGATTTGTTTTCCAGCAAGCTATAGTGGAACTTAACATTGAACAGAAGATGCTCTCCCTTCCATTTCCTTACAGGAATTGTATCCTGTGTTTCCATGTTCTGCCTTTTTGCTTGGTATGTTGTTTTTTTGTTTGTTTGTTTGCTTTTTAATTTTTTCCTTCCCCCCCCCAGCAAATATTAGTCTTTCTTGAGTTGGCATTCAAAATTCAGAATGGGAGGCATTCAGAATTCATCTGGTATTTCCAAAGTTACTCTGGTCTTTTAGACAGACATGTTGGATGGCCTGCAAGTTACTTGCATCCATATAGTCCTTCCACTGTCATAATCCACAGCTGACTGAGGATAAGCAATTATGTCCCAGAGTGACTTCACATAACTACACAACCCAGCAGTGTGAATGGCAGCACCAAGCAGTGGTGATTCATTCCCTCAGCACTGAAATTGCCAGCATTCAGAAGAAAAGGATTACTTTTGAACAAAGAAATGCTTTATCCAACAGAGAGTACAGACATTATAGAGTTATTAATCAGGGCAGTCATTCTGAAAGTAGATTTAACTGCAGAATTTCATGTAGAGGGAAACTAGAATTGCAGTAGGAAGCCATTAAGGACTGAAAGTTGTAGATCTGCGTATTTTAAGGGCTCCTCAAATTACACCTGGGTAAAGATTCACTCTGTGGATGCTAATGAAATGGTTCCTGTTTGTGTGGTTCAGTGTTTTCTTTGGATGATATCTCTCCAGTAAGGTAATTGCAGTTGGCTGTGAAGTAGGAAGGCAACTAGTTTAATTTGCTCTGTTTTCCACTTCAGTACCACCTCAGGCTGTTTCCTGGCTTCCCTTACAAGATTTAGCAAAGTCAGCTTCATCACTAGTGAGAAGGAAGACCTCACAGGAAAACCCAGATGTGGCAGGCAACTATACAGGTGACTTTTGGCTGATAGCAGTCCATCTTCAGAATCACTAATGAAGGATGGGTGAGCTGGCAATTAAGCATTTTATAGCACTGGAACAGCTATTGTCCTTTTGAAGCATAAAGCTGAGTTGCTATTATCTTATGGCTATTGCAAAGCAATTCAGATGATTTGGAACTCCTTGGCTCAGCTTCATTTCTTTTTGGAAAGTGTCTGAAGCTGAACAAATGAAATTCATACCTTTTCTTCTAGAGATTACTGTGGTTCAGTTGAAGACAAAGTGGTTTTGCATAGATTCAAATGATAGTTTAGGTTGAAAGAGACTTCTGGACCTCAAGGCCAACTTCAGAGCTAGATCAAACAGCTCAAGGCTTAGTCCCATTTTTTTGAATATCTACAAAGGTGGAGATTCTACTACAGCCTCTCTGGGTAGCTCGTTCCAGGGTTTAGCCACCATTATGGTGAAAGAGGTAGGTATTGTCAGTTGCTCTGTAAATGTCCCATGTAGAAGGGAATTGCTTTGCCTTTCCCCAAATAAATTATAATCTGATGCTGTCTCCTGGCTGCAAATGAAGTAACGTGTAAGTGCTAATGCTTTGGTGACCTACAGAAAGATACCTCCACTGAAGATTTTGGGAGTCCAGGTAGTCATCATTTACCTCCATGGAGGTTTTCAGAGGTCCAGAACATTAACTGAGCCACGTAAAGATTGTGTTTAGTGGAATCCAGTTATCAGTAGGTCCATAAGTTTCATAAAGTCTTCACTTCCCAGAATGGAAGCGGTGGTGGTGTGTTTACTGGAAAACAGGTCTTTATTCTGATAAGAATTGCAAAAGAATAGGGACAAGCAGAAATAATAGAAATTCTGAAACTAATTCTTGGAAGCACAGATGTCTTGGAAGTGCAGCTCACAATTTTAGAGATGAATGCTTGGAAAAGACATCCTGAAACTTGCTAATATTTAACACAGCCTGTGACACTGCAGATGGTGGTACAAGTTTGGTAGTTCTTGAAAGGCATGAAGCTTCACTGTTTCCTAATATCTTAGATGCTTGTTTATACCAGTAAAAAGTATTGTGAAATGTAGTCATTTTAATTTGGTAGTGCTTTCAGCATCTGTTCTGCACAAGTGTGTGTCTGCTGAAAGAAGGTAATAATAACTAATCAGGCATTTTATATTTTCTTACACAACATCACAAAATGTCACTCATTAGTCTTTAAGGACTTGCTCAGAATTTGTATAGAGTTGAATTTTACATTAGCTTCCTCTTTCTTCTCTGCTTCTTCAGATGTTGCAACTAAGTTAGTGAAATTCTACCCTTGCATAAATGGACATGATTTCCACCAAGTATCTGAAAGACATGCATATTCAAGGGAAAAAAAGCTTCAAATCTGTCATGGTATTAATTTTTACTTAGACACACAAACATTTCTGTCCTGAGTAATATATGAAAAAAATATATACTTGAAAACTCCAAATTTTTTTACCACTGTAATATCATGTGTCTGTAAATTCTTGGTCTACCAGGATCAGCAAGTCAGGAGCCAATATGTTATTTGCAACCAAGGCATTGGTTGCTCAGAGGGAGGTTACTGTTTGGTCTTAATGGAATGCTGTGCAATCAGTCCATGTTGTCATGACTTATGGCTGCTTGACTTATGATTTTTTTAATATGGATATCTGTTCTTTCTCTGGTGTTATAGAGGAGACTGACCTTTATAGTACTACATTTAGTGAAATAAAAACTCAGGAAATAAGAAATAACTACAGTTCCAGAATATGCGATTTCAAGTAGTCTTTTCTTCCCAGCGCACATCTATGTTAAACAGGTTGAATCTACAAAAATGTCTTTAACTGTAAACTTCATAATACATCTTCTGCAAGAAAAGATTTAAAAGACAAGTTTTACTGATTTCAACGCCAAATTTTCATTTATCTGACTTCCTGATCAAAATTTTCCTACCAAAGTCTTTTATCTCTAAAGTGCCTCATTCGGAATAGCTGTCTGTTTAAAATGTGTTCCAGCTTTGTCACTCACAGTACTGAGGCTAAGGACAGCTTTTCCATTTTGTGTTACCTGTCTTCTGTGGTTATGGAATAATGCTTGCTGTACCTTCTACTGCTTGGGAGATATCCATATATAAGATTTCAGTAATCTCACTGTATTCTTCTGCTCCATTTATGTGGACTCACCTTTCAGCTGCAGTCTGAAAGGAGTTAAGTTCTGAGGAATTCCTTCTGGAATCAACTACTGTACAACTGCACTGTTAAAAGTGAACTTGTTCTTCATCTCCTTATTTTTAGTGAGTCTCCTTCCTGAGAGTGTTCAGTATATTCCCCGTCCATATATAATGATTGACTGAATTAACTTACTGCATAATGGAGAGATGGGAACACCTTCCCAAACTTCCCTCTGGGGCCATTTATGCCTCTAAACCTGCAGAAAGGAAACTGTCTGTAGTCATCAGAAAACATATTAATGCCCAGTTGTATAAAGGGAAAAAGCAGCCTAAATCTTTCTCTGTTTGCAACAGCTTTAAACAGTGAGTTAGCTGACAACTCATCATTGCACACTAATAGTGGCCCAGTTTACAGGATGATCTAGAAAGTAATTTGTGTGGAGGGAAATCACATCTATTATTGTTTTAACAAGGAAGAATAAAACTACCGACTTTTCTGTGCCGGAGTTTTGATCCTCGCTTCCTTAGAAATTAGTTTGTCCATCTATACGTATGTTCACTTGCTTATGTGTGTGTGTATATTGCTCTTACCGGTCTACCATTCATGGTGTTTATTGCTCGTGGTAAGAGAAATAAAACAAAGTGAAATTTCATTTCATTTCCTGAAGTTTTATTCAGAGCAGTTTCAAATTCATTTTGTTGTTAGGCTTTTGGGCAATTTGATGTCTGGAGGGAGGTAGGCAGAGAGCTAAAATGTTTATGGATGCTCACGTTCATTCGGTATGGAAGTTTAACACATTTCAAAAAGCACATTTGTAAATAATGCTGGTTTGCTGTATTTCCTATAAAAATTTCAGGTTCTTTATAACTAATAACATTGAAACAGGATATCTGATCAGAATGCATCTGCCTCAGTATTATTCAACTGCCCTTTGCTTTTACTGGACAACCAAAATGTATGCTCTGGTGTTTTCAGTGAAAATGTTTTATTTTTGAGGTCGAGGACACTTTTATCATATGCATATGAGACCACTTTATCACTTATCTTTTTTTATAAAGATATTGTGTGTTTTTAATTTATCAGTTTATTCACAAGAAGAAAATAGTGTCCAGATTGTAATAATGCAGATGCTTCTAAGTTAAGTCCGCTGACATTGGAAGACATAGTGTTGGTTTGTTGAGAAGTGGATGATCATGTTGTTCTATTTCTTATTGTCTCAGACATTTGGTTCACATTGAACGTGTTTTGAGTGTATTCATTACTTTCGTTATAATGTATTTGCAAGTAGGCAGATGTCGCTGGGGATTTTAAGTGGAGACAAACAGCTGAGGGACAGTGGCCTTCCATTCCTTTTCGTGAATAAAGGGAGGAAGTGAAACAGAAAGGGTTCTCCCATGGGCAAAGAAAGGTCTTTTTTTTTTTTTTTTAATGGAAATGACATTGGCATGAAAGCTATCATGAAGAACTGATATTTATAACAAGAATACTTTTAGGTTTCCCCTTTTTCTGGGGCAGATTTAAGAATTAGGAAAATATTCCCATCTGGGCTTTCTTTCATGTTCCCATATGAACATAAATTATTCTGTTCTCCTAATCTCTTAAAATTATGTTGTTTTTTTTAAGTTCCCATTCATAATTACAGTATTTCACACTTATTTCCTCTCTTTCCTTTCTTCCTTTACTCCAATGAGTGTTAACAATTCCTAAAAATCTGACAAGAATTTTAAGTGTCTAAACTGTACATTTGTTCTAAGGCATGTTGAATATGCCAACAGCAGAGCAAAAAGAAATAAAATAAAGCCAATCAATCATTGAAATGAGAGAGAAGGAAATGTATTCATTGTTTATCCACTGTTGCTGTGGAGTGTGTGGTATTAGATAGAAGATATGAATTTTATTTGTTGTGTCACTCTTTAAACAAGCAGTTATTGCAGAAACAACTATTCATCTTTATATGCAGCTTTAGTTAATTAAATGCTTTACAGTACCTGCTGGCTTTAGGAAGTTGAGTGACTGGTGAGTCATAGTTATCTATTTACCTGTTATTTTCTAAATCCAATTCTGTCTTATTTTGCTGTGTGTATTAAACTCAGTGTAATGGCCCCTTCACAGATTTCATGCAATTCTTTCCATATTTAGCAACCTTGCTTTCCCTTTTCTTTCAGAAGCTTTTTAGAGTAACAGGTAATGCAAGTATTAATTGGAAGTCCAAAAACTAGTATCTTTAAATCACAGAACAGAAATCATAGAATATTCCGAGTTGGAAGGGACCCACAAGGATCATCGAGTCCAACTCATGGCTTCACACAGGTCTACCCAAAAATTCAGACCATATGACTGAGAGCATTGTCCAAACGCTTCTTAAACTCTGACAGGCTCGATGCTGTGACTACGTCCCTGGGGAGCCTGTTCCAGTGTGCGACCATCCTCTCGGTGAAGAACCTTTTCCTGATATCCAACCTGAGCCTCCCCTGTCGCAGCTTGACTCNTGCTCACTTTACTCTTACATCCCAAAGATTGTTCGTAAAACTTCAGGGTTTTCCTCATCACTGTGCATGTCCTCTCCAATCTTTTAAATTCATTCTTTATTAGTAGTATTTTGCTTTAATAGAAGTGCCTTTACAACAAGTTGCTTGTTGATAAAAGGCTTGCACTGGAGATGTTTGACCAGGGCAGTTCTAAAAGAAATTTGGGAAATTCTTAAAAAAAAAATACTGAAAACTACATCCAGCATATTCTGCCTCTCTCACGACTTTCTCTTCCAATACTTGGCTGGGTAGGTGGATCCCTATGCTCTGGCAGTTGTCTGCTCTGGCATGGTCCTGGAAGTCTGTGGCCATCTCTGTGGCCCAGTAAGCAGAACTTCTTGTTGCTTGGCAGCATGCTCCTACAAATGCTGTATGTAGCAGAAGCAGTTACTCAGAGATGGTAGATTCTTATTTCAATGAGAATTACTGTTTTTGATTCATTTTCACCTACTGTATTAAGTATTCTGGAACATAGTAATTCCTTTAAGAGAAATAATTACAGACTACAGATGCATATATTTGTTAAAGAGGGGAGGGTTAATAGATTAAAATGAAATTTCATCAAGCAGATCTTTCTCCTCTTTCACTATCTTTATATTTACTTTTGTGTGAGTGTGTGTGTATATATATATTTATATATATATTTTCACCTTGGCAGCCAAAGTTCCTAATACATCACAAGGGTCATATTGTTCAGGATTTCAAAGAGCTATCATTTATCTTTGTGGATACAATTAAATGGACAATGGTGTCCCGACCATCTGCTCAAGCTGCTTGAGAACAGTCTTCTGCGCAAATGGCATGAAAGGTAATTTAACCTCAGAAGGTACTCACAGAGCTTCAGTTCTGTTTACCATTGCCTTTTTGCCAGTCTAAAAATAAATCATGCTGAACAACAACAACGACAACAAAAATCCCTTCTTCTTTACCAATTTAAAGAACAGATAATCAGAGGAGTTAATTTCAGCAAATTTCAACTAACAAGGGGCTGCTTTTCCCTTCTAGTATTTTTATAAGTAGCAGAGAGCTTTTCTGGGGTAAATGGTAGGTGTCTTATAATTGTCTTTATTGCTGTAGGAGGCTGTTGTCTTTCAGAGTACAAAATAGGATATAATCATAGAGCAGTACTCAGTGCTGGGTGATACACACTTCCAACATATCAAATGCAATTCTGCTTTGACCCCTTTATTATTTTGCTCTGCCAGTCCATACATTTTTGATGAGAAAGGCACCGGTGTTAGTAAGCAAAAAGGTTTTTTTCACAGAGGGGTATTCTGTCCTGAAAATGAATGTTTTATCTGGCTGTTCTTTTTTGAAACCCTATTTTGTAGTAGTTTTGCTCTCTGGTCCCAGTGAAACTTTTAAAAGTCTTTTCAGGGCTGAGTCCAGCTTATAAAATTTCTTGGCCAATAAAGAATTCAGAATAGCAGTTGTAAAGTGTGTCTGTGAGTACTCACACACACATATATACATATATGTACATGTATATATATGTTTAGAAAGGCATCCCTTTTCCTTTTTTTTTTTTTTACCTATTTTTTTT
>VXAL01012561.1:118758-194480 GCA_013399475.1 Chauna torquata
TTTTTTAAATAGCTAACAAAAAAAAAAGGAAAAGGGTTGCCTTTGTAAATTTAAATACATATTTCAGGGTAGAAAAAGATCTGATATTCATCTCACTGTTACTGGTTTTACAGTTCCTATTGGCTACTCTGGTTAACAACAGGACTAGCAAGCGCAAACTTCAGGTGTTGCCCACAGCTTTAATCTCTATATTATCTTCTACCATCTACAGTGCTAATTTCTTCAGTTTCCACCACTACAAATAGAGCAATTTCTGTCTCCTTCATGCTTTCATACTCTTTATGTTCCATTCCTCCTGCTTCATTGTAGATCAAACTAGTCCAAATTTTGAGAATGTTCTTTTGCAAAGATCCAGGGTCAGACCAGTCATTGTAGAGCATATTCTCCGGGAAGCTGTGGCTGTGCAGACATGATGCATGCCTCTGCAGGAGGAGACTTTCCTGGCTGTTTTGCCAGATAGCTTGTTCTGAGGGCACATGGGAATATCAGCAGCAGAAAAAAAGGTAAAAATCTGTATTCAATAAATGAGCTTGGATTAAAGTAACAATAAAATAGTGTGTGTGAGGGAAGATGTCTGAGCCAGTTTTGTTGCTGAATTACCTATGTTGGTTTAGCCAACCTAATAAAACATGTTTTATTGCCATAAATGCATTCTGGACATAAAAAAGGAACAAGTATTTACATTTAGCTGTAAGAGAGTGTCCAGTCCTTACGGTGGCATAGATTTTGCTTCAGTTTAATAACCTAAGCCTGATTCATATTTTTCTTGGACTTTTTCACTTAGATTTTTTTAAAGTAGAAGAGGTGGAACATGACAGATTTGAAAATGTTTTATATAGCTTTCAACAAGAAGCAATTTATAGCAACTTGACGTTATATAACTTATAACTCCACTTTTTCATGGCATGATTTAGATAGTTCTGGTGCTTTCACAATAATTCAAAGGAATATGCAATCAGTCAATCCATCTTATCTATTTTAAGCATTTCCAAGGAACTATCATTGTAGTTTCTAGGCTCTAAATCTGAATAAAAGTGACAGTTAGCCATAAACATGCACTTCGCAAAACATCAGAAAGGAAAATGTCTTCATTTGTTTATGAAAGGAAGACTTAGTCAAATAAAGGGATCCCACAGCATTGATAATTGTATAGGGTATTCCATCAGTATTAATTTGTGCAGGTACTTTGGGACAAACAGCAGGTGTCATAGCACCTGCAATAGGTGCTATAGGGGTTTGTTCTCCAGCAATAACCTAGTTGTAGATCTATAATACCCCAGAATTATCTGAAAAATAATTTAGAATTATTGGACAAATTAACGAAACAATTTGTTTCATGAAGAAACATCTAGGATAACCTAGGAAGGGATCTAGGAATTCATCTGTATGCCTTTAGAATACTTTTAGCCAGAGGTAGTTTGCATGATATCATGAAATAGTCTATTCAAATAATTTTCTGATATTGATCAAATTAATCGTTTGGCTTTTAGAGTCAAGTGAATAATTAACGAACATCTCATTTCAGGAACTGTGATTATTTGCTGTCATCTGCCATGATCTTAAACTGTGGCTGATTTTCAATTTGTGATGAGGACACTTTAGTGCAAGCAGCTGTAGGTGTCTAAATGTGTGTTAGATGTCTAAATTTTAATAGGTAATCAATGGAGTATATGTCTCTGTCATAGTTAAACCAAAAGAATGATTCCAATGACAGGCTTCTCCAGGTTCAAATCACTGACACCTGTGTATGCAGCTAGTACCATATGAAATGCTGCAGGGTATGTGAGACATCCACTTGGAACAGACGAATACAACAGAGGGCCTGTAGGAGACCTGCAGCCTCCTGAAGGAATATATTCCTGGAAGCTGGAGGCTGGAATATATCCAAGACATCTCAGAGGGCAACTGAAATGGACCTTAAGTGTCTAGGTAATGGCAAACATAAACACCTTTCTTGCTTGTAGACAACAAACTTCAGATGTGTTAATCTAAAGCTGGACTGCATCACATGTAATTGTGTCTTTATTGTATTTTCTGCAAACAGCTGCACTGACATGAGAATCACTTAAAAAATTAGAAAGAATACGGAAAGTCACCCAGGTTTTGTCTTGTTTTGTTACTATGGACCCTTGTAGGATTATGACATTAGTATGATATTAACAAAGAGAAGCTTTCAAGGGCAGGCCCATGAAAATTTGTCTTGAAGCAGCTGAAACAGCTGCCAGCACAAACATGCTGGCAAACTGAGAGGCAGAGGCAAGAGCTCAGGTGAGTACACATAATGGTTGGATGTATTGCCTAATGCATTCAGCAAAAAGTGTCCCTTGGACTCAGACTTAGAGGAGGACCTTGTGCTAAGGGAACCAATGGCATGCAGTAGGTGTTTAGTTGGGCACGTCGTCTCCAACCAGAGACACACTGGGGACAATACCTCATTGGGGTGGAGTGGCAACTAGTGGAACTTAGTCCATTTTGGGGCCCTGAGCACAGCCTTGGTATCTGGGGCAGCAAGTAGAAAGCAAAGGCAGCCACCAGGCCTTCAGCAGTGAAGGGAGCCCTTTGCAGGGCAGTAGGGTACATGCAGGTGACTCGGGACAGTGCTCTGGTCAGTGTTTGCTCTTGGTATTTGGCATTTGCCCAGTGGGATCAGACTGGTTTTTGTTCTTTCTGGAACACCTTTTTGAGGTGTTAGGATGCAAGCTAATATGGGGAAAAGCTGGCTTCTGATTAGGAAGTGTCAATTTTGATAGTGCTGCAGGCAGAACTGCATTCCTGCCTTGCCCATAACTTGTGATCAGTCACAAGTTCAACAAAAGCAGGTAAGGGCCCATGCAAGGGTGCTGGAAACTCATCAGGATTGCTAATGATAACCAGATTGAGGGGACCAGTCAATGCACTCAAGTGCAGGGCTGCTGTCCAAAAGGACCTAGACAAGAAGGAGGAGTGAACTGACAGGAGCCTTGTGAAATTCAAGAATGGACAGAAGCCAAGTCCTGCACATGGCAAGGAGGAGCCCCTGGCAGCAAGACAGATTGGAGGCTGGCTGCCCTAGGAGAAGCTCTGTTGAAAAGGCCCTGAGGATTGTAGAGGACAGCAAGGTGAACATGAGCCAGCAGAGTGCCCTGGCAGCACAGTAGGTTATGTAGCAATCCTGGGCTGCCTTATGAGGAATGCAGGAAGTATATCAAGAGAAGGGTTTATCTGTCTTCACTACGCACTTATCAGACTCTAGAAGATTGCGCACAGTCTTGGCCCCCCCAGTACAGGAGAGACGTTAGTAAACTGTAGTGTGTTCAGCAGAAAGCCACCAGATAAGCCATGTCTGTAGCACTTGCCTAATGAAGAGGTTGAGGGACATGGGCTGTTGCAGTCCAGAGATGAGGTGGCTTTGGGGGAACACAAAAGCAGCCCATGGTACCTGCAGGGAGGTTGCAGAACCAGGTAATGGAGCATGGTGGGAGCACAAGAGACAATAGGCACAAGCTGAAACACGAGGTTTAGACTGGATATAAAGAGAAAGATTTTCACCCTGCGACAGCCTGGTGCTGCATTGGGTTGCCCAAAGATGCTGGGCCAGCTCCCTTCTCTGAAGTGTTCAAGACCCAACTGGAGCAACTGTTCAAGAACCTGAGCAACTAAGTCTGATCTCACAGATGACCCTGCTTGGAGCATGAGCTTGGACTGCCCAATTTCCCTTCCTACCTGAATTTTCCTATAATCTTAAGATAGTGAAATGAGTAGCTTCTCTGTTCAAGCCCAATTAGACAGAGACAGAACTGTTTCCCCTTAACTGAAGGTATGAGGACAGACACATTCCTTTTCTGGAGGGAAAAAAATGTGGCCACTGTGTTAATAGTATTAACCCTGTTGTAGTACAAAATAAAATAAAGGTTGGAAATCAAAGTGGTTTGTGAAATCTTGTTGCAATTGGCATTAAAAAATTGTAAAAGTTTCCTGAAGGCACAGAAAAAAGAAAAAAATGCTGAAGGATTTAGTTTGGGCGGGGGGAAGAGGTTGTTGTTGTTGTCTTTTTTTTTTAATATTATGCCTTCCTTTTTCGCTGTAATATTTTTTTAAAAGTTAAATCCTACTTCCTTATAAACGAAGCAAGGTAAGCATACAAGAAGGAGGAAGAAAATGTAACAGTCTGGCTTACAACTAGAAATATAAAATTTCTTAAAAATTAGAAAAGCCCAGGAAAAATAAATTTTATGTCATTCTAGGATATTTTTTCTCACCTCTCCCCATCTCAGTGAAGCAAAAACTGCCCTACATATTTAACGAAACATTGAAATAGCTTTTCTTACCTTCTAATTAAAGCCATACTTTATTTCTTTAATCACACAACATGTATTACAAATAACCAAGCATATACTGTTAGCTATGCTTATGCAAAAATAAAAACTTACTTTTGAATAATGACAGATTTGCATAGGATGAGAGAGAGTTGCTTTACTCAGAAAGATACTGAATTACTATTTGCTTTTGCCACTATTATAAAATAGTTGTTAAAAACTAAAAGGAAAGTATAAAACAGAAATTTCACTGACTTGTGATCAAAAGAAAGACAAAATAGTTTCAAAACTATTTAAAACAGTACATAGAGATCCTGTATTATAGTAGCATTTCAGATAAAACAAATCAAGTTTTTAAAGAAAAAAATATTAGAAAATAAATGTAATAATAAAACATAGTTATCACAGGAAAAATAAGAATAAAATAACAGTAAACTTACACAATCATAAGATCATCTAGGTTGGAAAAGACCTTCAAGATCATCGTGTGCAACTATCAACCTGACCTACTTAGTCCCATCAATAAACTATGTCCCTTAGTGCCATTTGATGTATTGTGTATGAATTCTAAGAGCAGGATTTGAGCAGGCAGCAAATACCCCTGAAAGCAGGGACCATGATCTTTGTTATCTAGTGAAATTCAATTGCATACTTTTGTAGAAAGGTGTCTGAGAGTGTTTGAATTTTGGTCACTTCTATGTATACCAGAGGCCACTGAGCTCTCTCCTAGAAAAGCCTGAGATGTGCAGCAAGATTAGGTAGGATACTGGAGCTTGTGTTGCTTCAAGAAGAGCTACGGTCAATTTTGAGTGTTCACAATATTACAGTTCTTCCCCTGTAACTTAGGAAGAAGATGATTGTAATAGAGTGTGACCAGGATATGTATGTTATAACCACGAAAGAAGCTTTCCCTGGTTGTATCAAAATCTTAAAGGATGTCTGCAACTTTCAATTGTACACTCAGAAAAATATGCATTGGTTGGTATCAATGTGAGAATGAGGTTTTCAAGTGCCATTGGCCATGTCCTAAAATTGCTTTCATAATTTTTCAGACTATTGAGTCTTTTAACTCTTGTAACAGTCTTATGCAAGCCTGAGAAGCACACCATTATAGTTTCCAAAACTTTATTACAGCCGTACTATTATTTAATACAGTTCACAGCTTTTCCCTGTAGTAGTAAATAAAGCAAGTACTGTAAAATTTGTGATCAATAAGCTGTATTTCATTTCGCTTTTTTAATATCCAACTCCTATGCTCTTTTTAGTTCTGTTCTATTATCTTTAAGATACCATCTCTGAAGGTTATTCTGATGGTACCTTGAACTGATCAAATGTATTGTCTATTAGTAGCATAAACTTGCATAATCCTGTACATACTGGTTCTGGAGATTGCATGCTGAAGATGATTCAGGCATTAATAAACAGTTTAGTAAACAATGGAATTCTTTATCAGCATTTTCATCTTGTCTAGTGAATTGGCGTGATACATTTAATTTTTTCTATTTTTTTAAAATGTTTAATTATACACAACCATTAGTTTTAGCTGGAAGTTTTGTTTATGTGAATGTGTGTGTGTGTGTGTGTGTGTATGTGTGTATAACATATAACCTGACTTGACTTTTGAGTTGTTCCTCTACTGTATCTTTCACCTACTGTTTGATTTTCTTCCAATGCATTTAAATATTCGTTGAGATGTTCTCCAATAGAAACATTTCTGACATTTCTGAGATGTTTAGAAACATGTAAGTTTTTAATCCTATATGCCATATCTTCAGAGAAAAAAAACCTGAAATAAAAATGTATATATTTAGGAGGAAATAAGTGGTAGTTTTTTGGATTTCATTTTTTGGTGGTTTTTGTCTGTTTGTTTGGTTGGTTTTTTTCCAAGGATAAATCAACACTGGTTAGCTGCAACTATGATGCCTAGAGAAGGTATCCTCCTTATTGGAATGGTATTGTACATGTGTATTTTTGAATTCCTAATCAAAAAGTTTGGTGTTTGTACAAAAATAAAACATTAATAATAATAATAATGTTGCTAATATTTGCATCCTGATTTATCAGAGTATCTTAGATACAGTTTTTGGATCATGATTTGTTCTATAGTGATAAAGGCTGACGGTGTGTTTTGTACCTTCTTGGCTGCAGAACAGAGTTATTTTCAGATGGCACACATAGGAAAGTGAGGCTGCTGGCGTTTGGCCTCTTGGTTGAAAATAGTATAGCAAAGCTTGTAAGCGTATTATTATTATTATTATTTATTTATTTCCAAATCCAGTACCTTGGGCACTGAGAGTTGACAATATATGTTAAGCAAGAATGGAGAAGTCTCTGTTAAGGGGCTGAATGAACACTTGTCATTAAAGCTAGCAATTGCTGGAGAGCACCACTGGACGGTGTCCACGCTTACCTCAGCAAGTGGGTCCTGGAAAAGGCCTAACATCCTTTACACCCCAGAAACTGTTCCCACCAAGCATTATTCCCTCTGCTGCAACAGCAGTGCTGCTTTAGAGCCATGAGGTAAGCTGAAGTCACCAGGGACGGACAGCAGGTAAAAAAAGCTGCAGCCCTGGTCTGATCTGCTGCACAGCCGTGCGCAGGCAGACCGGCCATGGAAGCAGTGCTGGGGCTGAAGGGAGCAGCCACAGGCACTGAGGTTGCGTGCACCCGTGTTGAAAGCGACTCGACAATTTTACAGCACCCTCCCACAGAAACGCGAAGTTCACACTGAGAAGAAAGGCTGGGATTATGAAAACTTCTCGGCATTTTCAGTGATCAGCAAGGTCCCTGGGGGTAGGACAAGCGTGATTTTGAAAGAAACTTGGCAGAAAGGCTCCGAGCGGCTGAGTGTGAAGCCTCTGGAGCACAACAGCCCCACCCATGAACATGCACCAAAAATGCAGTCACTGCTTTTCCTAGAACTTCTGTCTAATAGGACAATGGGGAAACGTTGCTGAAAGTTCCGATTTCCTGGCAAAATCACCTATTTGTAAATGGCATAGATGTTCTCTATGGATTTCAGTGTGATCTAAAAATGCATACATTTTAGCAACATCTCACGGTACAGGATCAAAATAAAAAAATGAGATCAGAAGGACGTCACCTATTCAAACCTGCTAGAGGCTGGGCTAGCTTCAAATTCAGGTCAGGCTACTCAGAGGCTTGTCCAGTCATACTCTGAAAACCTCCAGTTTCTCTGGACAGCCTCTTCCAGTGCTTGATCAGTCTCTCGGTGAAGATAATTTTTTCTCTCATACCCAATAAGAAATTTCTTGTTGTGTCTTGTGTGATTGCCTCCTGTCTTTTCAGTGTTGACCCCAAGAGGACTTTATTTTCATTTTCTCTGTAACCTCACTTCTGAGGGTGAAAAGCTGTAATTAAGTTCTCTGATAGACTCCTCNTATTTATTTAGTGCTTTTATAGTTAAATCAGTCTCAGAATTCTCTTTTGCATCTCTCTGAATTATGGCCAATGGTTTCCAAAGGAGAGGGGATAATTCTTGTACATGATTAGCTTTTCAATTAAAAATAATATGGATGTTTCATAGTGAAGTTTCACTGCAGGTAAACCTCACAATCTGAAAGGGATGTAGTGCTTTCATGCTTGTTTAGAAATAAGACACATTGCTTTTACAGTGCTTACCTGCAAACTTGCAAGTTGAAATGGGCATGAGGTCTTCCACTTCAAAACCTATTAATATGACAGCTGTTAATTCTTTGGAAAAAAAAACAGCTTTTTAATATGCTTTTGGCATGCTTCCATTTCAGTACTTTAAATCAAGTCATTAAATATTTCTCATGGTAACTAAATAGTTAGAAGAAAAGTAGGTCAGCAAAATTGGTAAATCATGTTGTCTTTAGGTGATGTCTTGAAAGATAGTAAAGCTCTGAGATTTATTCTTGCTTTACATGAAAAGATGACATTTGGAATACTACCTGTGAATCGGTGATCAGTGCATAATACAATGAAATAGTAAAAAGTAATTTAAGTGTTGGAGCGTCAAAATTATAGTCAACAGTATTTTTAATATTGAAAGAATATTTAGACTGCAGCAAATACCTCTTCATTACAAGAATCATGGAAGAATGGAATATATACAGGAGTGTATGAGGGAGAGGTACAAGGGATTTTAGGACATTATGCAATAAATGGGTTGTCAGATAAGGCTGATATAACTGAAACTTACAATGTGCTAATGAAGTTTAGAAAGCTTGAATTAAATTATTTAGTAATTTTACCATGTTAATGGAATATTATCTGTTTCATAAACTACACCCATTGCAAATGGAATAGCTCTTTTCTAGGCAGTTTCATCACAACGGTTAACTACTAAATATTTGTAGAGATTAATCCTTCCTTCTATTCTAAAATGGTGGGTGAAAAACTAAACATGAACAGGCAATGTCTTCTTGCAGTCCAGAAAACCAATCATATCCTTGGCTGCATCAAAAGAAGTGTAGCTAGCAGGTCGAGGGAGGTGATTCTGTACCTCTACTCTCATGAGACCCCACCTGGAGTATTGTGTTCAGCTCTGGGGAGGGCATAAGAAGGACATGGACCTGTTGGAGCAAGTCCAGAGCAGGGCCACGAGGATGACCAGAGGGTTGGAGCACCTCTCCTATGAAGACAGGCTGAGAGAGCTGGGGTTGTTCAGCCTGGAGAAGAGAAGGCTCCAGGGAGACCTTATAGCCCGGGGGCTTACAGGAAAGACGGAGAGAGACTCTTTATCAGGGAGTGCAGCGATATGACAAGGGTTAATGGTCTTAAACTGAAAGAGGGTAGATTTAGGTTAGATATTAGGAAGAAATTCTTCACTTAGAGGGTGGTGAGGCACTGGAACAGGTTGCCTAGAGAAGTTGTGGATGCCCCATCCCTGGAAGTGTTCAAGGCCAGGTTGGATGGAGCTTTGAGCAACCTGGTCTAGTGGAAGGTGTGTGTGCCCTTGGCAGGGGTGTTGGAACTAGATGATATTTAAAGGTCTCTTCCAACCCAAACCATTCAATGATCCTGTGGAAATCCCATTTTTACAGATGCATAGGCTGTTGGATATTTGTTTCAGGTACGAATTCAGTATTTACAAAAAAGTCACAATAAAGGTAAGGCAAATTGTTGTAGCTACTGATGCATCACAGTAGGATAAGTAAGGCTCTCATCTGAGTCAGAATTAAACAGTGCATACACACAAGTCATAAACTACTGTTTGTAAGTTAAAATAATTAATAAATAATGTTGCTGTGGGATTGTATCCGTTAAAGGCACTTAAATTTTCCAAGGCTTATTTTACACACTTCCTGGTCTTGTACTCAGTGTCTTCAGCATAATTCATAATTAAAGACACTCCTGTTTCCTCAGTCACCTATATTAATGAAACATAATGTATCCACGTATGTGAGTATTGAACCTGAAAGGAATATATTGAGCTAATAATAATTGAAAGGTGATTAACAGCTCTGTGTTATGTTCAGTAATATTTGAGTAGACTTTTTCTCCCTTTTTATTCATTTATTCCAAACAACCTATCTTCTGAGACTGACCTCATGTGGAACCTTTACCTCATTTAACAAATAACTGTCATCAGAGCTGCTTTAATTGTATAAGCTCTGTTCACAAGCAGCAAAATGAATTTGAACCTCAGGTGCACTGTGGGACTAGAACTCCAACTTTTTTTAAATACACTTGAAGATTTCAGAGAGTAGAGCATGCCTAACCATACTGAAAACACTGGGGTACAGAAAACTTCAAGGCTGGATGGCAAACTAGAATTTGGTAGTTTTGCTTTGCAGTAATCATTACAAAAACTCTTATGGTCAGGTAGGCTAAAAGGAACTCAGATTTACCTCTCTTCAAAGTGCCTCAAAGCTCACACTTCCCCCCCTCAAAACACGTCACATGAAGAAAAATTACTGTCTAGTTGAAATCTTTTTGATCAGAAAATACCGAGTTATTGAAAAGTTCCGAGCACTTCTATTCTTGGTTGAATAAGTACCTAAATTTTGACAAACCTTCATTTTGTCTTTGTCTCTGGTGTTTACTTAATCATATGTAATAGTTTTACATATTTTATGAGGCATTAGATATGTTTCAGAAGTGTAGATGACTAAATCAGAGGTACAGACAATTTGTAGTCCATTTACAGTTGTTGTGTATTATTAACAACTCTGATAATGCAATATAATGATAAAATTCTTAAAGTCTGAAGTGTTTAAAAATATTTGGACAATTTAAAATAGAAAAAAAAAGCAGAGTAAGCTGAGAATGCTGACCTGGATCCTTTACAGTAGCTGAGGTCAAGAATTTGGATAAGCCTGTCTTCTTAAAAAGCTTACATCCTGGATTTTTAACACCTGAAAGGAGCGTTGCAGACAATACTTGATAAATTATCCCTAATATTAAAAATATTTTCTCTTTATTTGAAAGCTGAATTTGTCTGATATTGGCTGCTGATTGCTTCTACTACTAATTTTCTGTTGTTCTGTAGCACCACAGACTGTGACAAAGTTATCCCTTAGCTTTTTTAGTGGGTGAGCTTTTGATACCAAGCACAGTTGTTGATCATTTGCTCATTCTTTGCTGTTTCTGGTTTCCAGCATCTCTATGCAGTGTTGCTGCAGGGAGATGGGGAGGAAGTTTGGGTGAGAAAGAGGACGGTTTCCTGGAATGCAATAGCATTGTTAAAATAATATGAGAAAACAGGTGCTATTTGTGCCATATAAGAACATGAATTTTATTTCTTATAACTTCTATCCTCTATGTAATTCATGATGATGGAAAATAATTTGCATTTGTTCTGATGACTAGATATTATACTCTCCAGAGGAAATATGAACATCAAAAGTGCCTATTGCCATCTTTTCACAACAGCAGATAGTATTTTGGCCATGAACTGCAGATGTCATGAAGTATGCAAAGTTCAGAATGAATTCTTTGTTATTGGTGTCTGTAAGGTAGCTGAAAATCGTATTTTATGAAACATATTTTCTCTTACTTCATAAAAGCATTAGTAAAATACAAAATGTATAATGTATAGCAGACGTATAATTTCCAAGGGATTACTATGCAGCATACCAATTTCGTAATTTTAATAATTCAAACTAAGACATTTTCTACTCCACTGAATTCTGTAGTGGTATTGCTTAGGGTCTGATTCCCACAAAAGCATTTTTACTGACCTATTAGCACATGTTTAAACAAATTTTAAGCATAATGTTGTAAAGTACATTGGTTAACTGTGGTCTTCCCTTTTAAAAAAAGATAATCTTAAGAAACCAATGTATTCTTTCATTAATTCAGGATTTATTTGGATTTTTTTGTAATAATAGCATTGTGAAAAATTATATATTATCTTAGTCTATTTAAGATATATATATACATATATAAGCTTAGAAATTCTTTAATTATTGTTTGACTTTTCTTCAACTGCCTTTATGTTTAATGGATAAATGTCAGAAACAAGCATTTTCTTTTCTAGCAAAGGTATATCTTGTGTTGTAGTAACTTGCGCCTTTTCATCCAGCCATGTCATTTGCAGTGTGGTGATTTGTGTTAGAAATTTTGGTAGTCTTAACTGTAGCTGTGAACTTTCCAGAGTGACTACAATTAAGTACAAAAGAGAGGCAGTTTTCATCTGGGCAGATAAGGATGATGAAAACCTGGACTCAGGGATCAAAATGTGGTCATAAAATATGCTTCTTTTCAGTGTTATTGTCTGGTAAAACTGAGCCCCAGTAGATCTGAAAATCTTTCTGGTCACTGGAGAAATGTCAGCTTGTCCTCTGGTTTGCAACTGTACGGTCTTCTACTCATATGAAAAGAAACAACATCAAAAAAAAAAAAAAAAAAGGAAAATTAGTCTACTTTTAGTAAGCAATAGCAGTATGATTTTGCTGCTAGCCAGTAAGAAATGTTTTATCTGTAAAATTAATTGTATAGTAACTATTTATTGTTGCCTTTACGTTCTTCTTTTGTTTTCAGTATTCTGCTAAAAAGGGTAGGATATTGTTAGTTTCATCTTCATTATTAGCTCTATTGTTAACGTAACAGTGCCTGAGATTTATAATATATTCTTACTGGACAAATCCTTTTAAGCTATTTTGACTGTTGTGTGGCTTAATTCACAACTGGACTAGCCGCAATTGAAGTTGCTGGATTTAGTGTAACAAAAAATTGCAGTCCTGTTTTGACAGTGGCTCCCTTTTCAGTGGTCTTACTCCCCTAATCGGTGCTGGACATTTCAGCATTCCCAAGAATATTGGGACTGTATAATTAATGTTTCCATTGCAGCTCAATGCCTGTAGCATTGTCTTAGAACAAATAATGCAGTGGAAAAGCACTTTTGCATACATAACAAAGTGCAGAGAATACATGTAAAATTAAAATCTAGACTACCTGTGCTACTTCTGTATATTTGGGAGTCATCTTCAGACTTTTTCCTGCATTCTGTTAGAATTCCATCTCAAGAGTCTGAAGCTGAGTTATGGAATTAATATTAATTATGATTAGGGGGCCCCAGATCATTCCAAATAGTGTGCATACTTGCAACTCCTCTTCTACACATTAGAGTATACAAAGAGAGCCTTACTGCTTTCAGATTGCACATTGCATAGTTCTAGAAAACTGAATTGCATTTGAGCATCTGTTGCAGTTAGTCTCAGATGATTTGTACACATTTTCCTAGATGCTTTTAAAAATATTTTAATGTAATATTCACTAGAAATTAGCAATGCTAAACAAATTAACCTCACAGAACAAAAAGCATCCAAAGCAAAACATAGGGAGAGAAAATATAAAATGACCAGATTGATCATGACAGCATAAATTGGTCCTACAAAATTGTTATGGGAAGTTCCTATTTATCATGTCCAACAAAATTACGGTCTTTTTCTGAGCCTGTGCAGATTCATATCATACATGCAGCCTATTTGTAACACTAAACAGTGATAGGCTTGAATGACTACTGATTTCCTTTTTTTTTTTTCAGGAATAACAGGGTGTAAAATAGCTGTATGGAATGGGAAATTCAGTCAATTTGTCATTAAAGACCATTGCTTCATTTAAGTCATTTTCTGCACTTGCCAGAAATAATTTCATATTTCTTGTGTTATTGAGTCTGTAGAAGAGCTTTTTGAAGTATTTTTTTAGTTGTATAATTCTGCCAAACTTCCTGTAAAGCTGTCAGTTTCTAAATAAGCCTTGTCTAAATTAAAGATATGGTAAAATCTTCCTGTCTAAACTATAGGGGAATTTGGAGAAGTAATAGAACAAAAATTTTGACACTTTTTCCCCCCAAAATCTGCTCATGCATCAAAGGTACTCAACACCTCTCTTAATGTTTGTGCAAAACTGTTTGCTTCTCTGCTATTGAAATCTTCGTATTGATTAATGGACATCTTTTCTGACATGTGCAAGGTGAAGTTTTATGGAAATTAGAATATTATATACAAAGAGTCTTCCAGATCAGCCTTTATTTAACTGTTAATGTTTTGAGTGGACAGCAGGATAACAAAGGTGAGCCATTTTCATGATCCTGGGACTCTGAGCTGCTGAACACCCACCAAATCCCACACAACTCCGTAGAGGAGCATGAGCTCTTCTCCATGCTCTGCCTGTGGGTACATGGTTCCCAGCAGCCATTCTCCAGCCCCAGGAACACAGAAGGGAAGAGCACAGGGGCTACTTCATTGTTCCTGTTTCGTGTGTGTTTGTTTGTTTTTAATAGCTGGAAAATTGAATTCAAGGTTTTTTTGCCGCAATAGTGGCGTAAAGCAGCCTCCGTTGTCTCAAGACAGCAGGGGTATGGACTATTGTGTAAGAGGAGTAATTATAAAATGCTTTCTCCATTAATGAACCATAACAACCTAGGCCACTCTAGCTTCCTGAGTGAATGCCTCCTGAGTATTTACAGTTCCTCTTTATTTGCTGATGGATAAATTAAGTTTTACAGAAACATGAATAGCACAGAACCTTACAGCATGCCCCTATGGTATATGCATCTTGTCTTGCAATGTGTCATTTGCATACTTTATACTATTGCTTTTGACCATTTCTTATGGGAAGATGTAAAAAATATATAGGATGTCTGTTAACATAACTAATATATGTAAAAGAATTAAAATTGAGAAGGTTTTCACAAAGAAAAGTAAATAATTTTAAGAACCATTTCTTTTATTTTGTGAAGTCTCTGGCCTTAAAAGAACAAATCTGACTTTATAGTGGATGATTTCTAAGCACTGAGTGTGAATTCAACACGAGCTTCATCAGCAGCCAATGTTCTTGCTAGGTGCCATCCATACTTGAAGTCAGTATCACAAGAGAAATCTGATACCTTATCATTCTGAGTCTAGTCCCTTGATTTTTTTCCCATTGATTAAAAATACCTCTGAGGCAAAAATTCTACTGTAAAGGAATCAACTTGGCTATGGCACAAAAATATTGATTGAATGTGAGGATAAAACTGCACAGCAGCTTGGTAGAATGCGTTTGTTCACCTTTATTACCTTGGTGAGTGATACCAAGTATAGTGAGAGGTCAAATAAAATAAAAGCTTTCTAGACTTATTTTTGCAAGTGCCTCTTCCATTTCCTGCCAAGACTCTTACTCATCTCTGTTTCCAAATGGCAACAGAAGCTGGTACCACTGCAGATTCCACTGTGCAACTCCTGTGAGGAACAAAGAGCTTGCTCTTTTGCTTCAGCTGAATGCGTCCATGAACACTAATGCTTCTAACTTTAAGAAAGCTCTCTTTATGATTGACTACAGAGCATTACATAACCTACATTAGATAGGCTTTAGTCTTCTCACTACTGCTGTGTTCAGTGTTGCATTATTCTCACCCCAGAAGAGAACTCCTGTCTTAGTTTTCTTTACCAATCTTTCCAGCTTGATGGATGCAATTTTGGTTACAGTTTATACCTCATTTAACCTGACTGTTCTGAATATTTTATAGCAAGCAATGGTTTATTTTTTATGATATTTTCCTCCTTAATCAACATGTCACTCTTTGCTAGACAGAATAGTCTTTTGGATTTATGTTTTCAGTTTTCAACATTCATCTCTAAGATTTGAAGATCTGTGAGGAGGAAGTGCTTTTCCCTTCCTTCCTTCCTATCTCAAGTCTGTGATACTTTACACCACTGGATCTTTCATTTTAAGTACAAAATTTTCAAAGTACTTTTCTGTCTATAAACTTTTAACTGAAGCCCATAAAAAGAGCGGGAGGGAAGAGTGACTGGGTGTCAGGGAAGGGAAGAAGGGAATGAAGGAAGTAACAGTCATGAATAAGGTGTGACGAGTGTGGTTTAGCAGAGTGCAAATTTTTCTAGAAAGACATCCTCAATGCCAACATTCTTTGGTAATATGAAGGTAAGAATATGGTAGCCTCAGTCAGGAAGGATCAGTGCATGAACTTTGTCTTCAGGGCCCGGTGATGTTCTTCAAGCAGTGGCTAACATCTGAGCCAAAGAGGGAATTTTGCAACTCACATCAAAGGAAATCTGTTTTATGTCTGTATTTTACGAGAAGCACCAGTTTGTAATAATATTTATCATCATTTTGGCAACTGCTTGGTGGTAATTCTATCAGCTTACGTGTTCTGGGAAGCCCAGCTCAGTGAAGTAATAAATAAAAGAGACAGCGCTGTGACATAGGCTAGCAGGATAATAGGAAGGTGTCTCTTTGAATTCCTTTCATATTGACAGTGCCTCATTTCCAATTTTGTGCAAATAATGAGAAAAAATAAGTAATGTCAGTCATTTTTCATAATGGAATGTTGCTTATAAACATATTATAACACCATAGGTGCTTGTATTCCTGCCAGGACAGGGTCTTTACTTTGTTACTCTGTCAGACTTAGGTCTTTGTTTTCTTTTTTAAGGGTATTTATTTCACTTTTTTATGGTTTTGAAATTACTTTCCCATAACAAATTGATTGCAGTGAAGACAATATTGGGGGTTCTTAATTGCTAAACAGTGCACTTCGGTTTAGATGAAGAGCATGAATTTTCAGTAATCTACAAGTATTTAGAGAATAGCAGTAACAGTAGAAATTGTTAGATAGAAAAGTTTAAAAATCAAATATTTTCTAATTTTTTAAAGTTCTCTAGTGCAGCAGAATAAAAGTCATTTCTAGCACATTCTAAGGAGTCAGGGGAGTAATTTACCTTTTTAAAAACATTCAGAGGATGTATTCTTATTTGTGACAGGTTTTTAACTGTTTTTCAGACGGGACGTTAGGAAAAATTCACTGGAACAGACTCAATAATATGCTTTAACTTTTGGTTAGCCCTGAAGAGGACAGGCAATTGTACTAGATCTTTGAAGGTCCCTTCCAACTGAACTATTCTATTCTATTCTATCCTATTCTATTCTATTCTATTCTATCCTATCCTATTCTAAAATCTCCTAATTTAAAGGTAGTTCCACTTTCGTAAGTTAACCATGTGCTACATCCCCTTTAACTGCACAAGCCTTCTTAACACTGTCAGAGATTTTATATAACTGCTGTAGATGCAAGCAGGAACTGTTCTGCCTGATCAGGAGTGCAAGTGCATTGCATGTGCTATTAGATTTCAAAAACCTGTTGGAAAGGTTGCTAATTCTGCCTGTATATATCTAGCCAAATCTGCCTCGATAAATCCAAACAACCTGGTATGTTTCAGCGTGCCCTGCCAGAAAGCCAAACAAACACAAGACAGAAGAAAATGAGGTGATTTGATCCTGCTGGTAGAACACGACAGCACACCAAAGCATGGTCTTAATACAGCTCAATGAAACAGGATTGGCTAACTCATGGTATCCCTTTTGTTAGCAGGTTTTCATAGGGTGTGAGACTGGACTAGGTAATTAATGTGACCTCCACTCTCTATATGTTGTTAAATTTCATGTAGACACCTTCTTTTCAGCCAAGTGACTTCATTCAAAATCATTTCCTTCCCTCAGAGACTAAACTTTGGGCTCATAGATGCAGCAAGATAGAAGAATCTTCATTGTGCAAAGCCACTGTGATGGTAGGGAATTCACCTTCACCAGCCTAGATGATCCTAGCAGGCAGTTGAGGACCTGTGCTGCAGCAGATGACTGAGGAAGTGCTAAAAAAAAAAAAAAAAAAAGGGAATGAAACTTAAGGATATAACGATTCTCTGCTGTTTTATACTCATTGAGGATGGAGCAGATCATGTTGAGTGCCATCACGTGGCACATACAGGACAACCAGGCAATCAGGCCCAGTCAGCATGGGTTTAGGGCAAGTCCTGCTTGACTAACCTGATCTCCTTCTATGACAAGGTGACCCACTTAGTGGATGAGGGAAAGGCTGTGGATGTGCTCTACCTAGACTTTAGTAAAGCTTTTGACACTGTTTCCCACAGCATTCTCATGGAGAAACTGGCTACTCGACATTAGAAGGGCGTACGCTTCGCTGGGTTAAAAACTGGCTGGGTGACTGGGCCCAAAGAGTCGTGGTGAATGGAGTTAAATCCAGTCGGAGGCCGGTCACTGGTGGTGTCCCCCAGGGCTCAGTACTGAGGCCAATTCTCTTCAATATCTTTATTGATGACCTAGATGAGGGGATTGAGTGCACCCTNACTGCCTTAAAGGAGGCTGTAGCAAGGTGGGGGTCAGTCTCTTCTCCCAAGCAACAAGGGATGAGGAAATGGCCTCAAGTTGCGCCAGGGAAGGTTTAGGTTGTATGTTAGGAAAAACTTCTTCATTGGAAGGGTTGTGAATTATTGGAATACGCTGCCCAGTGAAGTAGTTGAGTCACCATTCCTGGAGGTGTTAAAAGAAGTGTAGATGTGGTGCTTAGGGACATGGTTTAGTGGTGGACTTGGCAGTGCTAGGTTAATGGTTGGACTGGATAATCTTAGAGGTCTTTTCCAACCTAAATGATTCTATGATTCTAGAATCTAACCAGAGATTAGATGATGACAAAACTGCAGAAGTTGGCATGGTGGTGTCACACAACTGTGAGTTAGACTGTGCTGGCAGAACGTCTAGCTCCTAGGTGGGGGTTCTCCCTATAGGTAGTTGTATTTTTGTTTCTTATTACAAGACCTTAAAAGAGAAACCTGGATGAGTACACCTGTGTGGTTTTTGTGTTGTGATATTTTATAACCTTCTGAAAGATATTCAGGTATGAAGCAGTTTGGGTTTGTGGTTTTTTTGTTTTGTAAAGTCTTAGTATTTTAAACACTGTGTGTAGCTACAAGAAACAAAAGTGATTGAAGATAATGTAGACCATAAAAGAGTTCTTATTTTAGCCAACACTTATTTTTTAACAGTATTCTTTTGTTACAGTCTTTGAATGTAAGGTAAGCATAGACAAATACATGACTGTATAATGACAATCAAAGATAGTATTTTGTGATTTTCAGTGTGGAAGTATCTGTGTTGTACATCTTTTTATTATGTTTAAAAATATGCATGCACCTGTTCTGATGCATAGACTTAGAGACTCAGAACTCTTAGATTAACTGTTCTTAATATCCCCTACTCACCAGGCTGGTTAAGTAGTAAAGACAGAGTTTTGTCTCAATGGCAAATGTTGAGGAGTTCAGTAAGAACCCCTTTATTCATAAGGTTAGGTTAAACTTTGTATCTAAGCTATATTGAGTAGTTGCAAATTAGCTGAATATTAGTGCTGAAATGGTTACTTAATTAAATTGTGGTTATAGAGATGCCCTGAGTATAAATACTTTGACTATAAATGGAGTCCATATTTAAAAGGTGTTGTTGGAAGACACTTGCAGTTATTAAAAGTATGCTGTACAAGGACTAACATTGATCTCATAGATGGATCTCATTCTTAAACTTCTTTCGAAATAAGTTGTTTTATAAAAACTCAGATTTTAAAAAGTCCATAAAATAACAAACATAACAATGTCCCTTTCTTTCTTCCTTATTCAGGAAAATAAAACAAATAGCTTATCTATTCCCCCTCAAAATGTTTGATTAGTTTCACCCACAAGCAAAATTTGTGCCCCATAACATAAGGACATTTTGTCAAAGCATTGAGGAAACCCTTAATTTTCACATTGTAGGAAAGTTAGTAACATTCCTAGTGACCATAAAAATGAAGTATTTTGCAATGAGTTATATAACTTGATGCTAGTACAGTACTTGGCATACATGTTTAATAGTTTCACCTGTGGTGATGCTTGAGGGCAACCTCCAAGCCTTGATGCTAAACTCTAATTAGCATAGACAGGATCACAGCACTGGATTTCAAGGAAATGCAAGATAACCTGCAGACAAATTACCACTGAAGTAACATGACAGGTCTTGACAGTATGTTCAAATCTTTTATGAAAGAAAAAATACATCCATCGACTCCAACGTTTTCTAATAATTTGGCTACCAAAACATTTTGTGCCCAATAGGGTAGCTAGACTTCTGAGTAAGTACAGAAGTGACACTGTGGCTGGAGGGTTTATGGTAATTCCATAAGCAGCAAAGTGTCTCTGCAAAGGAGAGATAAACAGCTAGTAATCCTCATAATTCCCCACTGATAGCCTATCCATCTCTGCTATAAATTAGAAAGCCTAGAGATTAGGAAGGCTAGGCAGGGCATAGCTCACAGCATTAATCACAGTATTAGGACAGCAGTGTGTTCAAATTCTGTGTCCAAAAGGCTAGTATTTCTCTCTATGTTAAAGTGACATAATGTTGTTTGGAATACATATTGATCAAACTGCTAATACAATGCAGAAGACACTGTTATACACTTCTCGAAACTAAGCTGTCAGCTGTGGACTTGGGAATAATGTATTAATTTTCACTGAAAGTTGTAGCCATGATTTTGTAAGCTCTTCAGGTTTCCAAATTAAGATTTTTTTTTTTTTTTTTGATATATGTTTACCTTTATTTAGATGGAATTAGGGTCAGTTTGTCCTTAAACCCCTTGGTACTGGGAGAAAATTGCACAAATACCTCTAATCTTTTGATATCTGCATGTTAATGCTGCATCAGTAATGTAGTCATTGTTTGTGTACAAATTCCTATTTAAACTAAAATGTGAACAGGACCTTGAAAAAAATGTAGTTATTAGTTCTTAGAAGCACATGGCTGAACTAAATACAGTTCATGAAAAAAATTGTTGATAATAACTTTTCATTGTGATGGTAGTCAGATGCAGAATGAAGAATTGTGGGTTTTCTGCCATGGTAGTATGACATATATTCTAAATCCTATATAACTTTTGATCTAAAATATGTAATTCTAAAAGTGGGTATTTTAGTCCTGTGCTTTTAATCAGACACAATGTATGTGTTCAGATCTCTGCTGTCTCATTTCAAAGTCCATTTGAATAAATTCACAATAACTGTACTCTGGGAATGTAGCTACTGTGTGCATTATTGTCACTTCAGTCTTTGGAACAGATCTAGTTTGATAAACTGTTGCTTGAGTAACACCTATTGAAGAAAAAAAAGTCTTCTCTAAAATTAGCATTTTACTATTTTTGAAAGAAACTTTTTATCCTTGCATGTACAGCAGCAGAGTGCAAGGCTTTTGAGGTAATGAAAGTGTTTCCATCATCTTGTATGTTTTTGCTTTGGAGTGGCAGTAGGGTTTCCAGTGTTGCAGTCTCGAGAAAGACAAAACAAGGAATTTCTAGAGGAAGGAGCTCACTAACTACAGTATGAAAGATGTCTGCTTAGCAAAGCGAGGAAAACACTTCAGTGCACTTTTATAGGCAAAAAGAACACTATATTTGAGACAGAATTATAGGGAAAAGGAAAAATTTTGTGTTTCTAGTATTGTGAAAGGGTACGAATTGACATTCGACTGTTAAAGACTGATACGAGACGGAAAAGGGTGTTGGCAAAAGAACCACCCTTTTATCATCAGCACAGAGTAATTTAGACTCAGCAGAAACCATAGCAAATTTGGACATTCAAGTAACTGCAAATAAATGTCTGCAAGATGGCAGCATTAGACAGAAGACAGTCTCAGAGAATACTGAGACAAGAAAGACAAAAGAGATGTTCAAGAAAAAGCAGCTGAAGAAAATACATGCTGTAGCATAAACCTAAAGTTCACAAATGGAAACTGTGGAAGATGTAGCAAAACACCAAGCCATGAAGTGCAGAAACTTCCACCAAAAGGTAAGACATGTAAGCAAGACTTCAGTGGACAGACATTTTGTTTACAGAAGTATCTAAAAGGGAGTACTGGCTCTGGATGAGAGCAAATAAATACATTTTCAGCAGCATACAGAATTTCTTTGTATACATTTAACTTCTGAAACATTTTCACAAAAGGCAAAAAGTCAGCATGTGAGTAATAATAGTCTGTTCTACCCTTCCACTAGACATATGTTTGAGAAGGGCAGTGAAGATTTTAAGGGTTTTTTGTTTGTTTTTGTTTTGTTGTTTTTGTTTTTTAATATTGTATTGATGGGCTCTTCTACCGCATGTCAACACTGTGTATGAACTACAACCAGCAGAGTTTGTGATGGGAAGGTGAATAAGATGTGTTGCATGGGTAGCAGTAGTTAAGATTGAATGAAGTGGGCTATGTGAAAGAATGTGACAAAATTAAACCAAAGTTTCATGTAGATATTTTGAGCTTTTGGAAAAACTGGCAAAAACCATTATGTAACAATTGAAATTCTATAAATACTTTTAGCAAGCGATGTGCTTCGATCTTTACTATTTTCCAGCACACTGAGGACAAATTGTGTGTCCAACTATGTGGTATCAGGAACTAAAATTCTCACCTTCTTTAATTCCTGAAGAAAACTCAACAGGTGTGAGAATACACCATGGAAAGCTGTTCAGATCACTCCCTCCCTTTCACAATACTTCTAGGAAAAAAAATAAAAATACTGCAGTATCAGTTATGGCCATTTCAATGCAGATAAGGGAACATGGTATTTAAGCCTATGGATCTGAGGCATAAGAATTATATTCCACTAGTATTTCTATGTCTATAATATATTGGAGTGCATGTGTAGATGAATTTGTAAGTCCGTTATATTCCAAATTATTCAGCATTGCATAGTCAAAGCACTGCTGCCACTGATTCCAAGGTGTCCCGAGTTCTGAGCACTTTGACAAATTATACCAAAGGTCTTGTTCAGGACATTCTTAATAGCAGAAACGCTAATGTCATGACTGCCTATGAAAAGTTTATTTTATTTGCTTTAATTTTGTATTGCATAGTAGAATTCTGTAGTTAAAGAGAAAGAATGCAGGTTTTTAGGGAAATATTCAGCTGTTTTAACCATTAAACAGTCATTTTCTTTCTGTAAGCTGTTGCCCTATTCACTGTGCATTTTTTCCAAGCTCACCATAAAATAAGGAAAGAGCACTGTAACCGTAAGGTCTTTGCCTGTGCAGTTATGTTTTGTTGGCTAGCTAGCCACAAACTGTCCAGAAAAAGATGGTTCTTAGGAAAAAATGTGTCGCCATGCAGTTATAAAGAATATTGTAATGATCAACAGAGGGCACAGTAAGCTTACAGAAGCAACAGGATTGTATCCTATACCTTTTCAGAATTTGATTTACTAAGCTCTCTGAAGTTATTTTGGAGAGTTTAAATTATTTGTTAGTCTTAATAAGCTTTGCATTTACTTTTGATTTACTTCTGATCCCTAAATTAGGGCACTCTATTGCAGTATAGCAGTGATGGATATATACATTGCTTTTTTGTTCCTGACAATGTTGTCAGTTCACTTGCATGTTACATATAGGTGCCTGCTTGAGGAACTAGTTGGCAATGATTCAGAGATCTTTGTCTTGTTATTCTCTGCCAAAAAATATGTCAGCATCTGAAGCTGAATCTGTTCTCCGTTTTGATTAGACCTAAGAAAATGGGAGAAGAACAAGAGGCTAACCAATGAAACTTTCTGGGACAGATTTATAAACAGTGACAGAGCAGATGCTTGCTCTGTCATGACAGGAAGCAGAACTGGTGAGACATGACTTCTTTTGTGCAATGTGGTGCATGAGCTAACAGTTTCTACCAAGACAGCCAAAGACTGTCTGGCCAGAGACTTCAACCATTGCATGCACAGTGGCCCTGTGCTGTGTCGTGTGGACTTCTGACTCAGATTGTGGATAACTGCCCTATTGTGTGATACAGGCACACATTCAGTTCTGGTTATAAATATTAACTTCATATTCTGATATCAGTGGTTAAGCTGAAATGAACTGTTTTTGGTGAGCTTTACATATCTTGAGGATATCCAGATCTGGATACCAGTCTTATAAATCTACAAATGAAAATTCTTATGTTAGTTCAAATGAAGATATAAAGTTTTCATAAACTTTAAGTATGATAAAGGCTATATGACCTTTTATTTAATTGACCCTCTGAAAGCGCAGCTGGAGAACACAGACCTGATATTAACACATCAGCTTGGACTACTGTGTCAAGCACTTAGCCAGATAGTTAGGCTGAATTCTTCAGTGTAATAAGGCTGCAGACTTCACTGTAACATAACTGCCATCAAGGGAGAGGAGGAAGTGTCACTAGGTAAATGAATGGTATTTATATGCCAGCGATAAATAAATTAAGCAAGCAAAAGGTTTTAGAACATGTCAAAATCCGCAAACATTAATTTATGCAAAGTTATCTGTCAAATTGTAGTTGCTAAAATGATGCATACATAGGGTAAGGCTATGTTATTTCTAAGGGTATACGATAGTGCATGGCAGGACCCATGAAACGCCTGTGGAAAGGAATTACATGTATTCCTAAGAGTGATTGATTTAAATGTGGTGCTCATAGTCTTTAAAATAGTGTGAATTCCTTCCTAATCAGTCCCCTTAATGAGTACTCACTAACAGCTATGTACATAGAGTGGCGTTCATGTTCCAGAACTTGAAGTCAAACAACATAGGTCACATCCTGTTATTCATTTACGTGAGATGATAATGTTGGTTTAAGTTACAACTGTTTCCATTAACATTGTAGATATTTTTCAGGTTAGCAGCTGCTAGTCTAAAACTTGTCTCCTTTGAGCTTTTGGCCTTGTTGATATGTTCTATCAGAAAGTTGTCATGTCTGGATTGTGAAGAGACGCTGCTGTGACAGGATAATTTTTATGCATAATAATTGGACTCCTATTTCTTGAAAGATCTTGTCTTTTCTAGGTTTCCAAGTGCTTTATTAGCAGAATCCCCTTCAGAAAGATGGAGTGGTCATTGCTGTACTTCATGGAGTTTGATAGTTTTTTTTGTTTCTCTCCCAGTGTTGTCAGGATGTTTGTATTCTCCACTGTCTTCTTAAGCAGTTCTCATTCCCATGATACCCTTGAGCCTCACTCTGCTGAAAATCTTTTGTATGTTGGTTGGATTTCACCTACCATCCTGAAAACAAAAAGTATTTTTGTCAGGTAGTAGCCCATATAATTTCTGGAAGTTCAGTGTGCCTCTGCCTTGCAGAAGGAAAGCCAACACACTCAGTTTGAATCCTGGACAACTCAGGACTGCACCCAATTTAACCCTTTATAACCAGAATATGGAAAAGTAGGAAAATTGACATATACACACATTATTCTCCAGAGTGGGAAAGCAATGATTTTCATTGAAATACTTAGTCTCTTCTCCTTTCAATTCCTGTTAGCTGTTTGCTGTATTGAATTTTACAAAATAAAATGGATTTTTTTTTTTTTAACATACTGGAAATCTTTTATAACTGAGAGTATTTTGAAGTAGAAAAAAAAAGAAGGGGAAATGAGCTTTTGAATAACACTTTTTTGATGTTTCTGTTTAATTTGGGGAATGTCTGATATTACCCATATTAAGAATCCTTAAGACTGATTTCAGCTGGGCCTTCATGTGTGACACTATGAGATCAGGGAGAGGGGAAGTCTTTCGCTTTGCCTCCTGCAAAATTATCACATTTGCAATCCTTCAGACTAACATTTAGAGGTGAGACCTATACACTACTACATTATGTAATATTTTGTAGGTGGTAAGTTCCTTACAAATGTACCACCGACAGGTAGTAAGCTGCAACGAGTTTGGGAAAAAGCAAAATGTGGTAAAAGTTGGCCTGAAATTAAGAAGGTATATCAAACAGAAAGGCTGCTTTAGAATACAGATATCCTAATTTGGCTGTGTGTATTCTGAATACCCCTTGTAGTTCACCTCAGAAAGGCTAATTTTTCATACTCTAAGACTAGGCAAATGTCAGCCCCTGCTGCGTTCTCAGGGCAGCACTCTGCATGGGTAGCTAGTTAGCAGTGCAGTCAGAAAATTGCACATCCGAATCCAGAAGCAGAATTTTCCCTTACTTGCAAGGCTTGCTTTAGTTGGTGTCATAGGAGATAGCATTGCACCTCAGGCAAGAAGATGTGACTGTTTAATGCTGAAGACAGATCTCGTGCTTAAGCACAGAATCTGAAGTGTAACTGTTGTTTGTTTTTATTTTATCAGGGAAAAAGAGCAATAATCCCAGCTGGCAGTCCAAAAATAACCAGATTGGAGGGTGGAAGGAAAAGAAGGAAAAAGGGAAGAGCAAAATGGAGAGGTAAATTGCTATTCTGTAGCCACAGTTCCCTTGAAAGGAGGAGCAGAGAGGCACTATTTTATCAGGAGTATGTGTAAATACAGTGTTTCAGTGATGTATGGCGACTGGAAATGAGGAACAGAGACACCACTGCTACACTACAGTATTTGAAATGGTTAATGAGATATGTGGGAGATAAAGAGGAGGACACCATCTCCTGTTCTCTTCTGGAGATGTTAATATCTTGTGGTCAATCATCTCATAAATTTCCTAGATATGTTCTGAATATTGGACTATTACTCTTTCTAGTCCATTATTCACTATAATGTTATCTCCCCCCATTTCTTTGGTAGCTTCTAGTCTCACATATATAGTTCTGGTCTATGTGATTTGAGCATTGGAAAGGACTGATTCTTTGCAATGAAGGATGGCGGTGCAGCAGCTGATTCTTACTTGTCGTTCCTCTTTCCTTGATCATCAGATTATCGGTGTTGTGGATGCTGTGGGATAATGGCATGTTTAGGTGCTGATGTGCTGATACTGTACATTTTCCTCACATTTGTGCAAATGATACACCTCAGCCGCAATGGAAAGAATGTTATCAATCCTGAGATGAAATCTCCCATTTTTTTCCGCTTCAGATGAATTGAGCTGTGATATGATATTATTCAGGCCCGAGAAATGTGAAGGCAGAAAAATAGAAACTCCAAGACTCCATCAGTTGGCTGAATCCACTCTTGATGGCTGTTGCTTTTTGCCTCATGAAAATAAATTTCAGTGTTTTCTGCCTGAACATTTTAAAAATTCAATATTTTCTTCTTGGAAAGTACTGCTGCTAGATATTACGTTGGCTGCCTTCTTTTTAAATGTTCAGGCCATAAATACAACACAATGGGATATTTTAGCAGTAATGCATATTTCTTTACATTATTTTACCATAATTTTATAGCTTTGATTTATATTATATATTTGAAGCTTGAAACCTTTCTTCTAAATTTTTTATTGTTGATTGCAGTAAAGTTTTCTTTTTTTCCCCATATACTGTAGAAGAATAGATGGCAATATGTAATGATATTCTTTCAAAGCTGAGTGGTATGGAAGAGGCTGAAATAACCCAGATTCCACTTAAAGACTGTAAATGCTGCCACTTGTTTTATTGCAGAAGCAAATGCAGAGTCCTGCATCTAGAGAGGGATAACACTGTGCAACAGCACAGACTGGGAAGCCAGCTGGCTAGAAAGCAGCTTTGTAGGTGTTGGAGGTGCTCACAAACAATAACTTGTGCATGTCAGCAGCATGCCCTTGCAACAAATACAGGCAGTCTTGTCCCAGTCAATGTTAGCAAGTGTAGCCAGCAGGTCCTTCTCCTCTATTTCATACTTGTGAGACCATACTGGAAGAACAATGACCAGTTTGGGGCTCCCCAGTAAGGGAAAAATATTGGCGTGCTGGACCAAGTCCAGCAGAGAGCTACCAAGGGAGCTGGAGTACAGATGAGGATGTGTAAGGTGAGGCTGGGAAAACCGGTTTTGTTCAGCATTAAAAAGAGAAGGCAACGGGAGGTCTTGCGGCTGTCTTCAGCTACCAGGGGCATTCTTTTCAAATTCTTCTCAGAGGTATGTAGTGAAATGACCAGAAGCCCTAAAACAAAATGAAACACAGGAAATTCAGACTAAGTGGTGGTGGTGGTGGTGAATTACTAACGGTAAAATGACTGGAGCAGATGACTTGAGAGGCTATGGGATCTCCATCCTTGGAGGTAGGTAGAACTTGACTGGGCTTGCTTTAGGCTGGATGTTTGGACATAGATTTTTGCCAGTTTACACGGTTCTGTGTGTACTAATGAAAGGACAAGAGGGAGATAAATTAGATTTCCAACAAGACTGTGTAGCACAGGAGGCATTTCCTTAGTTAGAATTTTATGGTGTGTATTTCTATTTTATTTTATTTTATTTTTAATACTGAAACAATTCTGGTTCTTTCTTTTGTCTTAACTTGCTTGAGAGCAATTCTATAGTTTCTCATTTTAAGATAAGTTTTGATTATTTGTATGTTTACCAGAGTTACAATCATAACAGTAAATCTTCTGTCTTGTAATAACTCTAGCAACTGATAAGGACCTTAATGATACAGTACACCATTTCTTTGAAAGCTTTGATCACTGAAGTAGATAACAAAATCAATTTCTGAATTATTCTGTTTTAGGTTTAGATTGCATACTGTCTGTACATAGTAGGGAAGATTTACACTTATCTGTGTCTATTTCTGCTTCAGGCTCTCAGCAAGTTTGAACAGATATGAAATGGATATCAGAGGCTACAGCAATGTTTAGAAGCCTCTTTTCAAAACCGTGATCCTAGAGTCTTGTTTTTTATGTAGTAATTTTAAATTCTGGAGGACAAGATGAAAAGTAACCAGTTTTCCAAGCAGCTGAGACCCAGAGTAATCCAGTCTCTGATGGCATTACTTTGAAAGAAGAATGCAAAAAAAAATGTATTTTGTGTAGCTTTATTTTTAAAATCATTTACTTGCTTTGAACCCATCTGCAAGATGTTACTCTACCATCTGGAGGCTGCTTTCATTGACTTTCTCGAGAGTGAAAGCTGTTCAGCCATTTACCTGCTTCGAGCCCATACAGGCTGGACAGCTGTCCAGTTAATGAAAAGTCTCCCGAGCAAAGATTTGCTTGTACCAATGTGACTTGTCCAAATCATATGGTTTGTTTATTGCCACCTGTGAGCCAGCTGCACATGTTGGCTTTGCACCGTGTTTGGGCCTCTTCTTTCAGGAAAGGTGCTCAGTGTCCCACCTGCACTCGATTTAGGACAGTTCGTTCCACCTGCAGTAGTCTTCTGGTAGCCCTTTTAAACTGGGAGCCCTCAGAGCAAGCTGTGAGCTGAATGAGCTATCCTGATGGTGACAGTTCTTCTGCTGATCTATTCACATAAAAGTCATGCTGCCCTGCTATGCCCAATCAGGTCAGACTTTCTCCATATGTGCACAGGTAAGATGCCAAGAAATATGTTGTCTCTGCTGAAACAGCTTATCCAGCATGCAGCCTGTTCCCTTTCCAAGTGGTCTCTGGCAGGCAGAGCACTAGGAAAGAGTTGCAGGGATTCACCCAGCAGCAGCTGCCCTCTTCTCGCGGGGTGAATGCCCATAGACTGGGCACAGTGTGCATTACATATCCATGCTTGCTACACCCAAGGCTTCTTGGAACGATGGTTGCAGCTGTGAGTGTGTGGATGGGTGTGTGCAGAAGACACAGTCATTTTGGCAGTGAGGGCCTAGATAGCCTTTTGGTGTAACTGGCATGAACTATGTGAAGCACCCTGGTTAGGAAGGCAGTATGGCACTGCATTCTACATTGTATTCTTTTCTATTGAGCTGGGTAGCAATGGAAAGTGCTTTTGGTCCTTCTGCTCCCACTAAAGTCTGTCAGTGATGCTGGAAAAGGAGAGAGCCCATTCACTAGGTTGCTATCATTTGGATTATCCTGAGACAGGGGAAAAAGAAAGGGAACTGAAGAAGTGAACTGAAAGAAGAGAATATCTTGTGAAAATAAACTATTTTTATGTGATTTTCTAGCCACTACATCATTCTGTCTTGGATAAATTGAAATTACAATTTTTTAAATAGTAATTTAAAATTAAGCTAATATTAAGCTCATATTTAATCAGCCTTTAAAAGTATGTTAACTAGTATTACACTCAAAGAAATGCTAATGAATTGCCAGCTTCCCAAAATGTATATACCTCCTAAGAACTACCCAGACTGCTGTAAAAGAATTGTGTCATCAGTCTGGCCAGCTGACAAGGCATATGGAAAACTCTTATGATGCCTGTTATCTGTAATGATAGCTGTTTGTGTAGCAGTGCTGTTCACTAAGCTAGGGTAGAGCAGTAATGCAGCAGTTGCTACCAAGTGGAGCAAACTGCAGAAGGACCAAAAAAAATATTGAGGATCAATGTTTTAAAAATGTGAGGAAAAGAAAAGCAGTGCAGTCACCCAGGGGAGTTTCTATAGCAGCAGTAATCTGAAACACTCAGGCACGTTGCCAAGAGCTCCAGTAGGTTGTTAATCAAAACTTCCAAGTTTCCTGCCAATCCAAGGTTCTGTCAGTGTCAGAAAGGAAAACTGTCACATAATGATGCGATACTCAACTTGCGTAAAGAAAATTTAATTTTTTTGGTGAGGACTATTCTTATCCTAAGTAGATTTTTTTTTTTCACTCTATAAAAATATCCTTCCCATTGGACTTTTAACCGAAGTGGTGTATTTTTATCCATTAATACATTTAATAAACATACAGGATACATTCTGATACCTTGAGAGAGTACATTCTCTTTTATTGGCTGCAATTGGGTGTTCCAGTAGTAACATGCAAATCTTAAAATTCTTCCTAGGAATGGGGTAAGACAGCATTGAGAAAATTAAACAGGTGTATATGTAAAGCAGACACTTTAATTGCAATGTAAAATTTAAGTAAACTTTGTATAAGCACTCCAGTTGTCTGTATAGTTAACAATAATATATAGCTTTGCTTCAGGCATTGAATTAACTGAAAAATAATGTCAGCCACTTCCTGTTTATAGGGATAGTTGGCTGCTTAATATTATCACACAGTAGGCATTTTTTTCAACTGATGCTGACAAATCCCATTATCTAGGAAATGTTTCTATTGCATAAGCTTAACAACAGTGAAGGCTGAAACAATTTCGGTCTCTTCCATCTTAATTTTCTGGTTGATGGATTTTTCAGTTCACTCCGAGGAGGAGAGAACGGCAGGACATAAAAGGAGAGCGTGCTCTTTGGCATGATTTTCTCTTCCTGCCGCTCGCTTGGCAGAATCTCTGCGGTCCTGGTGAGGGCATCAGTATGAGGCAGGAGGGAGGCCAGGAGGCAGCAGGGGTGACCATGGCCATTCATTCAGAGAGCCTCCCCCTGGTACCTCGCAGTTCCCTCTGCCGATGATGGGGTCGGCATTAATTCACATTGCTTGGCGCATTTGGGGAGGAAATTCACTGTTAAGGGAATGGCTTAAGAGTATGTGGGGATGCCGGTGAGCTTGGAGAGGTGTGTTTTATAAGAGCTGTGCTGCCATAGAAACTGAGAGATGATACGTAAGCATTGGCTTTCCATGTAAATAGCCATAAATTGCCTCTGGCCTGCAAAAATCTTGGGGGAGGGAGAGGTTTGTGGGTTCAGGACAGAAGTTGCCTGCTCCATGACCCTGCTTCCCAGAAATGCCATATTTCAACAGGATTCTTTCAAGTGAACTGCTAAAAGTATTGATGAAGCAGAAACAGGGCATCCTGGGTTTTGGGGGGGGGGGGGGGGGGGGGGTTNGGGGTGTGGTGGTGGGGGGGGAGTCTTCTTCTTC
Source organism: Chauna torquata (assembly GCA_013399475.1). Taxonomy (NCBI): domain Eukaryota; kingdom Metazoa; phylum Chordata; class Aves; order Anseriformes; family Anhimidae; genus Chauna; species Chauna torquata. Next base: position 149,887 of record VXAL01012561.1, read on the forward strand.
GTTTTGTTTTTGGTTTTGTTTTTTTTTTTTTGGATTTACCCATGACAGTTAATTTGATCAAAAGCTTTTAGCAGTATAGTTTTCAGCCTGTCAAAATGGAGTAGAGGAACTTGCCGATGTGGAAGTAAAATGCTGTATATTGCTTTATAGGCCTCAAATTTCATGTTATAGTTATTATTTATTGCCTATATTTCTGCTTACCAGAATTCCAGAGATTGGCTGTAGAGTCATGAATACCGTTAAGACCCCTGTGTGACATGATAAATCAGCCTGTTATGGGGCAGAAGGCATGCTTAATGGCCCTAGGCAAAATTGGTGTGCAGTAATAAACCTAGGAAGCTGGTGCGTATAAACTGAAATAGTGTCAATCCAATATGGACACTCTTTAACTCAGTAGTATTTTGGCTTGTTTGTTACATTTACACTGTAGCTGTGTAAGAAGAATATGGCTTGTCTTGGTTCAATTGCTAGTTTAGGGTGCTAAAAGAACCTACATGTTTTAGTGCAAAGATAGAATGAATAAAACCACGGCTAACAACTTCATATTTTCCTGAAAATCGAGCTTTGCACAAGGGTTGCTGGATTAATTTCACTGTTTTGCCATTTTGACAACTCTCCTGAAAATCCCAGCTACGCTTCTGTCCAACATGGGCGTGCTGTCAATGTAGGTAGGTGTAAGATAACATTAATTAGTCAGGTAAGGTGACAACTGTGAACACTACGAGTTTCTGTGCAGGCTGGAGACCCCAAGTAAATATTCTGAATTGTGAGTGGTCTTGAAAAGCCTGTGGTGGAGCATGTTCGGCTATGAATTCAGTGCTGTTAGTAATTGCAAATGAGATTCATTTCCTCATTTGATTCAGACTGTTCAGCTGTTTGAAAACTGGGCATCTAGGCTGAGCTACTGCCTGGGTGCCTTTTCTAGCCACTGGAAAAGTGGGAATACAGCTCGTCTTAATATGGCTGGATGAAATTATGTGTGCAGAATATCACCCTTGGATTATTATTACCCTGAGTATGCTGCAGTCCTTCACTGTCCTCCCATAAGTGGTGTGTGTCTGTGACCCTAAACTTCATGACTGGCACTGTTGCTCCAGTAAAATGGATCAACAGGTCACTTTGGGGGGGGGGCGCGGAATAGAACTGGATTGCAATTTTTTGTTCAGAGTAGACTGCAAATTGTAATTTTAAACCTAAATCCATCAGACATTCATGTAACAGACTAATCATGCTTGTGATATTGGCAGTCCACTTGTACAGGCATAAATTGTTGATCTGCTTTTTGAGAATATTTTGCCCTTTCTTAATTATAGTAAAATTGTTTCCTGTCTTGTACTTTTTCATATGCTTGTGTCATACAAGCTGTTTTAAAAGATAGAAACGCTGTAAGAGAGTTCAGTCTTCTAGGTGAAGTGGGCTTGATTGATTTTCGAAGACCATTTCTTCATGAAAACAGGAAAAAATAATTTGTACAGAAGTCCTGAGATTCTTGGATCCTTTTTCAGTGATGTTTTTCTAGAAATCCAATTACAAAATTATCAGGAAGCTGTTCTGAAATCTTGTCCTTGTGACAGGGTTCTTTCCTTTTCAGCAATGGATTTTTAATAACAAAGGCGTTTCATACTGGACCCTTTTTAATAAAATATAGTAACCCCTGTGAACTCTAAATATGACTTAAATTGCTTTTTTTTTTTTTAATCTAGCAGAGACTGACGGTTTGATTTTCAATTTTAGACAGCTGCTCCTTTTATGATATGTGTAGTGTGTTACAAATGTAAATTTTATCTAGGACAAGTACAAGAATTTTCTACTGCAATTGGTCCCCTGGTGTTCTGTCCCCAAAATAGGGATAAATTAGAACATACAGGCTGAAGATGGAACATACCATTGATATCAAAAATGTTTTGTTTTTAAAGTCACAATTATTACAGACCATTGAATGACCAGATTTTAAGGGCAATTTTGAGCTCACTGTGCCAGCGTTAGGAAGGAGGAATGTGAGAGGAGGTGGAAGATCACTGTGGATCAGTTGCTCCTCTCACAGGTATTTCCAGCTTTTCCATGAGGGTGATAGAAAAATGTGTTGTTGTAATCCTCGACTACAGAAGGAAAAAAAAAAGTTTTGTGCTAAGACCCACATTTGCAGTCATCACTGATTCATATGATTGTGTTACACATTTTAGCTGGGCTCCTATTGCCATAATTTCTACTAACAAGAAAATGAGTCTCTTCTCTGAATTGCATTTAATATACTATTTCTGTTTTTCACTTCCAGCCCACATGGTGCTATGCCTGAATAAAAGCAGATTGGCTTCCTTTTTTTATTCAGACACTCTGGCTAACCCTTATATATGTAAGAGAACTACATCAAAGTTACCACCCACTGAACATACACATTTTTTTTGATGAATTGGGTCCAACTCCTATTTAAAGAAAGCTGGTTAAGGGATTGGGTGTTTTCTTCATGTTACGTGCAATGACTGATTCCCTCCCACTTTACAGATCCAGCAACAGCTGTTATTGGGAGCTAAAGAAGCCATTTTCCTACTGATTCAAGTGAAATATTAGTCTTGCCCTATAATAAGCTGAGTGAGTATTTACTGGACACTGAGGTAGTAAAGAACCGCTAGAGATCTTGAGTGGAATATAAATAGATTACCTTTTACTGGGTCTCAATGAGAGGAAGCTGAGAAATATGCCAGCTGTTTAATTATTAAAATCCAGTATAAATCAATAGCAAAATAGTCTTTGATGGTGATCTTCAAAAGGATTTTAATCATTACTCCCCTCACAGACAGAAAGTAAGCCTGAACACCAGGGTTTTAGCCTGTGGTTCTCTTAACTATATGGGAAGGTTACCACTGTGATGTTGCACTGATTTTAGTAGCAATAATTAAGATAGCATCAGTCATTTAAGCATATTGGCATTTGGGGCTTCATTGTTACCACATGGTACACCTGGGTAATTCCAGAAGCACAGATGACAGACTAATGAACAATTTTCACTTAAATCCCCTTGAAATTAATTAAATTGTATGATAGGACTGTCTGCTGAATTTGGGCCCATGTGATGCACATGCACTACAAAGAGTGAAGTCACCCAAATATGCAGTTCTGCTTTAGGGTGAATTTCCCCTGCCACCTTCTAGAATAATGAGAGTGGCTTCTTGGGGATACCTATGGATTCTGATTCCTTCAAACTTTCGCCATTTGAATTTGCATACTTGTTTTTGAATTTTAGTTGATATTACAGAAAGCTACTGTAGGTAAGTCCCTGGAGAGTGTATTCTCTAGTTTGTATATAAAAGATACTCTAAGTGTAGTGGGCTGGGAGGAGGTGTGGGATATGAAGCAGGGTGGGCAGGAGGAGAACATTTTCATGCAGGAGCTAGTGACAGTGTGAGAAAAGTATCGTGTTCAAGTAGAATGCCAGTACAGAGTAACGGCTGCCAAAATTTTGAGGGCTTGAAGCCATGCTGCAAAGTGTTCAAGAGCCCCAGCTTCCTCCTGGGTGCCATATAGCTATCCAAAATAGGATGTTCCTTTATTCCTGCTGTAAGTCCCCACCCCCTTGTTCCATATTTCTACGTCTTCAACCAAATCCATATCTTCCCACCTTACGCCTGCTCCAGCTCCGTGTTGCCTGCCCTGCTTCTCATCCCTGGGACGCAAGCTGTGCTCATACCGGGTTGCCAATCCTCCAGAACTGTGCTACGGTCTGTGCAATTCCTTGCACAGCTCCCCAGCCTTGAGCTCTGCTAGAAAGGCACTCATGGCAAACCATGCCCTGGCATTCTGCTTCCTGCCTTTCTCAGGTTGCCTGATGTTCCTATAGTCAGGTGGTTGTCTGCCATATCAATCCTGCTTCATATACTGAGTCTTTTAGGGGCAAGGGGAATGGCAGAGAATGGGCTGAGTGTAGCAGCTGTAGCAGCTGGCTTCTGTGAACCACTTTGGCTAGTGGCCTGTGTCTGGATTTCCTTTCTGTGTCTTCCAGTGACCTAGAGGTAGGTTCACCGATGAAGTCATGAAGCCTTCTGATTTGCATCAGAGGTCATGTAATAACATTTATCACATGCTAGGCTTTCTGATACTTTTTTTTATGATGATGCAGCCCAAACTGAAACAGCATATGTAACTGTTCATATGTTCTATTACACTGCCTTTGCAGTTCTGACCAATAGCATTACACTATAGTTTATACTGTTATTTTTTAATCCATCTGTTTCAAGAGGTTTGATATAAAATACTCTCCTGGGGTAGTTTGAGAATCCGATCTTCAAAAATCTTATTTTGAAGCTTGTGCACTTTATACCTTGCTAATCAATTTGCTCAGCAGGATTGCTTTTCCTGTAGTTATTTGCTGGTGTATTGATACTGGTCATAGGAAGAGATTTTTTTTTTCTCTTTGCAAATGAACCTCTAACAGCCACAGTAAAAATGTCAGAATGCATTCTTTTCTTCCTTACCTTACCTCCCCATACACAGGGTTGGCTATTGCTGTTGCAGTGCCTCTTTCAAGTCAATGAATAAGTGGACCTCTTCCACTGCTTATGCCAGCCACATATTGCTAAGTGTGGGGTTAATGATGCACACTTATTACTGTTTTATTGTCTATTGCCAAGTCAACATGAGCCTGTGCAGGCTCTATCTCTGCAGCTTCAGAATTTGAGATCTATTGCCTGCTCTCAAATGTGTGTCTGCCTCTTGAAAGAGCAAAGTACTTCTGCCAGGATGACGCAATTTAGTGCATTGAGCCATCCAGATCATCCTACCGTAATCTCACAATTATAAATCTTCCAAAAAAAATTTTCCTCTCTAGAAGTCCTGCTAATGTACAAGATGTTTGCTAAGGAAAATATTTTAGTACTATGAATCATTTTATTAGTTTTATCATTTTCCACAAGAGGAACTCAGAGAATTATTCATCAGTATGGAATAGCATGAAATGAAATCCAGTTTCTTTTTTTTATCATCATCTTAAATTTCACTGTTTAAAAATGATTTTTTTTAGTATTTTTGTTCATTAAGTCATACTTGGAAGTAAGTTATCTTTTCCATGCTGTGCCCTTTGCTTTTTCCTTTGAGTAATTTTTACTGCAGATAACATCATATTTTGGTTCAACTCATTTACAGGACAATATTGTGCTGATATTTACACCACACTTTTTAAATTCTGCATTGAGTTCCTAAGGTGATAAAGCTCAACAGTAAGTCATTTGGGAAGACATATTACTGGTGCGTTCTTGAAACTTCCCAAACTGATGGAGCGAATTCACAAATAGGTTTGGTTTTTCACTTCTATTTCCTAAAACAATACTTTAGAGTGAAGTACTGTACTGATTTGACACACATAGGTTTTTTGTTTTGTTTTTGTTGTTGTTGTTTATTTGTTTTTGTTTTTGTATCATTTGATCAGGCAAGCTCATTTTACTGAAAGACTTAATAAATAGTATCCAGTGGAATCCTAATTAGCCTAATCAACGACAGTCCAGATAGATTCCAGCTGCAAGGGGTTGATTTAGCAAGCGTATCTTGCTCTGAAAAAGTCCAAGCAGATCCTGAACTCTATAATAAAAAAATATATATCAGTCCATGGAATAGCACAAGTTGTTGTATCCCAGTGAGCTGTTTTTTAATAGAACAGAATAGAACAGTTCAGTTGGAAGGGACCTTCAAAGATCATCAAGTCCAACTGCCTGACCTCTTCAGGGCTAACCAAAAGTTAAAGCGTATCATGAGGGTATTATCCAAATGTCTTTTGAACACTGACAGGCATGGGGGATCAACCACCTCGCTAGGAAGCCTGTTCCAGTGTTTGACCACCCTCATGATAAAGAAATTTTTCCTAATGTCCAGTCTGAAGCTCCCCTGGCACAGGTCTGTGCATTCCCACGTGTCCTGTCACCAAGGAGCAGAGACCGGCACCTCCCTCTCCACTTCTCCTCAGGAAGTTGCAGAGAGCAATGAGGTCACCTCTGAGCCTCCTTTTCTCCAGACTAGACAATCGAAGTGTCCTCAGCCTCTTCTCATGACTTCCAGCCCTTTTACCAGCTTTGTTGCCCTCCTCTGGACTTGGAACTGTTTTTCAGAACCTGAAAATATGGTATTTAAATTTGCCATCATCCTTTAAAGAAAAGAACCATTTTCATGTCCTCAAATACTTAACAGTCTGTGGCTCAGCCAATTATCATCTGAATTATTTTGTTTCATTTTGAAACTGTAAAACAAAAAGAAAATTTTAGCTATTTTAGATGAAAAATGCAAGACCAAATCTTACAGGAAGTAGCTCTTTGCGGAACGTGCCACTTCAGTATATGCCCCATTAAGTAAACATTTTGTCTTAAGGATGACTCTGTTTCTTTTTTTAGCACACCTGAAAAATGACTTTCAGCTACTACATCTGCTGAGGGGCTTGACAATATTCAGAATATAATATTGTTTAGCAAATATGTTTTTGTTCTGGTTAAATTAGTAACTACTCACCAGATTTCTTTGTTCTTTTTTTTTTTTTTCTTTAATCAGTTTCTTTTCCTGGAACTTGTAGGAGTACAAAAAAAGTGTCTCTTTTTTTGGCAATCACCAACATTGCATTGGTATTCCTAAATTTCCAACAGTTTTTGTAACTGGAGTTCTGCCGTACTGCTATGGCTGTTAAAGCAAGGTTGATTCATATGCTTTTCTTTAGATATCCCCAGAGGCTTGTGGAAAGGCTTGCCTCCTAGCATAGCCTATTTATCCTTTTTTTAGCTGGTGCTGACCAGTTATATCTTGATTAGTCCAATACCTGAATTTAAATCTAAAGTTTGAAAATGAAAGTGGAGATTTTATTTAACTTGAGCTAAGATCTAGGTGTCCAGTCAAAGCTAGTTGATCAAGCTGTCTCTGTAGACAGTGGTAAGAACAGGACATTCACAAAGGATGATTGTTCCCATTTTAATTTTGATAGTTTGGAAGATGTAGAGATGCTTGTTTCTCTCCATCTTCTGTTAAGAGAGCCCTGCTTAGACAGAATGGCAACTTCAAAGATTAGTGATACCACTTTAAGCTGTATTTCCATGTTTCTTTCAGGTGTGCCAGACTGAATTGTAGAGGATATACTGCACATCACTGTCTGATTGGCCAAGAGCAGCATATTTTGTTGAATCTGTAGAGGAAATAACCCAGCTACATTTAGAATAATTGATTAATGTATGTAGTTTTGAAAGCAACCTGATAAATACACTACCCTGTAAGTCTACTTTTGTAAATTGTATCCACCTGCAGCCTTTTTCCCCCTTCTATTGTTAGATGCCATTATCTGTAGTATGAGATATAACTTGGATTGTTAAAACCTCTGGACACCGGCTGCAGTGTTCACTGTTTTCCCTGTAACGCCTGGTACATTTTTTGGTACTGTGAAATATTAGTATGAGCAGTCAGAAGTAGGAGAATAGGGCTATGATCAGTGGTAGATTGCTGAAGAAGCTTTTTTCATTCTGTGCTGTGGCAACAAGTGTTTTCTGTACTCTTGATTATGCCAGGTTGTCCCTCTGTGCTAATGAATGAAACGTTCATGGCCCCAGTCTGCACATAGCTGGCACACGTTAACTTAAAGCAGGCTATTTGCCACATCGAAGTTAGATCTTTGGATGCTTAAAACTAATATTACATGTAGAACCGTTTGATGGACTGGTATCTAAATTAAAATTGCCTGGTTGTGAATACACAAGAATGTGGTTACGAAACCTGTGTGAAAAGTCTTCTTATGCTTCTGCAAGTGCTACTTATTTCTGGTAGCTGCAGGCTACCTATACAAGAAAGCTGCACAAAAGCTTGTCTAGCTTATCAAGGGAGGAACTGGTATCTGATACCCTTTATGGCAGGTGCTATCTTACTGATGCTGTTCAGATGCGTCTTCAATGCTCATCAAATATCGTCTGGCTATAGCAAAGTAAGATGTTTTTGGTACACTAGAGGTCAAGCAGTCTGAGAATGTTGGTTGTCTCTTACCATTGCTGAAACTACGGTAAAAATGGTCACTGCTTGCAACTTTGCCTCAGTAATGTTGTTTTCTATGAAATTTAATAACTTAGTTTCATTTACTATGAAGAGTATTTAAAATGTCTCACTTTGACTTCTTTATTTGTCCTGGTTATATGAATCATATTGCCATAATTAGCATCAATCATGTTTTTATATTTCCTTCATTATTTGACATACATAGTGCATGCCAATGAGCAAGTAGCTGTGTAAGTAAATATATGTATAGTATTCCCGCTTCTTGTAAGCAAAATTTGATGTTGATTTTGTTATTTTTCTTCATATTTTCTGTTTAAGTTGCAGTACATTAAACCACATTTCTTAAAATTCTTGACAAAAGCATTTAAACCTAATATTGTTTTTTTTAATATTTAGTTTAAATACCTCCTTTCATGCTTAGGCATGCAAGCATGATGTACTTTTCTCTGATCTGAACACATGAACTTCTTTGACATAATTGGTAATTGTAAGACACAAGTATTTCAAGCATAGACAATTTTATTGATTTATGGATGTAAAAGATGACTTTAGGCAGCCTTGTCTGAATAAATGGTTCTTGGAAATGCTTTATCAACTTAGTCCACTAAGAAAATGTGCACAGAAATGTAAATACATATACAGCCACAAAAATGATGCACATACACCAAGAGATAATCATATATCTATGCATTTGTAGATATACATAAATATAGAACATGCAAACAGTATTTGAAAATTGAAGAAAAAGAGCTCAAAATCAGGAAAAAAAGCACACAAGTGGTTTAGGGACACAGAGATCTTAAATGCTATGTATATATGTCATGCCTTTTTCTAAGTTGTGGATTTATTTTGTTGTTTCTGTTTGTTCGTTTTGTGTTTTTGTTTGTTTGTTTGTTTTTGAAAAAACGAGTTAAAAGCAAACCCCAGCAATTCCACGACGTCAGAATGCAGCGATATCCACGTTTGATAAACATCTTTCACTCCCCAGGTTCTTGCCACTGGTTTACAAACTGGTTTTAGCAGTGAGTTGTCCTATGTGTACCAGCCACTAGAGGGTGGATGAGACACATGATTTGTCACAAAGTTTTGCAGGTATTTGGCTGCAGAAGAAAAATGTCTTGGGATTGTTCATTTTAGGTTGTGTAGAGCATGACCTTGTGGCTACTCATCTGCAGTCTTCTAAAATTGTGTCCTCGGGGTCTAATCCTCATTTCAAACTAATAAAATCACAGAACAAGTTTGGTAGGAGAGGATCTCTGGAGGTCATCTGGTCCTCAAAGCAAGGTCAGCCTCTCAGAGAGAGACAACTTCCAAGCTTAAGCAGGTGGCTCAGGGCTTTCTCTAGGTAGGTTTTGAAAATCTCCAAGTGTGGAGGTTCTATGGCCTTTCTGCGCAACCTGATCCAAAGTTTGACCAGCAATGTCCATGGTGAACATTTTATTCCTAAAATTTATTTGGAATATCTTTTGTAAAAACTTGCTTGCAACCTTTCATTGAGCACCACTGAGGAGAGATTGGCTCTGTCTTCTCTATGCCTTCCCATTGCTTAGTCGAATACCAATGTAATACCCATCCATAACCTTCCCTTCTTGAGACTGAAGAACTCGGTTCCTTCAGGGTCTGCTTGTAAGTCATGTGCTCCAGCACCTCAGCTGTCTTAGTAACTCTCAGCTGGACTTGATCCAGCATATCAGTGTCTTTCTGGGAAGCCCAAAACCAGATGTGGTTCTCTGGATGTGGTCTCACAAGTGCCAAATAGAGAGGATTAACCACTTTCCTCAACCTGCTGGCTATACTTGTTAGTCCAGCTCAGTAAGCAAATTTTCATCTTTCTCTGCTATTCCACATCTCTGTTTCTTGCTTCTACTTTCTATTTGATCCTTAGTCTTCTCCAAACCTTTGAGTCCACTCTGGCTTCCACTGTCAGCTTTTTCTCATGTGCCTGTTCTCTCTTATCTCCTCGTTGCCTGTTTCCAGACCCCTCCCTGCTTTCTAGCTCCAACTTTCTCCATACTATGAGAAGAACATTCGTAATTTCATCATTTGCTAGTGCTTCACATGCAAAAAGGTTAGTGTTAGATGTTGCCAGGGAGTAACAGAGATCTCACAAGTGCTGTGTTTCAAATATATGAAAACTCATGTCTGAGTTTCTCAAAGTTGTTGGTATTCTATTACATTTTTTGTTTTCTAAAGAAAGGCTGCCACTGACTGCCATGAGTGGCAGTTGTGAGCACACTGTTATATGAAATGCAGGGTGAATACAACTACAGAGATTATTCTTAACCATATTTTGCATGAGATTGTGTACCATCTCTCCAACACAGTTCTTGATTCTTTGCTCTCAATGAGGTGCACTGGGTTCTATCAGACAAATGGGATTTTTTCTTTCAAGTCATACAAAATGGAGTTGGTTTGTATGGAATAGATCAAAAAGATTGATGAAATAAATGGAATTTTTCTAAGAAGTTAAGAGATGCACTGTGATGTTGTCACAGTATCTATTTTCTTTTTCCTTCCCCNNNNTTGGCCACAAGGTGGAGTGGTATTTTTCCCTACCTTCCATGTTGTATAGTTAAGGGGAAAATGTATTACCACGGAGAAAGAGATCCACTTATGGAATAGATTTGAGCTGATGAAAGAGTTTTCTGGATACGATGCATAAAGGCATATAAAANTCACATTCCATTAGAAGTTTCCAGTAATTCAGGCACAGGCTTAAGGATCTCTTGAGGTGGCCAGATGAATCTTTATAGATAATAACTTACCTCACACTTGACAGTCTGCAGCACCAAGTCCTGAGCCACGCTTTTTCAGTACAAACATTAGGTGAATTTAGCCCTATAGCCTCAAGAAAAAAAAAAAAAAAGAGAAAAGGAGGAGGAGGACAGGCAAGTGAAACACTTTATGTAAGTGGTTTAAAAATCCTTTTTAAAAGTGAAAATAAAGTGCGTAATTCCAGCAGTGATGCAACACAAAAGTAAAAGGTACCACATAGACTCCTGTCTCAGAACAGTGGCGAGGAATAGATGTTAAGTGAACTACGTGAAGCTGTGCTCTTACAGGGTGGTCATTTGTGTAAGTTTATTCTGGGTTCTTAATACGGATGGGAAGTGGGGAAAAGAATAGTAAAAGTCATTCAAAAAATTAAGCATTACAAGTCAGTCTGCTTGACAGGCTAAGCCAGGAATTCCCTTGTTCTAGACCATGATAGGACTCAGATTTGAGTCATCTAGCTTTCCCTCTTACTTGGGAAACAGGATTGTTCATGTATTTGCTGAGAGTTCAAGAGCAGTTGTTGACACTTAGATACTAAAATTCAGACTTTCTCTGTGTATAAGAGCTGTGTTAATGCTGTCATCTGTAAACCAGAGCTCTGGACACTATTACAAATTTAAAAGATGGTACAGGAACAGAATCAAATAGCATCTTTATTCAAGAATATAAAATTTGACAATGTGCAGAATGAGGAAGAAAGAAAATACTGCAGGTAACTCTAAGTGTACTTTTCAGCAAAGACAGCTACAGGAGCTACCTTAAGTGATGACATAAGTATGCTGCAAAATTATTGGAAAACAGCTATGTAGGTAGTACGCATCATTTGTAATTACTATTATTTGTACAGATGTTCTTACATTACTGTTGTTGTTACTGTGAAGTACGCAGTTAACTCACGTCACCGATATAAACAGTCTGAGCTGTTCACCTGTGTCTACATTTACATCTCAATATGCACTATACCAATTTCTACTGTCCAATCCACAAACTCTGCAAAATTACAAGTCTGGTCCATATAGATCTTATTCTTTAAAATACATAAGCTTATGTTGCAAAGCTGTTAATTTCTTTGCCGTGATAAGCTCTAAGAATATACATACGATTAGATATTAAAAAAAATAATGTGCACATTAGGTCTCTTCTCATAAGATTCTCAAGGTTATAGCGTAGGAAAGAATTCTCACATTCCTCTTCAAAAAGAAAGAAAAGAGCTTAAGAACGTCCTGTAAAGTAATATTTCTTATTTTAAGACCATGTGTGCTTTTGCATCTTGAAAGAATCTTAGTTTTGGTTTTCAAAAAAAGGAGGTTGTCATCCCATTTTATAGAGGGCAAAAATAGCGTGGAGAGAGATGAGAATTAATTTACACAGTCATATAAAATAAGACTTTCACAAAAAAAAAAAAACATTCTTCTTGTTTAACAACTAAATATATTTCCTCTTTTAAAAGGCATTAAATTTGTATAGTTTTATTTTTTTAATCTTTGAAAATGTTATTTGTGATAAAATCCTAAACTTTAATTTGCTTTCTTTTTGTCTCTTTGGCAAATGTTATTACCATGTTTTTCTGGGTTTCTTAGCATATACTACTATGCTCAATAATATTTCAGAGATAGGCAAGGAATACTATTGGACATTGGTAGTCCGCACTTGTATAAATCTTCATTTAAAACAAGCAGAGATTGAGAGTGAAAGCCTTGAGAGCATTCAAGTTTATTACATCATACTTAAAAAGTTTATTCTGGAAATAAACTCAGAGAGGTCTTGAAGTAACATAGTGTTCTAGGTGGTAGTCATGCAGATCCTTTGTTTTACATTAGCTCTGTTGTTTACATAGACCAACTGAATTAAAAATACTGCACCCTTTAGCTTGTGTTCAATAAATAACAGTCTATTGCCTAAGGAAAAGCTGAACAAAAGTTATTCATACCAGGGAACAAAACTGAAACTGGAAAGGTGGCTGTGGTGGCTTGAAAGTAAGAAGCTGTAGAAATGCTCCTGCATTTCACAGATATGTGAATGTATTACAGCTGTGGCCCCCACACATCGCTGCGTGAGACCAAGCAGTGTCTCCTGCCCTGCCTTGCCAGGTCCTGCTTTCCATGGGAGGAAAACCTCATGGGTGTTCAGGCTAGATAGAGCCACCACTTCTGGTAATAGCAAATGTAAGCAGGAACCCAAACAGGGGCAAATTCTGGGCTCTGTCCCGCTAGAAATTTACTTCCTAATTTCCCCTCTGAGTCACTTCCTGCAAAAACATGGAGGTACAACTGATTTCCTTTGTTGACACCAGTTCCCTTTTCCTACCCCACTAAACCTTCATATGTAATTCAGAGGTGTTTATTCTGCTCGATGTGTTCAACCTTGAAAGTTTCCTGAAATAGCTTTGGAAAATAAAATCTAGAACAACTTTTTGAAAGGTGGATGGTAATGGCTATTAAAAGCTAACTGACAGGGTGGTTTCCTGGCTGTTGTCAAATGGAAATAGAAATTAAATTTAGCAGAGTTCATGAGTATTGCTACACTAAGAAGCTCTAAATCAGTAGCAAAGTATATGGGACCTGTCATGCCTATTTGCAACAGAAACTGGGATCTGATGATATAAATTTATCTTCAGACTGCTGTCCTTGAACCAGTTTAGTCCCTGTCAGATTCCTGTGCCGTTGCATGCCTAATAACATGGTCTCATTTAAAGACTTTCAGATTTGAAGACTTTCCATTCAGCCTTCTGTGTTGTAGTAGATAGTATCTTCACTGTTTCAAATTGAACTAAGTTTCATTACGTATTTAAGGTTTAGCTCACTGTCACCAAAATTCTGGTCTATCTAATGGTGAAAGAGATTTATTGGATCATTTAAAAGTTCATATGTTGTAAAGCATGAAGTTTTCTCAGTTACTGGCTCTTCAGTAAAAAATCATAGATATATCTTTATGGACAACATTAATCTGATCTAGATGATCTTAGAGGTCTGGATGATCCTAGAGGTCTTTTCCAACCTAAATGATTCTATGATTCTATGATTAAAATGTTCTTTCCGTGTCATGAGCATTTAACACATCCTAATTTGTCCTCATATGTGATGTTTCTAGATGAGAAACACTCTTCTTTTAATTTTAACTAATATCCAGAAGAAATTCCTTAAGAGAGAGATTTATTTTCTGCGCAAGCATATCAACTTGAAATAATGCACTGAAGAACTTGCAAATGTATTTATAATAATTTGGAGATGGTAAAAATAAATAAATAAAAATTAAAAAATAAAAAATAAAAATTCTCCCAGATACTGCTAAGTCAAATGAAATTAGATCCTTTAGGCTACATCTCCACGGTGATTGTAAATATAAGTTAGCCATGATTTTAAAAAGGGATTAAAGCTTGTGAGTTGCTTCAGTTTTTGCATAGCCAGATTTTGAGGTAAAGGCTCCATTATCCAATGTTTTATCGAGAGATACAAGACCAGATTCTCAACATTTCAGCACGTACCCCTTTATTTTGGAAGTTTGGGTTGCTCATTTAGTTAGTGTTATACCCTTATGCAAAACTTTAGCATTTGGAATTAAATGGAGCTTATTTTAGCATCTTGAGTTCTTTGTCTAGAAGCACTTTCAAGTACTTAATTTCTACACTAACATTAAGCAACAGCTTGTTCTCTTTGTTCTGTGGCAATGTGAAATTTAAAAGTGGCTTTGCAAGCAGCTATCCCAGTAGATTAAAAGCAAATTCTCCAGTTTTCTGATGCAGTTTGAGCCATGTTCATAATGTGAACTCTTACTACCTGTTGTAAAAACATTTAATATGATTTAAAAGACAACAAACAGAAAAAGTGTATTTTCTTATTTCTTCAGATGAGCTCAGTTCCTGCTTCTTAACAGTGCTTTAAAAAAAAAAAAAAAAAAAAAAAAAAAGGCATGAAACCCAGAGTAACTGATTCAGTAAAGCAGAAAAGTCTCATTAGGGGCCTGAGCTTCTATGGCAGCTCTGTGCTGGCATTTGATCATTTGACTGTAGTGATTCAATCATTCTACACTGCTAATTTAGTGTGTTTCTTCATTCACGTCACAGGAGATTATGTGAAAGCCCTGACCAGTGCTTGCCTGCGTAAGCAGACTGAATTAATCCGCATTCCTGCATACAGAGAACAAGGTCCTGGCTTGTGATCAACCTTGTTAGCAACCACAGGGAAATTCTCAATGTAATTTGAAAGACAGAAATTTAGAGGTGGAGAGAGGGAAGGTTATAAGAAACATTGCACAGCTTCCTGCTAAACTAGAGGAAGATGGTCCAGTCAGAAATCTCCTACTTCAAGAAGCTTTGTATTAAATAGAAATATTTATCATCATAATTTATTTTTACAGGACAAGATGACACAGCAGGGACACAGTTTTTTTCAGTGAAGTAGCTGAGTATTCAGCTTTAGATATAAGTGTGGTTAGTGGAAGAAAGAAATTGAGAAGGAAGCAAGGTAACAGCAAGCAATTATATATAAATAAAAGTGCAGGTTTGGGTATGGTAACATGGGTTTTGAGTATGGTAGTACAGCTGCCAAATAGCTTTACAGAAAATGTTTCATGTTACTAGTATTAATAGTACAGGAAAAAAAAAAAAAGATATTTCTATATTGCCTTCCCGCACCTTCTATGAATTCTGTGGAGCTGTTGTAAATTTGTAAATGTCTGTTGTGCAACTGATATATTGCAGACAGCCATCTTGCAAAGTGTTTCAGGAGAGTCTTTATGTTAACAGGTCAGCTAAATTACTCTGTATTCCAGTATTACGTTGTCACTACGATGCTTAATGGTCATTAATTGAGAATGGACTGACACTCTGTGAAAATATGAGAGTAAAAATTTCAAAGCCCAGTAGAAAGCCCAATTAAAAAAGAGAGCTATTTTGAGAGAGAATGCCAACAAAAGAAAAGTTCTCACTTGTACATCTTTAGCAGGTCTGTTCTCTCTTCTACTATTATTTCAAGCCACAATACCTTGCTTAATGCATTTTTGTCCTAAATATCTCTTTTTTTTTTCCACGCTTCTAACCAAAACATAGTCACAGAGGTTGCAGAGAGTCTTCCACATCACCATTGCCAAACATTTTGTAAAACAATTGTAATAAACTGTCCCTCATTTCCTCTTTCCTGACTATAAGAAACAAGAGAAGAGAGAGGTAAACAGAAATAATTGTCCAAAACATCAAGACTGACATAAAGTTCTCCAGGGTAACTTTGTGACCTGATTGTTGTTGATGTCCATTCTCTCTCTTCTAATCATTTTGTGTTTAAGATACCCATTGCAACATGATGGATTTATACTGTACGTTCTTCAGACCAAGTACTATGATTGTGGTTCTTGGCACATTTACAGATAATTTGTTTGAATGATAGCTGCAGTAATATTTTATGTCTAGAAACTGTTTATATTCGAATCATTGCTATCATAGATTTTATTGTCTAGAGTAAGAAAAATAAATGACTTAATAAGGTGTCCTGTATTAAAACAAAGTCATTGTTCTCAGGGAAAAGGTTATTGTTCTTAATAAAGAACTTAGTAGTAGTCTGGGAAGTATTTCATTAAGCAAACAACAAAAAAGTATTACTATCTTTTTGGCTTTCCTGACAGGCAAATGTTATGTCATAGCAAGTGCAATGCTCTTGAATCTATATTATGAAGTGACTTCACTGTGATATTCATCGCTTTTGAGTATTAGTGAAAGTTTGGTCTTTTGTTCAGATGTTTTACCTAGACTCTGTCTATAACAGATTGAAGGATGATGAGAGAAGCAAAATCTGGCCCAAACGTACAGAATGACATCATATTGTAGAGTGAGGGGAAAACGAATATAAAACAATCTTTTTTTTTCTGTGATCATTTAGATATTTAGATATTTATTCTTTTTGTGAAGCCTATAAAGAGCCATTTCAGCAATTTATTTATGAAATAAATTAGCAGAACATTTCAATGTGTACATTTTACCACAACAGCTTTGAATGGCAAATGGATTTTGCAAGACTATATTTATAAAATGTGGAAACTTGGACAGATGTAGTGTACACCAAAACCTTTAATGCTGGAAGCGCTATAAAAGAGTAGGTTTGAAAAAATAGACTTTTTTTTAGTCTGAAACTGCTAGTAGCCTTTCAAATGTGAATAAAATTCTCAGTGATGAAGCCACAAGACTAATATTAGATTACTTGCTCTTTCAGATGGTGAAGGTGATTTGGTGTTATTTATGGAGCAGTTGGTTCCTGAATTATTTTATAAAAAATGTTAACAAAACCCTCTATTCATACAGAAAAATCCACATCCTGTCACAATAAGAGTGTCATCCAAAATTCCAAATAAATGGATAGAAAACAATTATTTTGTAGTTACTGACCTATACGATAAGATATCATTTGTTTGCTTCAGCAAGATTCTAAAGATTCTCTACAGAAAGTTCACATGGAATTTTCTTTTCCAACCATGAGTTCAATCGTCTAACAAAATGCTCTTACATCAGTGAAAATTACTTAGAATAAATAAATTGAAGCTATGTTTCTTCTTCCTACAGAAAGCAGCTAACTATTCTAAATGAAAGCTTGGTTTTTTTGTTTGTTTTGTTTTGTGTTCACTTCCTCTTAGAGGGGCCTATGCCAAGTGAAAACTGTGAGAAAAAGACCAACAAGCATCTATGTCTGATGGGACTTCCCAGTCCAGTCTGGAAAGCAGGATGCATCTGTGGCATCGTGGTTAGTGCCCAGCATATCTGGGGGTTATGATGACACATTCGTGTGGCGTGAAGGTGCTGGTGAGCAGTGTTCCCATTGGTCATTTAAAATAGTAGCACTGAATGTGAGGGGGTGTCCTAAATTGTAGGAGGGACTACTTCAAATGAAGACTTCTTTAGTCTGCATTTCAGAGCCTGGATACTAGGAACTTGTTCAGATACTAAGGTTGTGCTCTTGATCTGAACCGCTTGCCTGCCTTTCTCTGCTGACAGCAGAGAGAGCCTGTGGAGACTAACTTCCCAGCTTATACACCAAAATTTGGTGAGTCAGATTAGGCAGTATGAAAACCTAATCAAAACCTTGGAGTTCCAGCAAAAATTTTAAAACTAAGATAGTTAGACCGTGGAATCAGGAACAGAATGGTTTTTTTTGTTTTTTGTTTTTTGTTTTTTTGGTTATTCCAGTCCCAGATTTTTAGTAACACTGTCCCTAATAAAAGTATCCTCCTTTTGTCAAGGAAGGCACGTGGCTTTTATTTTAAATACAGTTCTTAATGAGATGATATATGTTGGTAAAACCCTACAGTGTTCCAGTCTTGGAAAACCAATATATTGACTCAGTGATATTTTTTTTTTCTCAAGGCTAAAGTCATTCTTGGGCAGATTTTCTGCCATGCATAGGGACAGCACTGTTATTTTATTGGTTGCTGACTGCCTGTGATAACCTCAGACCCAGGCTGGGAAGAAATTGCAATCACTGTTTCAGAAAATTCAAGAATAATCCTCATTGTTAATGCCATAAGGAGAGAAAGCTATTTGATAAACTGGATGCATTCAACAAATTGTGAAAATCTCATTCTTTAGACTTCCTAAAAGACATAAAGAATGATATAAACATTTGTAGGTCAGATACCTTAGGAGTGGAATGGTTTAGCCAGCTGGGTACCCTGGCACGCTCCAAAAGTCTGTCCAAAGTTTTTGAAAATGTTCTGCCTAAACAGTCCAGCAAGTGTTGGAATAATAATAGTTTTTAAAAGTTCTGAAATGGTATTAAGGCTTGCCACTGGCTTATATCAAATCATTAATTCCCTGTTCATGAAAATTACTAATAAAAGTATCCTCCTTACTCCAAGTGCACTTATAATCAGTATCCTGTCTCCAACAAAGACCAAAAGTGGAAGCCTAGGAAAACATGTAAAAAAGTAAAAAGTTTGCAGCAAAACTTTCCATAATATTCCATAATATTCAGCTTCTAACCATTTGATTTAGACTGGCTACCTGGACAAGGACTGCATTTGACAGAAGCGGTTTCTTTATAGTCAATGAAAAGCTGAGTTTTCACCTATGGGCATTTTCATTTTTCTGTTTGAACAATGTAAACTGTAACATGCACAGGATGGCAAGGATGCCAACAGTTTAACAAGGTGTTACGTGAAGAACCACCTCCTTCTGTTTCTTTGAAACCTGTGCTCTGTCAGCTTCATTTGTAGGCCCTCTCATTCAGTATCAGAACATGGAGAACTGATCCATTTTCACACTCTCCATGTCATCATTTCAGAAGCATGTCATAGCCCCCTTCAAGAGTCACTTTTCCAGATTGGCAAGTCCCAGCCTATTTAATAATTTCTTCTTTAGAAACCTTTCCAGAATACTGATCGTCCTCACTGCTCTTTTCTAGTTCCGACCACATCATTCTGATATGACGGAGCAAAGCTATGTGCAGTGTACTAGATTCAGGTGGACCATTTTTTTTTAGGGACTTAATGATGTTCTGTCTTGATCTTCGTTTCATTCCTGATAATTCTTAATATTGCTGGTCTCTAAATGGACTTTTTCCTGGAAAAGCCTGTAATAGCTCCAAGCTCTAGTTGCTAAGTGGTAATAGTTAGCTCAGAAGCCATCTTTTCATATGTAAATTTAGGGTTTCTTTTCCCCAGTTGTGTGACTTTTTGTGAGTACACACTGAATTTCTTCTACAGTTGTACTACTGCTCAATCTGGTAAGATCTTTCTGCAGTTTGATCTCGTATTTATTATCCGGAAAAGCTTAGTATCATCAGCAGACTTTAGGTGAGTTCATTATACACCTCTTTTTCCAGATCATTTATGAAAATATTTCAGAGAATTGTTCCCAGGAAAGATCCTTGATTTCACAGATGGTTTCTTTCCAATGTGAGAACTTTCCTTTTGCTGTTTTTTAACTAATATTGTATCTGTGCAAGGATCTTCCATTTTATCCTACTGCTTTTTTCTTTCATGAGGAACATTTTCAGAATCATTTTGGAAATCCAGGTAGAAATTCAGTAGAGTGGATGAATGGATCTTCCTTGTTCACATGGATATAGACCCCCTTCAAAGAACACATGCTGCGTGATAAGCATGACTTCCTGTTGCAAAAGCTGTGTTGCCTGTTCCACGATACTTTGTTTTACCTTTGCATCCACTACTTCTATTCTTACAAGTCTGTAAAATTCTCATGGAACCTTTAAAAGTTGATGTTGCGTGCACTGTCATGTTCCAGGCACAGTACCAAGGCAGTGCCCTTTGCTTTATATTTCATTCTCCCTACATCTCCCAAAGTATTTCAAAGTGAAAGCAGTCATTTTTCATCTTTGTAATGCTTCCCAAGTAGTCATCTGCCTTCCTGAAAACATGTAAAATATTGCCTTTCATAAATGCTAGAATAATAGTCCACTCTGCAAGCTACATGGGTTTCCAGTATGACATATCACACTGATTTCACTGTTAAAACTTGTCAATGATAGCTTCTACTCTCAGTTACGTAAAAATTTAGCTATTTACAAAACAGATGTGTTTCTCTGTGCTTTTGTGTGCAAAATAAAGAGTTTTATTTTCACCAGAATGTCTAAGCCAGTGCTTCAGGGAGAGAAGGGACTACGTTATATGTGCTCCTTCGTATGTGGTGACTGAGTTTTAATGGCCCATGTTCAAACAAGCTCAATTATCATGCGGTTTTTTGGTGTGAGCAAGGCTCATGGTGGTAGTCAAGACAGAAGAAACCTAACATAGCTCATTAAAGTGTATATCCAGTTTGATAACTGCTGGTTGTGATGGGAGAGGGAATCAATAGCAATTATCTGTGTTGGACTTCATTGCATAAGAGTGAACATTGAGCACCACTGTGCCTGTTTTACTGCATAGAGCAAAGGTATACCTACAGCAGTGATAACAATTATAATAAAAACTTAGTTCTTCATAAGAATTTTCAAAATCAAAAAAATAGTTTCCTTGTCATAGCAGGAAAAATTACTGCTATTGAAAGGGGGAGTGTAATTTCAGTTCCCTCAGCAATAGGTGAAGAACTGGGGCACTGTGATCATTTGATGTTGCTGTTGTGTCAAACAAATTATATGAGTAGACTTTGGTCCAGTCATTTCTGTGGTTAGTAAAATAAAGTATATGTACCACATTGGACCAAAGGAAAATTTGTTTGTGCCATTACTGAAAATTCGTGTTTTCTTAGGTAATGATTATGCATTTATTATATGTTGTATTATTTTCTGTCAGCCAAACATGCACCAGGGAAAATCATAGCCATTCAGCTTGCTGTGGTTTCACTGAAGAGCTGATCTTTTGTCAGAAAATTTTTATTTTCATTGGTAATATCTGTTACTTTATTCTTGGAAATATTTATCTCTAACTAAAAGGAAAACTTAGTGAGCTAATTAGTTGATAGCAAGTTTAGTTGCTGTCCATTTAAGTAAAAGATACCTTACCATTTCATAGTCTCAAGACACACTTAAGATAAGTGCCTGTGTTTAAAAAATTATAAAAGGTCTCCTAAGTGTGACTTAGGGTATGTAAACACGGACAAGTGTACTCCTCATTACTGCAACATTCACATCTGCCCTTTCCTCCTCCCTTTATCAAATCTCAATATGCTCTTGTAGATGGAAATTTGCTGAGCACAGTAATGGGTTTGCAGCAATGTTTTTTCCTTCTCCATCTGTACTATCTTATATTTGTTGCTATAAGCAACAGTCCTTTAAATTGCTGCATTTATAAAGCTTTAAAATGGGACAGATTAGAGCTTATGGTCTTGATGATGCACAATTTTTCTCCATTCTCTCTCCAGACAAGATGGCCTATGGAAGGGTATGCTTCCTCACTTGGGTTTAGAGGAATCTTTGTTCCCTCCAGAACTCCAAAGTTTGTTTGCACTTTCAAGGACAAATCTCTCTGAAACTGGTAAAAGTAGGAGACTGCATCAAAACAGATTGTGTCGTCTGTGATAATCTATTGCAGAGACCTGTCTAGCTCCATATCCCCAACATCCATTTTGAAATGGGGAATTTAGGAACTTAGGCTTTCTTTTCTAACACTATAGACATTACAGTCTTGTCAGAGTCCTTAAAACTTCAGATTCAGATGTTATCAATGTAGGACCTCCTTCCATTTAAGTTTTAGGGAATGCTTCCCTGAAGTGGTTATGCTGAATGTGAATGACTATTCAGTTCAATTGGTTCATTCAAAAAGGAGTTTAAAATGTCTACGTTTTCAGTGATGCTTGTATCATGACTTTTTTTCTTTCATATACAGGTAATTCAACAATGACATAAGAATAAATGAATTTATGACAGTTGGGGGGGAGGGGTTCTTATGAAAGTCACTTGCTTTTCAAACATATTCAGCTGCGGACCATAAACTGCAATAGCAACAGTACATTTTAAAAGTTGCTTAAGCAACCATTTTTATGTTGACGACAGTTTACTAGAAAACAGTAGCCATTTCTTGACTGGATAACAATTCACGAGTAAATAAGCATCTCAAAATAGGCAGAAAAGTCAACTTTACTAGTTTCATTCCAGAGAATATAATTGTTGTTAAATATATCCAAAAATTCTGTTTATGAAATCGTAATATATTTATACATGTGCCCTGTCGTGACTTGTTCCAGATGTATTATTTCAACATGAGCAGTACACGCAAATATTAATCTGTAATATTAAGATTCATAATTATATCTTTAATATAATTACATTAAAATAAATTTTGAAACATTAATATATAAGTACTTTTATTTAAAAAGGACTCTGGACTTTAATACACGTAAAACAGGCATGGAAGAGCCATTATTTACTTTGTCATAGAAAGATAACTTGAGCTGAATTAAGCATATTGGTTTCCACACACAGTGCAAGAGAATCTAAGTGTTAAAAATAGTTATGAGACTGTGAACTATCCTCTTCAGAAATTATAAAGTACCCATTTTTACTTTGGTATACTGTATGTTTGTTCAGCCTTTACAAAACATTACACCTGTTCAATGCAATGAAAAAAATAGCATAGAATTTCAAAGGAGCCTTTCAAAAGACTGTTAGGGGCAATAAAATTCAGTATTTTTATTTCAGAGATTCCATGTCTAAAAGAAGATCTAAGTTGAGAGATCATGTTATCTGTAAATGCTTCTTGTTTTATCTTACACTTTAAGTAGCTAATTCTTTTTCTGACATAGCAATTTCCTTATCATATGGAAGCACACGTAGTTTGGATGATGCTTAGTAAAATCAAGTCAAATATGCGTATGAAGCTTGCCTGCAAGTCTGGCTGCTCCACAGCTTTCTTCTGTCAAAAATGGCTGATTTAGAAATAAAAGAAGTAGCAGCAGAAGAAAGTTGACAACAAAGAAAGAAACAAGAAGGACGAGCTCAAGCTATACTGTATTACAGTGGTAGAGTAGGGCTAATGAGTATCTGCATATGCAATTGAGTCTTAACAGGAAGAGACTCATAAGCAGCTGCAGGGAAAGGTGCTGGTGGAAAAGCTCTTCACCTACATTGCTACTGCTGGAAGGGTATGTCTGACTGCTCTTACCTGGGGAGTCATCTCTTAAGTAGTGATTAAGAAAAGGCCTTAAACTCTTACTTTACCCTAAAATTCATGGCCAGCAGGTTGAGGGACGTGATTCTCCCCCTCTACTCTGCTCTCATGAGACCCCACCTGGAGTACTGCGTTCAGCTCAGGGGTCCCCAACATAAGAAGGACATGGACATGTTAGAGCAAGTCCAGAGGAGGGCCACAAGGATGATCAGAGGGCTGGAGCACCTCTCCTATAAAGACGGGCTGAGAGAGTTGGGGATGTTCAGCCTGGAAAAGAGGAGGTTCCGGGGAGACCTCATAGCAGCCTTCCAGTACCTAAATGGGGCCTACAAGTAAGCTGGAGAGGGACTCTTTTATCAGGGAGTGTAGCGATAGAACAAGGGGTAACGGCTTTAAACTAAAAGAGGGGAGATTTAGATTAGACACTAGGAAGAAATTCTTTACTGTGATGGTGTTGAGGCACTGACACAGGTTGCCCAGAGAAGCTGTGGATGCCACCTCCCTGGAAGTGTTCAAGGCCAGGTTGGATGGAGCTTTGAGCAACCTGGTCTAGTGGAAGGTGTCTGTGCCCTTGGCAGGGGGGGTTGGAACTAGATGATCTTTAAGGTCCTTTCCAACCCAAAGGATCCTATGATTCTGCGATTCCTCTAATGCATTTCTTTCTTGTGGGGATTTGAAAAAAAAATAAAAAGAGAGAGAGAGAGAGAGAATGTGAGGTCTGGCATTCATTGGTCTGCACTTGCAGGATAAACTGCAAATGGATGCATCTGATTGAGCATTACCTACTTCAACCAGCTTCCCACTTCTCTGCAAGACAGACTTACAAAGTTTTTCTTGGAAATAGAATTTCTGGTGCATGAATAATGTAAGCTTACTAAATTATCTTTCCCTATGTCTTCCCCAGGCCATATTTATCAGTGGTTTGGTTTCTGAGGAAATTAGAGTTTGGTCAGCTGCTTACATTGATGATGACTAGAACATATAGATGTACAGAGAAAGATCCTTTTGGGATGGCATGGGGTGTATGTGGTACATCCCAAAGAATGCACAATTTTGATGGAAAAAAAAAAATCTCCCATTCCTTAACTCTATTAAAAAAAGGCTTTAGTTGATGAGCCAAAACAAAGCATTTTTTATTGTCCTGCTGGGTTCTTCTGAGCACAATATTGTCTGCTAGCATTGGGATTTTTGAAGTGCTTAATATTATTCAGGGCACGTTCCACTAAAACTATTAAGTCCAACTTCAGTATAGTTATTTCTCTAACTGCAAACCTATGCTCACCTCCTTAAGTACTAGCATAAATAAATTTTATCAGCAAGGAACTCAGAGGAGAGCATGTCATGCTGTATCTTGTGTTACTGTGACCAAACTGCTTGTTGCATCCAAAGCTCAAAAATTGTCTAGGTTGCGCTGCAGTCTATACCACTGATTGCAATTTAGACAAAAACAATAGTAAGTTTTTCACAAGCTTTAGAAGTTAGGTGCTTAAACATTTCTGGCTGCACCAGTTTACCCTGAACCAAGGTTTTTTTCTGTTGATAAATGACACTGTAAGCAAGGCCCTTATCTCCTGAACTAAAATGTGTTTTCTTTGATTGCTTGATTGAATTCCTACTATCATGTTCCATACTTACCTCTTTTCTTTCCACCCTTTCTACCAAAGCTCTATTTTAAGCCAGTTATCTTTCTATTGCCATTTCATCACTACTCTTTGAGTCTCTAAAAAGAGGTCAGTGGCATTGCACAGAACTTTCTGTCTCTGGGACTGACAGTTATGTATCTTTCTCTGCACCAATTTAAACAAGAGTGCGCATAAACTGGCAAAAAAAAAAAAAAGTGAGGGGATATTCTATGAAATAGGTGCAGTGTCTTTTATGAGTGTGTGAGACAAGGAAATGTTTATATGTGAGAGCAAATGGCATGCATGGGCAGCTGCAGTACTCAGAACAACTCTCTACCTTGCTTTGGGCAATTACTATTCCACTTGGATATGCACTTTATGATTCTTTTCAGCTGTATGTTCCTCTAGAAATTGAAAAAACTGTTCATCCAGCTTTTGTCAGATAACAGTATGGGAGAGCTGCTCTGTCAATAGTAATTTTTTTAAAAGGCAAAATAGAGTTACTTTTCAATTTAAAAGAGAGAGTGAGGGAGATGGTACTTGGAATTGTCGCAGTTGAAGTATTGATTGTAGTATTCCTGAAAGTGAGTAATGGTCAGCATTAAGCTCTTTAACCATCTGATATTGTGCTACAAACTAAGAGAAAGTAAAAAATCATTCAAGATTTTCCACAGCAATATTTTAGCATTCTCCTGGAATAAGTATAACTAGGAATGAGATGGTAGTTACATGTTAATATTTGTTGAAAATAGATCATCTAAATTACAACAATTTTCGCAAACCTATACAGACAGGCAAGGTACTATGGCAGTAGTAAGAAAGATTAAGGTTCTCTCCCCTTTTCCTTGGGAAAGAAGAACTTTCATTTGTTCCTAGAGAGGTAACATATAATGAGACATGTAATCTGGTAATTTTTTTTTAAGCTACCATGAAAGTGTGGAGGAGAGATGAGAAGATTTTTTTAGGCATTCAAATAGAACAGCTTTCTAACAGTGATCTCAGCTGAATCAAGTTGAAAATAAACACTTCTCTTTTTGGTGACTCTGAACTTCTTATCCTACTAGACTTGCATATGCCTTCCAGGCTTTTGAAATTTGGGTCTCTAGGCTTTGTGCAGAGATGATAAAGACTGAGTAAAAACATACCTCTTCTCTTGAACCATGACCTATCCTGAGAGTGAAAATAACATTATGAACTTCCATGCTATCTTCTCAATGGCAAAGAGTTTCTTCTAATCCATGCGCTGTTCATGCTGGGCATTTATTACATTCCGTGAAGCTTAAAAAGTTGAAGGAAGATATTCTGTCTTGGAGCCACCTAAGAAGTGCTGTTCTGTGTATACTAAAATATATATTTTTTTTTTTTGAAAAACAGACTCTGAAGTACTTATTTTTGTCTATTGATACAATTTTTCTTTACCTTTTTGAGTGAAATTTAATCAGAAAAACACCTATATCATTATCTCTACAAAAACCTATCTAACCCACCAAGACCAATCCCTTGGTCATGAAAAACAAAATTAAACTGAAATATCTAATAAATATTCCTACCAGTCTGACTCAGCCCTGACCGAATTCTATTTCTTATCCATTCCTTTGTCTTACAGTAAATTGAGCTCTGTTGAGGGAGCTCAGCTGCATCGGATATTAAAGTATTTCCTGCTTCAGCAGCATTCTCCCCTTAGTTGCCTTTCTTCTCTCATATGCCTATACTGTGAATTGGGGTTTTGTTTCATTCATTTATTGCTATCAAAACAGACTCTTAATATTCCTATAGTGCTGCTATTTAACACAGGAGTTGCTGCAGTATGTGGGAAGTTCAATCAAAAGTCCTATTGTTTTAGGCATTGATTAAAAAAAAAAAGTCCCACTATAGAGAACTATTAAAGAAATGCAATTGTTAAAAGAATCTTTAAAGAAATGTAATCCATTCCCCCATCCCCAAATCCAGCCGTAACATCGCTTCTGCCTCACATGGCAAAAAATAAATGTATCCTATCAATACATACACACACCAGCCAGTTCTGTACAGCTCTCTGGATAGCTACAGGAAGCTAGAAAGAATTAGTAATTGTTTTGTAACAAGAAAGATTAGAATTTCTGACCTCCTCATGTGGGGTTATCTGGTACTCAAATGAAGTGAGTCATTGGCGAATTAAACTGTGTGTAACTTATTTGCAAATTGTGAAAATATAAGCTACTTAGGAAAGGGAAAAATAGGAAAATTATTAATCATCCTTAGTTGCAGAAATTTGTTCCCTCTGCTGAAGATGGGATACAAACTTCACTTGAGTCTGGAGAGCTTGCTAACCTGAGACTAAAGAAACTGAGAAAAACAGCCCCATCCTATTTCAGTAGGCTCTGCCACAGCACTAGCACTATTTGGACACACAAATCTGCAATGTAATTTTTCCAAATATTCAGATTTTAAGTTTAGTGGTATAGTGAATTCATATACAAGCATGTGACTAACTTAAAATAATGAAAGGACAGTTAAAATAGAGTGAAAAGGAATACTTTGTAGAATTGAAATCGCTGTGATTTTGAGAAATACAGGTTGTGCAGGTGCTCCGTTGGATATAGAGGACATGAAAGCCCTGCAATCGGCTTTAAACTTCAGAGAATCAGTGGTTAAGTGGATGGTTAAAAAAAGAAAGTCTTTTAATATTTCAGTGCTTCAGAAAAAAAAAAAAGAAAAAAAAAGAAAAAAAAGATGTTATTTTGCATAATGTATTCTTTTTAATATTATTATTTTTTAAATGATGTATATTGATATTTTACTTGGGATATTTTGAATTTCTCCTGTATTTTATGACATGATTTACTTCAT
Source organism: Chauna torquata (assembly GCA_013399475.1). Lineage (NCBI taxonomy): Eukaryota > Metazoa > Chordata > Aves > Anseriformes > Anhimidae > Chauna > Chauna torquata. Next base: position 177,657 of record VXAL01012561.1, read on the forward strand.
TAGAAAACTCTTCTAACCTTTTTGATATACTTGTATACAATTAATAAGCCTGGCAGAGTTCCAAGATAAGGCTGGACACAATAGAAGTTCTTCTTATACCTTCCCTTTTGCATCAGAGAGAGACCCACAACTGCAGAGTGTATCTCTGTCAAGTTTGTTGCAAAGGGGCACACTTGCTTGCTGTGCTGGGGAGCAACTTGTGACATAAGCAACAGTCCTAGAAACACCATCCTCCTTGTCATTGTAAATCATTCCCTCAGCTGTTGATTACTGTCTTAATAGCTTCCACTTCAGTACTGCAGATGAAATTGCCAATTATAGCACTTCAGTTCATCTCTGTGTATGGAATGACACATTAATGAATTGGTTTGAAAATAGATATGGTACCAGTTCAATACTTTATATGCAAAATCCTTTATCTACCAGAATTTCTGTGTTCTAACTTGTATGGCCTCAAGATATACTCAGGGGTATTTAGTAGGTTTCTGACCAACCCAAGTTGAAATTTGTCAGCTGTATCTTTTTTGCTTTCAAAATGAAAGTAATTATTGGGGAAGAAATGTAACTATAGCGAATGAGATTTTAATTTTAGTAGTGAGTAAATGAGGTAGGAGACATAACTCGCATGATGAGGTAGATTGAGGTAGATCAGGCCTTCTACTGAAGGGCACACTGTAGCAGTTCTGTGACTTGGATCTTGTTTGACTTCCCTGGCTTTGACCTCTGTTGCAGGTGTGGTACTAGGGTATATTGTCTGCTGGTCAGATCTAATAGAGAAATTGCAACAGAACATCTTTCCTGAGAATTCTGCTTGATCTACTTTCCAGATAAAAAGAAAATTGTGTTATTGGGACTTAACTGTGTATAGTGGGATTCTATAAAAAGGAAGTTTGATTATTGTTGCAATCAGATTTGGTAAATCACATGAGTTATTGTACAATTTTTGCTGGTTTGGCCAACCTTAACATATCAGGCTTATCGAGACTCGGATTCAGGTAAGATACTGCACAATGGTAAATCTGTGTAATGTGTAGAAAGACTCTTCTTTGAGTTCAGTAAACAGGATACATGTTCCAGACAGGCCTTTAAACACCAGTGTAGTGGTTTGACTAGATTCTTCATCTTGTATTCAGGAACTTAAACTGGAAAAGCTGCATTTACAGAAAGCCAGAAAATATTCAGCCAAGTAGTGAGTCTAATTTTTATTAGTGTAATAGCGAAAAAAAGATCATGTTTTCAGCAAATCATGCTGATGTCATTTGGTTAAATTTTGTTTTACCACGTTTTACGCAGTTGTAATAGCTATTTTTTTATAACAGTAAACTGCAATGAATACAAACTATACGCAGTGATGTCATGATACTATGCCTTATACAAGGATTGCATGAAAAGTCTTTAGCTGTGAGTCATTCTGGCTGCAAATGCAAAATCAGGTTCACAACTTTCATGCTACAGGCTAATCAGAAAAATGCTAGGAAACTACTTGGAAAAAAAAAAATCAAATTATACTTGTTTCTTGGACAGAAAACCAGTACTCATTGCAGTTACATGCAAAATCAAGGGTTTTTTTCTTTAAAGTTTTCTTCCTAACATTATTTTAAAAGAACAAATATCATATTTTCTCTTTAGGAAATCTTATTCATTTATAAGATGTCACAATAATATTCAATACCAAGTGTAGTTCAATAACATTGGGCCAGAAATGCAATTCATAAGGTATTAATACAAGTCAGCATTTAATGTAGTAATTTGGATTTTCACAATAGCCTTTTGTTCCTTCGAGTCTTTAAAGTTGACCGATCACTGTGTTTTTAACTTTCTGATAAGAGAAACTTCCATGGAAAAGTCAATTTAGATGAAGGCTTCTCCAATCTGAAGACTTCCTTACAAATCACAGGCTGGGTTTTATGGCTGGTCAGTCTTATTACTAAAACCATGTCTATAATGTGCAAAGTCATGTGTCTGTAACGTAAGAAGCTTGGAGTGCCAGGATATTTAAGTGAAAGCTATCATTCAGTGAAGGATTCTGCATGACAGTCAGCTGCTAAGTACTGAGACAGTCATGGTTTGACTAGGAGTCAAACCTAAAAACAAAACAAAAAAAGTGTTTACTGGAAGCAAATGTATGCACATTTGATGTTTGTATAACAAGTGGCTGCTACAACAGGAAGTTATTCAAGCACTGGAGCACTTAACCATTGTATTTTTCTGGTACCTTGTATTCACTAACCTGGAATGGACGTATTTCTGATCTGATGTCTTTTACTCTAATCTACCAGATACAAGCCAATGTCACAACTCAACAGTTCAGAACACAAATGAATAAAATGAAGGTATTCAAATATTCAGCCAACTTTATAGGAAGATGGTGCCAGAGGAATTTATTGCATATTTTCCCATTGCACTTATTAATCACTTCCTCAAGAGCTTATGTCAAAAAAATCTCTGAATTATCCATCTCTGAATATGTCACTGAATAAATATTACTACATTTTAAAAAGCAGGATTTTAGAGAAACATGGTTAATAAAAGAACCTGATAAGTCAGAAAATTCCAAATAGGAGAACAGTTTTTTCTAGAGGGTTAAGAAGTATATTTACATGTGTTAGAAAAACACTCATTCAAAAAAATTTGTTGAAAGGCATTTTCTTATAGTAAGACTTGATTTCTGTCACAGTAACTAGTTACCTATGGAAGAACTGACAAAAGGCAAGAGTAATCTGAAGAAACAAATGGTATTCTTGATAATGTTTTGAGGACAGATTTCCTTCCTAAGGTTGTTGTCTGCCAATAATGCAAAATTTACTGAATGATCTGCCAAAATGGAGATGTGTATACTTAGGATACTGTCAGTTCTGTTATAAAGTCTTCAGTTTTGATCATAAAATGATCAGTTCATGCCCCACAGGGTCAAGTTTCAGTACATGTAGGTGGTTGTGTTCAGTTAACAAAACATAAGATCTATTGACTGTGGACTTTCTCCAGATAGCAGCAAAAATATTTGATTTTTAACAAAAAGATCTTTTTTCTTTCACCAAGACATACACACACACAATGGCAATTTACAAAACGTGGAATACCTGCAAGAAGGTGCCAACTTGAATAAAATGAAGTTCTAAAGTGGGAGGAAATGAAAGATGTGCATTTTGCTGTGTAGTGCTATCTTCTGCAAGGATTCTGAAATACAACAATCAAAAAGCCCATAACCTCTAGAAGTAATGTTCAGATGCATTTCCTTAGAGGCTAGAATAAGCTACCATTCAAAGCATATTTTCCTTATGCTCAAAATATGGTCATGTAGGGTCTGCTAAACCTCACATATTCTGTTTTCTTCAGTGGGGCTTAGATACACCATAAACATAAACGAAGAACGGCTCCTGGTGGCATAACTTCAGTGTTTGTGAAAGAAAAAGGTTTCTTGCCTCATCATGTGGACAGAAACCCATCATCTGAGCGTAATGCAAGTCATGATGTATACGGAGTCTGGAGGCAGCCTCTGGGAGGGAACGAAGGAACTGCCATAACCACTGGTGAATTGTCTGTCCCCAGTTAGCAGCCTGTGACTAGAGTAGGCACCTATTCCTGCAACGTGGCTTGACAAAGGACAAAATTTATTTGTGGGCTTGTATGTTTGCCTTTATTTGATTCTTGTCCTCACATTTGGAGTATGCAGCTTTTATCAGTAAAATAGTACAAGTACCAAAAAATGCAAGCAATGGTCAGCAGAGAGTTTGGATTCTCAATGCCAAAGTCACAGTATCTGTGTCTGTTCAGAAGTAACGGAACATGAGAGGCTAAGATCAGTATACTACAGCAGCTGTAAGTGCTGGGGACCCGGAACTTCTACTGAGGGTGTTCAACTAATTAACTAGTTTTTCCTACGTTCCATGACAATTATGCTAAAACTCTGATTTACATTTCACTTTAAAATTCTCCAGGAAAAAAGACTGGTCATAATGCCTTCCACACTAATAAACCTCTCATTCCTAGGTTCTTTTCCCTTATTACTGTAAACAACATAAAATATGGAGTACCTAACAAGGTTCCTCCCTGTTTGCCTTAGTGCTCTATCTCAAAGAGAATTTTATAAATAATGAATATTGAAAGCTAGTGAAAGGAAGACTAAGTAGAACATGATCATAGAACTAAAATATTAAAAAGGGTTAATAATGTGTCAGAGCAAATTGATTTAAAATTACAAATGAACTCTGTTGGACTTTTCATCCATTATTTGACGAGTTTAACAAAGGTATTGCGAAATCTTTGGAGCTCTTCTATCTTTTAAGATATGGATCCATGAGATTTTTTTAATATTCTCTGTACTTAAAGCAACATAAAAAAACATTATATGTTGTGCTACTAAATCATCTTTGCAGGCTGTTTTACATATACTAGGAGACTAGAGGAAATAAACCAACCAAAAAATAAGGAACAGAAATCCACCTCTTCATAAAATTGTATTAAAACTTTCTTTAGTATTCTATGGAAAACTTTTGGTATTGTAGAAATAATACTATTTTAAGACTTTGAATATGCTTACTTATGATGATGAATATGTTAATTTGATTTTTCATCTTTTGTTCCATAAATTTGTTATACCTTTGACTGGCCATACATTTAAATTCTCATTATTCATTGTATAACTTTATCAATGCAAGTCATGCCAGAAGTATTTCAGAAGGGTTTTATTTTCACTTGCAGAATACTTTAGACTTTTTCCTTCTCTCTTTTGGTGTTTGGCTTTGGGCATAAATGATGTGAAGTTTCTTTTTCTTCTCATCCTATCATTGAACTCATTAATTTTGTTCTTAGAGCAGCAGATATATCTCTCTCTTTGAGATCTACATGTTTCATACCACTAGTTCCTTTCTCCTGGGTTTTTTGTTTTTTGTTTTTTGTTTTTTTTTTACCATTAATAGGTGCTCTGTTCCATTTGCTTCATCCATTTATTCATGATTTTGTACTTGGTAAAAGTGATAAATACTGTCTCCTTTTTATCACTCAGCTCTTAAGTCATTCTGACAGGAGAAACTGCTGTTCCAGTTAGAGCAGGTTCATTAGGTCATCAGAAAGCAGGAGCACCTTTTCTCCTCCAGCCTTACTGCACTAAATGCTGTGACATTAAATGATCCAATTTATGAGCTGGTCTAAGACAGCATCCAGCAGAGCTTATAATAACACACAGAAGTATTCTGTCACAGTGGATGTTAAAATTATTACCCCTCATTTGCAATTCAATGAAACTGTCATTTTTCCTCACTGTTCTGCTTCTTTTCCACCATATGTTCTCCTTAATCTAAGTACTTGGGCAGCACTTTTTGTATCATTCATCCACCTCATCTCTTCTGTTACTCAGTGAAGTCTGCTTTCTGCAGCACCAGCCTACTGTTTGCTACCTGTGACTGCTTTCCAGTTCTTTTTTTCCCCAATGAAAGAAGTTCACCAACAATGTGTATTTGTTTCTTCAGCATTACGCTTTTCATATTCAAAGTTTTGTTACTTGAGTACACTTTGCAGTTGTAGTTGAATGTTACATAAGTAATATGATTAATTAGCACTTGTTAATGCTTTACATTTCCTAAGTACTGCACAAACTAGCTAATCAAGCAGTTAACAAACTAATTAATCAAGCAAAAACAACAAGCAGTTACAGAAGTTGTATTCCCTCTTTGTCCTTCTACAATCCTCTTGTACACTGGTGTGCTTTGAAGTCTATAATCAAGAATATGTCTAAAAAGTTCTCCTGATTGGGTGATTTCTTTAATTTTCTTGAAGAAAAATATAACTGAAAAACAGTGCTTGTGCAGGGAGATACAATAAGCCTGATTGCAGTGTGGGACCTTTAAAAAGCTTTTTTCTTCATTCTATGTTCATATTCAAATCAACAGCAAAATTGGCAGCCAGCATAAGCAGAGAGAAGCCAGCAGCAAACTCCTATGCCAAAGATACCACATTTATGAGTCCATAAGATCATCTTGATATGTCTTATTAACACAAAATAAAGAGAAAAATCTTTGCTATGGTCAACCTAGCAGTACTGTTAGGATAGTCACTGTCTCAAGTGTACCAGCTGTTTAAAGGTACTTGTTTAAACTTCTTTCAATCCTTTGTTTCATAGTGAACAAAATTAGTTCGTTACTAACAAAGGTTTTCTGTTACTTTATTCTTTTTGTTTGTTTGTTTGTTTTCTTTTTTTACATGTAACTAATTTATAGCTAACAAAGATAAACCTGGTATACTGTGATTTCTCATTTGCCCGTATGTGTATCAGAAACTTGCATATGACAACTTGCCATGATTTATGCTGGTGGCACGAGATTATTTCGTATGCTTATGAATCAGTTCTGTTGACAGGGTAATTTGAACTTGTCTGGGTCTTTTGTTCTCAACTTGCCGAGGTGAAAAAATACATGACTTACCCTGATTTAAAAGGAAAAAAAAAATCTCCTTTAACAAAATGAACATGTAATTGTGCAGGAAATAACATGAGATCCCTACTGTGCCTTGACTGAGACAGTTCAGTTTGGTGGGAATTCGTGTAGTGGTAAAGTTTCTTCATTTTACCAGCCAGTGTAGCATGACGGAAAGGTAATTAATTTTCTATTGTTGTTTTTTTTTCCCACATCCAGTGTAATATCCAGAGTTCTGTTTGGCAAGTGTGAAGGCTTGAGGTTAAGCACTGCCAATGGATGATGACTTAGCAAAAAATTGCACACAGTATGGGAAAACCATTACCTAGCCAGATGTTTTAATCATGGCAATTTGCAGGGATAGCCTTCATCATACACTCAAACTGATGTTTAGCTGTGGCCCCAGAGCAGACACAGAATGAGATGGACCAGATGAAATAAAAGACGGGACTTTTTTTCACCAGGAATTGGTAAAAAGAAATGAATACATTTTAAAACATGTTGATAGATGGTCTATTATATTGACTGACGTTATTAGAAATGCAACCTTTTGTGAAACATTAGGACTAGATTATCAAAGAGCCCCCGTTTGCAGATTTCTAATTGTGCTGCACAAGTAGAGTTCTTTACTATATAGGGTATTTTCAACCAAATGTGAAATTGAGAATTTCTCCCTTGAGCAGCTGGATGCAGTTTTTTAACATGTGCAGTATCAAAACCTGCTTAAATGCATCATATTTGCTAATTAGGCTGAAAACAGATTTTTGGCATTTCAAAGTAAAGGGAATTTCAATGAATACAGGAGTTTTCCATCATTACAGAGGGAAAGGTGTAGTCCATCACAGGAAATAATATGTACTTTACCTTGTGTAGTCTCTGGTTATATCTTCCGAATTGCTCAAGCACAGTGATATTGGTGCAATAAATGCCCATTGATATTAAAAATATATACTAACTCTTTGTCCTAGAAAAAAGCTTCACATCATATAATCAAACTGGATTATATGATGTATAGATAGATTATGTAAAAAATGCCTGTTGTTTATATGGCATACATTCACTTGCAGTGAAATAGTTAAAATTAAATTCAGTATATAGTTCAAAATACTTTTTAGTTCTTGTGTTATTTTACTGTAACTTTACACTTTCATGTGCAGAGGCTGGATCCGTGTATTTGCTCTAAAGTCTGTGTTGTCTTACTGTCATTTTGTTAAATGATTTCAGAAGCCTGTAGTTCTACAGATGTTCATATAATTTCATTCCTGAAAAAAAATATATAGTGGAAATTACCTCCACCAACACCACAGATGATGTAGTTTGCATATTAATTATATGACAAAAACTGGATTTAAAGAAAGTTTAAAACAATTCTCCCAAAATTCTGCTGTCAAATAGGTGGTTTGAATTGATCCATATTTGTTAGAGAAAGCAGTGAGTAGGACTTCATGCAGTACAAACATGAGCTGGACAAAATTAAAATTCAGATTCTGGGAGATTTATTATTATGAAGCTGTGTACTTTTCACTGTGTACTGTGAAAAACAATACATGTTGGTGTTTGTTTCCTGTTTTGTTTTTTTTTTTTGAGGAAGAGGGCTGAAAACTTAGAGTGGTTTAAAAACACAACAATTCTTTCAGTGCCTCTGGCATATTTGCTTCTCTGTGTGTTCCCAGAAGTAAGACTGAACTGGTGCAATTGTGAGGAATATGGAGACCAGTATAATTTGGGAAGGAGCACTATACATTTGTGGAAATGTCATTTGAGGTATACCAGTTTTTAAAAACTGGCAGAATTGTGTTAGAAGCACTTCTATTATGTGCAGATATTTTATGCAGAAATAGCATAAGAAGTGCAACAGTAGATGGAAGAAAAAAAATTGTACTTATTTTTTGTAACATTTCATATGACTCTGCAGGTACAAGGTAGAGACTTCGACCACATATATAGTGTGAATAAATATATGTGTATAAACATACACGTAAAATAGTAAGGGGAGAAGGACTGGCCAGTCTCTATACGGTGTTTCTTTAATTATTTTATGTAAAATGATTATGTCCTAAAATTTCTGTTTATTGCTTCCTTCCTTAGGAGCAAGAAACAGGCTGACTGAGCTTGACTAAAATGTTCTACAAATTTCATGAGGTTATTTTATGTATTTTCTTCTGTTGCTCATGCCATTAACACAGTTGCAAATGGGATCATATTGAATGCATGCCAGATGTGTAATTGCTGGGTGTGAACATCTCTTGCACTTCATTGGCATTTTTACATGGCAGTCCCAATGCTGTTGGGGTAAGCTGCTCATCCTCTGGACGCAGGGTGTGGTAAAGTTCGCCTCAGTGGAAGTGTGGAAGTCCTCGTGTCTGCCAGGTGTGAGCAAGGCAGGGCAAGGACTTCTCAATACAAGTAACACAGCAACTGTCAGTGGGGGGGGGGGGGCGGGTTTTAACAGAAGAATGTATTTTTATGATTTTTTTAAATTTGCCTCTGTTTTATATTTCCTCTCACTTTTGAGCCAAATACTTCATGCACATACCGTGAAAGATCTCAGAGTAGGGCATTCCTGGGTGAGCAGCTGTGAAAACCACTCCTCATTGCAAAACAGTTTTGAAAATATTAAGGCTTTATATAACTGATTCTTTCACTTACACTGAAGAGCAAATTAAAACCATTTACCTCCAACTAGAAGAGACTGCAGAACTTCCCACTGGTGCTGATGCAGACACATTTCATAGAGAATATTTTATTCCTCTTGTGGATAGATGTTGAGGGAAAGCCTGTGCTTGGGATTTTTCCTTTATGTCATGTGCAGACTTATAACTCGGTTTCAAAAGCAATTAATATTGATGAGGTTGGGCTGAGAATAATACAACTGCTGTGAGGCAGTGAAATGTCTGCCATTCATACACTGCTATATAGTGGTACAAATACTTATCTAAGTTTGAATGAATTAAATTGTATTTAATCCTTTCTCTGTGAGCTTGTAAACAGATACCAGTGCATATCGGCACTAGCATACGTTATTGGCAATTGATATGTGCTGTCAGCATAATTTTAGACAAGTTTCATTTCTTACATAGCACTTATCTGAAGTTATCAGTGATTCAGAATTTTAATTTTTTTTTTTATCATTGATGTGCTAGCTACTGAAATCAGAAGGTTTTCTCAGGATATGAATCATTTCTACTTTGGATGCATAAACACGTAGATGCCGGTAGTGATTGTCTATTGACTTCCTAAAGGAGCATAATTAAAATTCACACTTTGCAGAGCCCTTTAATTGGCACTGATTTTTATCCTTTATTGTTAAATAGCTTCAGGTTGGCTTCTTTTCTGTTTAGAGTGAAGTGTAGTCAGAAGACTGTGTGTGTATAATTGATGGCAAATACAATCAGGTTAAATGCAGCAGGATGACAGAAGATATGAGCAACTTATTATTGGTAACTCAGTGCTCCAGTTTTCTTGGGGAAAATAAGCAGTTTGCTCTGACTATGGACAAAATCTTAATGCATTATTATTATTACTGTACATCAGTAGCTGAGCTGTAGACATTGAAGTATTGCATTAATATTTGCTGTGCTTGAATTAGCTGAATTGGCAGTGTATTTAAGCAGGGAGTTGGGCTTTCGTATTATTTACTTAATTATATTTGTAATTTACTGTGGCTCAGTACTCAGCTTGATTTTTAATTGTCTGAGGGAGACTGTTAATTTTACAAATGAGGTAGAATAAGTGCGTGTAATATTGCAGTCTTGGCTTTATAGGAAGAATGCTGAGTTCTGTGTTCATTGCTAAGCTTTATGGTATTCCCATTACTACCACACTGGTATGGCTCTAATTAAAAATTGAAAAGTTCATTTGCCAGTAACTACTATGCAGTCCCTGTTTCTTTAATTATTGCTGTTTTGCTATAATTTGGGTAGCAAATATATGAGGTTCCTGCCCAGCACTTAAAAAGTTTTAAAAAAAAAAAAAAGGTGTTTATGCCAGTGCCTTAATATGCACTAAATTATGTTGTGAAAGAGGCCTCCACTGAATATCTGAGTTTATCTGCCATTTGCTGCCCGGGGCACCTTCATTGAAAGGGTGCACTATATGTAAAGCTCCTCTAAGTCCATGTGTGTAGTGGAACAGATTTAGGTTGTTAAAATTAGTTGGTATCCTGATCTTCCACACAGAAAAATTGCTAGTCACACACTGTCATTATGCATTACTTAATAAAAATAACAGAACTGAAAAAAAAAAGAAAAAAAGAAAAAAAGAACACAGGTAAAAATTTGATTCATCTCCTTCACAATATATCCTTGTTAATTAAAAATAGTGCATGAGAGCAGGACCCTAGGAATATAAAGACGCATCATGTTGGAAAGAAATCAAGTGGCTTATAATATAATAAAAAGTTGAACTCCTGCCCTTCGTTTTTGCATTGAAGTTTAGTTTAATAGTAATCGTAGCACTGCAAATTGGTATTCTACACAGGAGTGGTACAGAAGTGATTAGAGGCTATTTCTTAGAATTATAGAATCACACCATAATTTGCATGAGAAAGATTCACAGAGGGTCATCTAGTTGAAGCCCCTGCTCAAGCAGGGCTAATGTCAAAATTAGATCAAGTTGCTGAGTGTTTTGTTCAACTGAGTGTTCAGTATCTCCCAGTATGGAGATACCATAGCTTTCCTGTCCACCTGCTCCATGTTAATCTTTGTTCCTATTCTTCTCTGTACTTTTTCAGGTGTCTTTCTGACCAAGCCTAGACAGAACAACATAGTGGCAGTTAAATTACTATTTGTCACCTAAAAACTAGTCTTAGACAGTCTGCTTTTTGTAAATGTTCTGGTGTGCAATAGCTAGGTAATTTGAGTCACTGTTGTGTTCTGAAATTGAACCAGAAATTCAAGGTTTTAAGATAAGTCTGATTCCTGCTACATTGGTGACTGCATGCTTTAAAGCAGTTTCAGGTGAGTCTGTTGAGTGAAAATTCAATTCATACTGTCACCTTTAAAAAAAAAAAAAAAAATCAGAAGTTATCAGATACCCTACAGTTTGAAGTTCTGTACTTCAGTTAAACATCAGATGCAGCCCACATCGGTTTATGAAAGGCAGGTCCTTCCTGACTAACTTGATCTCCTTCTGACAAAAAGACCCACTTAGTAGATGAGGTAAAGGCTGTGGATGTTGTCTACCTGGCTTTTAGTAAAGAGTTTGGCAGTTTCCACAGTATTCTCCTGGAGAAAATGGCTGTTCATGGCTTGGACAGATGTACAGTTCCCTGGGTGAAGAACTGGCTGAATGGCTGGGCTCAAAGAATCATAATGAAAGGAGTTCAACCCAATTGGTGGCAGGTCACCAGCTGTGTCCCCCAAGGCTCAGTCCTGGGGCCAGTTTTGTTTAACATTTTCATCAATGATCTGGATGAGGTGATTGAGTGCAGCCTCAGTAATTTTGTTGATGATTCCAAGTTAGGCGGAAGAGTTGATCTGCCTGAGGGTAGGAAAGCTCTGCAGAGGGATCTGGATAGGCTGGATCGAAGAGCTGAGTCCAATCACACAACCTTCAACAAAGCTAAGTGCCAGGTCATAACAATCCCATGCAGCAGTATAGGCCTGGGGAAGTGTGATTGGAAAGTTCCTTGGCAGAAAAGTACGTAGAGGTGCTGGTTGACAGCCGGCTGAACATGAGCCAGCAGTGTGCCCAGGTAGCCAAGAAGGCCAATAGCGTGCTGCCCTGCATCAGAAATAGTGTGGCCAGCAGGAGTAGGGAAGTGATTTTCCTCTTGTATATGTCACTGGTGAGATCAAACCTTGAACACTGTGTTCAGTTTTGGGCTCCTCACTACAAGAAGGCTATTGAGTTTCTTGAACATGTGCAGAAAAGAGCAATGAAGCTGGTGAAGGGACTAGAAAACAAGATGTATGAGGAGTGGTTGAGGGAATTGAAGCTCTTTAGTCCAGAGAAGAGGAGGATGAGAGGAGATCTCATTGCTCTCTACAACTACTCGAAAGAAGGTTGTGGCAAGGAGGGTGTCAATCTCTTTTCTCAGGTGACAAGTGATAAGATGTGAAGAAATGGTCTCAGATTGTGCCAGGGGAGGTTTAGATTGGATATTAGGAAGAATTTCTTCAAGGAGAGGGTGGTAAAGCATTGGAACAGGCTGCCCAGGGAAGAGGTGGAGTCTCCATCCCTGAAGGTATTTGAGAGGTGTGGACATGGCACTAAGGGACATTGTTTAGCAATGGGACTTGGTAGGTCAAGTTGATGGTTGGACTTGATGATCATGAAGGTCATTCATGACTATTCAAAGTGTTGTAAACATATCAGTCTAAAAAAATCAACATGTGAATCTCATCCTCCTTCCATTCAAGTAGGGTTCTTTTTCCTGTATGCCAGATGGAGAAGTCAATGTGCACAACTTATTGAGTATACCATAAAAAGATCATAAAAATGACTGTAGTATCAAGGTCAAAGGTCTATTTGTTCCATGTCCTGTTTCTTACCGTGTATCAGAGACCAAATATGCTCTAAGCATCCATCCTTCTCAGACTAAGGTCTTTCTGAGCTGGGTATTGCTGAACATTTACAGTTAGTTAGATAAATTCAGGGAATTTAATTTTCCCACATCTGGCCAGACTTCTCTTGAACTCATGATTTGATGTCCATGACATCCTGTGGCAGCATAAATACACATTGCAGGAAGAGCCACCTCCATTTGTTCAATTGTTTTGTTTTCGTCCCTTTTGTGAATGTGATTCTTACCAGCTTCATTTGACGCACTGGGCAGAAAAAGTCAGTGAAAAATATAGCCTTATCAGCCCTCTCTATGACAGTTGTGATTTTATAGTCTTCCAAAATTCAATTCTTTCTTTGATAGAGCAGAGTCTTACCCTACTCATTTGTCCCTTGTGCAGGAGTCATTCTGTACCATCAGAATGGTACATCATCATCTTGATCTTCTGTGAATCTTTTCCGGTTGTATCTCTCTGATTTAAAAAGAAAGAAATAGGGAACAAGGGCAGGGAAGACTATCATGCATGGGCATACACAAATAAGAAGGATCAATAGCAAGTGAGATGGAGAATTAAGCACATTTTTAAACTATTAAAGCAATATTAATTTAGCTTGGGCTGTAGACTTGGATAGTACCACATGTAATACAGAAATACACTAATCCATGACCATTGCTGAAAACTGTATCATATATATTTAGAATACATCTGTATTTGCAGAAACTTCCTCTTACATTTTGCCTCTTCTTTTACAATTTAGGCAGTGGCTTACAGTGTGGTTAATACCTGTGTAATGCAGGTGGTTCTTTTACATTTCCTGGCCTCTTTCTCTCTGTCAACACTAAACATATCTGACAAGTTAAAATTTCACTTACCCAAGAGAATGTTGTCAGACAAGAGAAATCCATTTGAGCCCAGTTTCAGCAAAGTTCTCAAGCACACATCTTCAAACATGGGAGTTTGAATGTGTTCAGAGTCTTTACAACTGAAGGCTCCGCATAAACACCTGCCTGATTTGATCCTTTAGAGATTTATCTTAGAAAGCTCCCTAAGGGGACCTTTTATGGAAAAATCAATCCAGTTTACTTGCTACAATTAAATATACTCTGTCAATTTTACACTCTCAGAGAAAATCTGAAATGGTTATGGTGTGGTCAATAGCATAGTCAAATTAAAGCCCTCTCTCAAAAGATATTCTGTCAGCTGGAAATCAATGCATTTCTGAAATGATTTAGAAGCAATTTCTGGTTCTGCATCTCTTTTATCCCACTGCCCCTCTCTCTGGTTTTACCATCACATTTTCCTGCTTTAAAAGTATTTTTCTCACCCTTCTGACATGCAAACCTGCACAGCCAAGAAAGAAAAATGGCTTAAAGACAGACTGTACCGAGATAACTGGAAATTAGCTTTAGGCTTATGAAGAAATACACAGAAAATGGTTATATACCTCAAGGGAGAGGCCTTCCCTCAAAACCAATTATACACAAAGTGCTGTCGTTGGAGTATTAGTGGAATGTGTTTCTATTCTGACATAAATTTCAGAGACCCTGAACCAGTGTCAGAAAATAGTTCATCTTGGAAATGGGTCTTATGGTAAATAAAAAGACAGTAGCAAAAGCCAAGCTGCAGCCTTCGTCATCATTGTCTGCTTTTGAGGTTAAGGTATTCCCAGAAATAAACTTATCTTTGGTATAGAGGTTACTTATCCTGTCCTCTTAGTGGGTATTTGGAAGAACTTCAATACAAAGCTGAATGCTTTTCTATGATGTGCATCCCATTTCCAAAGGAATTGATTTAAGAAAGCTTTCTGGACTGTGGGAAGTGGGTCATCACACTCTCTGATCAGGTTGATCTTTTCTGGCTTTATAAACGTAAGTTTATAATATTTGCAGGTTATTTTTACTCTGAAAAATTTTACTTGCTTTTCTAACAACCAGTGCCCTCTGGTCAGCTGTGGCCTGTGTAAAGGCGTTTCTTCAAATGAGCATCATTCAGTGTAAAATAACTAGGAGCTTTCAACATGTTGAATAAGTTGTTGTACTGATTGCACTTCAACATAGAAGTTAGTGTCAGTGCCGCACTTAGCATACATTTTTTCTCTCTTTTAATTTCCTGGTATCCACCAGATTGATGAGTGCTTTTTGCTGCCTTTACAAGAAAAGATATTGGTGCTTATTCTGCCTTGTACTTATGAATTGCTCGCATTTAAAAAAAAAAAGAAAGAAAGAAAAAAATAGGCTAGACCTTTAAGTGATGAGAAAACTTGAAATAGTGAGATGACTCATAGAATTCAAATGCAGAGCACAGAGGAAAGCCATTTATTTCTGTTAGTCTCAATGAGTAGTACTGGAGAACTAAGAAGGGAAAAATATTTATATCACTTTCCTTATGAAAAAAGAAAGAAAATGGCTTGGAAATACGAATTTTCAATTTATATTCTTTTAAATATATATATNTATATATTTAAATGTGCAGTGACTTGCCATTGCAATTTTGTTAGCCACCCATAGGATGCTAGCAAGCAGTGCCATGTATACAGCTGCAATCTGCTGGGTGTTTGGTCACCATTTTCCATTGCTTTTCCAGACAGAGGCAGTGGGACTCCTTGGAGCTTTTGTAGTGTGAGAGAAGGCTGTAGAAGGAGGACACTAAGGGAGAGGTGTGCTTACAGAGTCAGATTTTCTGGAGCAAGCACATGTAACTACTCTTGTCTTTTTCTGTAAAAGAGTCAACAAAATGTTCATATGTTGTGCAAGGAGAGCAAAATATGAGACGGCACCACAAATGCAACTTTACAAATTTTTTTTTTTAGTGTTTTGGTTTTTTTCTTGCAAGGAGGACTGGTACCGTGTAAAAATTTTGCCACAAAGCATTGATATAAAAGCCTCTCAACACTGCTGTGATTTTTAATGAATACATAGCTGCTTGCCATGTTAATAATTTTATCTTGTTTCAGGCTAGTAGTTTTAACTGCTACACTTTGATTATGTTTCAGAACAGTCAAGCATCAACTCTTCAAACTGACATCTGAATTAAAGAGTGTGCAAAAAATCTCTTCCCTCTTTAAGTATTGAAACAAACTAAAATGGAAAACTGACTAAAGGAGGTAAGTCCTTTCTTCTTACTCTCTGATCGTTCTCCTTGATCTGTCTCTGCATCTCTTTTATTCTTTTTTCTCTAGATTTGCTTGTAAAAGGCAGGAAGCCAAATGATTGCAAATTGTGAACTGCTTTAATGGAGATGAAGGCAGTGTGATAGCGTGCTATTTTGGCTTAGAAAAGTATATAAATGATAGCCCATCTTTGTACTCATGAAGGTCTGCAGGTTGCACACAGCATTAATATCAGGTGTCTTTGAATGTTGCGGTGCCTTTGTGAACTATTTTCATGAGTCTGCCATGAACAGAAAAATGTAGGATATAAACTTAAAGGTTGAGTAGAGCCCCGTAGGGCTAGATGTATGAGCTGTGGAGTGAGTTTAGAAAGTATGAGAGAAGGGATTGATTTGGCCTGGAGGAGTGTAGAGAAAGAGACTCAGAGCCAAAAAGAAAGTACAGAAGGTAGCATGGGGAATTGCAGCATCTTGGAAGCAACATTGAAATGGTCTAGGGAAGTTTTTGTTTGTTTGTTTATTTGTTTGTTTAAACACTACAAGCTGCAGCAGAACTGGACCTTACTGACCTGTTAGACATACTGAACCTAAGCAGACCTCCAGCAACTCTAGCCTCTTGAGCACATACTGAGTAGTAGCAAAGTAATGAAATATAGTGAGCAATAGCTGTTTCACAGAACTAATTAAATGAAGAAAAAATAAAATTAACTGTTTATATCCTGTTTCTGTATTACCATACAACAAACTTAAATATACATGCACCAGAAACAAGCAGAGTATTTTAATTTATAAATTAAAAT
>VXAL01012563.1:0-29077 GCA_013399475.1 Chauna torquata
GAAGACTGTAACATTAAAGAGGAAAAAGTCACACTGACTGCAGTTAAATTTCCTAGGAGGGGATTGATAAATACCTAGGAAAGAACTTCCCTGTTCAAAACCAATTTGCAAGGGGCTACTAGTTGAAGAAGGCAAAATGCAAGTTTCTTCCAGTGGAAGAGAGAATTACAGGAGGTGGACTTCACCCTCCATTTTGCCCTCTCCTAAGCAGACCATGCTATATAACAATCCAAAATTCAGAGCAATATACGCTCACTGTGATGTGATGAGTAAGCCAGACTTGTATTACTGCTTACAGAGACTTTTTATGATAGCCCTTTGATTTCAGTAATTTAAAAAAGATAAAACAAAAACCCTCTGCCATCTGGCTGCTATCTATCTGACTCATAGAATTTAGGTTGCTCTTCCTACAAGGTAAGTATCATAGCCTGGATAAGGTGGACAGCTACACCTGGGCTTTAAGTCCCCTTACCTTAGAGATAAATTTATATAATGAGTTAACTCAGAGCATCTTTAGTAAGACTTTCACGGTTAAAACTTTTTACATACTTGTATGTGACCAAAAATCTGGTAAAGTACATAAACCTGATCAAATTCCCAGATATTTGGCTTGATTTTTCAATATGGCTTGATTAGACAGGAGTATGACCACTGCAATTCATTTGAGACTACTGAGATAAAAAGGTGCAATTGAAATCAGAAATTTGCCTTTTTTTTTTTTAAACATAGCGAAACTGTCTAGCTTTGTCATGTCATCTTGTGGCACCAACTAAATATATATTCCTGTCCATATTCATTAAGGGGCCTACACAATCTCTCACTACTTAATAATAATAGAAAACAGCAAATACAGCCAAAGTCTTGCAGCACAGTCTGTTTGGAAACACACTCAACATGTGCAGTGGCTGTTGGCAATTTTGTAGGCAACTTTTCCTTGAATTCCTCACATCAGCCAGGTTTCAGGTTAAACAGAACTTGAAACAACCATTTTGTGGTAATCACTCCTTTTTAAGTCATGTTATGGAAAATGGTAGACAGTCTCTTTGGCCAAGAACCTTTCCTTCAACACATGAGAGAAGGGGAAAAAATGCAGCCCAGGGTTAACTGAGGATTTAAAATCTTTGTGCGTGGAAAATAATACAAAAAACTAAAACAGAAGTAATGATTTCATTTAAATATTTAGTATAAAAGCCTGGACAACTCCTTACTAACTACATCATCCAGTTTCTCATCCGTGAGAGTCAAAGTAGTTAAATAATGAAAATTGTACTGATACAAGTTGTTACTCTAATGTACTGAATTCCCAAATATGGGCTACAGCACAACCTTCCTCATGGTCTGCAGCAGTTCTTTGTGGAACAACTCATATAAGAAAGAGAGAGATCTTGGTATCATGGATTTTGATGGTGTTCCTTACAGTGGAAGCAACTTTTGCCTGACAGGATCACAAATCTCATCACCAGTTTTGGGGGGGAAATTGCAATACATGGTATTTCCTAAAAGTTCTACGCTCTGAAGATAAACAAATACACCAGGGTAACAGTATGTGTTTTCTAAGAAGAGACCACTCTTGCCACTACACGAGCTTCAAAAGGTAAGCCTCAGGGACTCAAAAGCCACAAAACAAAAATATACTTCAATATTTTTTAATTTCAAACTTTCACCTTGTGCTTTTGAATCAACCTCACTAGGAGCTTGGCCTCTGCTTGTTGAAAGCAGCAGTGCCAAGTAGAGACTTCACACATCATCCTGAGAGGAAATGGACATTTTTGCCTTAGGACAGAAAATGGTGCAGAGTGAAATGCACATCTGCTATTGATGGACTTCTTAATAGAACATGAAGTTCTTCAGTGTAGGTGACCCTACTCAGAGGGAATGACCACAAGAGATGTGTGTCACAGGGAGGGAGAGAGCAAGGAGAAGCAGCTGTTTACAGTGTAGGATCACGCTAATTACCACAGGGAGGAACGGTAAAGATAAATAATACTTTGTTGAGAAAGAGGCCATAATGCATGATGGCTTTGAAACTAAATTGTTGGTGCCAACATTTTAGTAGGCCACTAGACTGCAATGTCTGCGGGAGTTATCACAAAAAGCATAACCATGCAGCACTGACATAAAAAGCCACCAAGGAAGTAACAAGAAAGCACCCCTGACCATTTTGCCAAGCTGTGCTGCCCTCTGAAGGTGAGCACACGCTGCTTAGACTTACTCCAGTGGTGGAAACTACGCTCTGACTGATCCTGTTCTGAAATAGGGGCATGGGAGGAGACAACTGATAGCTTCCAAGGAAAGAGAGGAGCAGGGGAAAGAAATGAGTACAACTCATCCTACCCAGCACACACAGTATGCTCAGTCACAAGTAAAAATATCACTGTGCATCCACCTCATATAAATTGGTGAGCTACTAGCCATCTCCCCTGGCCTCCGCCACTTGCGGGCTCATGGGTGTGTTACCTCAAGCAACCTGAAAGTTCCAGCCAAGCCACAAAAACAAACAAATGATGGGTTAAAAAGAAAAACATGCAAATTCATGTATATGAAGCTTGCCAAAAACTTCCTTGTCTTTAGGAAGAACTTTGCTCAAAGTTTTCACAAACTATCAGCATTATCTGCTTGTAGGCCTCATCTGATGCCTGCAAAGATACCAAGCCTACTGACAGTTTTGTAACCCACTGTTTAGATCAGACAGGGTAGCTATTGACCAAAAACTCTGGTGACACGTGTGTCCAACCCCAGAAGAGAATAGTTGAAACCTGTTTTACAGCTGAATTATTTTGGTAGTTTCAACTTCTTGCAATACACAAAAGCTAACATTACCAAGAACAGGAGTCTGAAATGCCTTGCTAGCAATTCTAAACCTGTATTCGCACTTTGCTGGTATTCTTCCTCCCTAAATCACCAGCCCAGCATAATCCATAAGCATGCACCAGGAATGCCCTCTAATATCTGACCCAAATAGCAACACTTGACATCCTCCAATTACTAGACCAGCAAAGAAAAATACACCTGTGTTTCTGTAACTGTCTTCAGTGTTTGCTAGTAAGCAAATCTTGAGTTAAATTGGTCGTGAAGAAATAACTGTAATCCATTAATGGATTTTCACTAACCAATATATACTCTGTTCTAAGCAATAATACTTCTCAAACGCATGCAACAGTGTAAATGGTAATACCTAAGCCCTCTCAGATACGGCAAGCCTTACTTCATGCATTAGTATGTGCATGCGCCTGGTCAGTCACTTCATGCTGAAGTTCAGAGCTTCGTGAATTTACCAGTCCATTGATTTGCTTTGCAAAATGAGTACAGCAGTCATGGACCACTTAAAGAAATATTTACATCAACTCTTTGCAACTTAAGAATTAAATTGTACATTGGCTGATAGCACAAGTAGTTTTGGCCGAATTGGCAGATGAATATTAACCATGTTTTTGTCTCTGTTCCCATCTTTCTACATATCTTGAAAGGGCAGAGAAAGTCACAGAAGTAGCTTCTACCCTGCTAAACCATTCCATTGTGATGAACAGAGGTACTTATTTGAGACAGAAGAACACACAGAAGTGTATAAAGAATCCAACTCAAACCCCTATCAGTACATAGCCCTTTGATCAGTTTAATTTCTGAAACAGTTAAGTTACACTGCGATCCTTGGCTTAAGTTCTATGCTTTTTTTTTCCATGGAGAACAACTCAAGACCACTATCAGGCTGGGAGCCTCACAATAAAATCAATTTCCAATACAAGTAACATTTGGTCAAGAAAAGACAGTAATAAAAAGTTTCTTCATGGACTGTTAGCAAAGGTTTCTTGGGTTGAAAAACTTTCAAGGCCAAGGTCCGGCAAAGTATCTTGAAACATAAAAGCAATTACCTGAATTTCCTCCTCCAGGAAAGTTGAAGTTAGCTTCCTGACTTGGAACCGTATCTTCAGACCACAAACCTCCTGGTCTGCAAAAGCTGCTCTGAATGAATTCCAGATGTACAGTTGTGGCATCCCTTTTGATCTAAGCTACATACAGCACCAAATACCTCAAGTGTCAAGAAATACATCTGTAACTCGTGTATGCCAGGTAGCTGACCAGCAGGTGGCTGGGTTGTATCACACATCCAGCACGAGATGCAAAGAGCTCAGTATGGCTCTAATGCAAACCAGTGTTCCTCCTTTGCTAAAAAATGAAATTTGTTTACAAATTTAGTTAGGTATCTGAATTTAAGTTTTTAAAAAACGTTAAATGAAATACTGCAAGTGACATGAAGCACCAGTCATTATTTAGTGAATGTAACACGTTCAAAAAACCAAATGATTCAGCATTATAAAAAAAATCTGGTGGAAGTGGACCTTTAGGAGAGGAGTTAGTACCCTTCTGGCAATGCTCAGAAAAGTCAGCAGAGCCACCTCCTTCATTTAGTGGGGACATGGCATTATTAGTTGAACAGCAACAGAAGATCAGAAGTTATACACAAAGCATGCAAAGTTTTGATTTCATCACATTTCATAAACTAAGCAGGATTAGCATAGGAATCCCTGATGTCCATCAGGTAACCACTATAGGTCTGGTAATAAAAGTATATGTGGTATGTAGCAAGGACATCCTGAGTAGTTACCGAGCAAATCCAGTTGTAACTGCAATGTCCTCTTGTGTAGGTGGTAATTTTCAGGCACAATACACATCCTATTCACTGGTGTCCAGCTTATTCCATGGCACTTTGACAAGTGCAGACAGTTGCCCCAGTGGCTACTCAGCATTTCATTGATGAAAATCTTCTTAGCTACTTCTTAGCTACCTACTGTAATTCTAGCCAAACATGATCCTCTTATACTACCCAGTGGCTAATTAGCACAGTCATATGCTGTTTCAACATTGCTGGCTTTTCAGCAGAGTGGACCACTACACACTTGAGAAAGATTGAAGAGAAAAAAAATCAGCACTTGCATGAAGGAATGCTGTCAACATCAAGGACACCGCCATGACCTTATGTTCCACTTGACTGAAATGTTCACTCAACAACAATCTTGGATGTGGGTATGTTTTCAGCAGAGAATTTGGCTTCCTTCTCCTATTATAACAGCAGGAAGTCAATTTGTGCATCTCAGCTTTCCAATTCAAAGCTCAAGGAACTGCTAAAACACAACTCAAAATACATGAGGGTGTTTTTTTTTTTGTACCAGGAATCTCCTTTCCAAAAGCATTTTCCAAAATGCCATCACACAATAACAATTTTAAGTGATATAGCTTTAAAAATAAACATAATTCAGCTATTTTCATGACTATTCTACTTCCAAAATCATTTTGAATTTGCTGTGGAAAGTAGACATGATAAAGTTAAAGGAATTTCAAACTTTCAAAATCACACTGTTGTCACAAGACTATGAACAACTTGATCGGTTTAATAAATGTTGTTGCACAAAATTCCTCTGGAACATCACAAAAGCAAGAATTACATTGTAATTACATTTTGTTTACCATGTTTTAGCAGGAGGGATACAATTTACTATCTTTTTGGGAAAATAAACATTCTCAAATTTGAAATGGATACTGATTTTTAAAAGCAGCATGATAATATTCCTTGTCTATACAAGTACTACATTGATAAAGCTTACTTTTGCATTTCCATACTGCCTAACTGGAACTGTTTACAAAACTCCTTTGGAACAACAGCAGTAAAACCAGAAATACCTCAAAGGTTCAGTGTTTTAATACTTTTAGCCCCAGGAATATAGGGCTGAAACTATAAGGGGAATTTTCATCCCAGTACAAATGTATACATCATTAAAGCAAAAACCATACAGAGCAAGGCCATCATGTTTTTTGTTCCTTAAAGAAGTCTGTTCCTTTCAGCTCTTCTGGCAGATAGTCCTGTTCTACAGGTTCCTTGTACATGGGGTTATATTTATAGCCTTTACCATAACCCAAGTTCTTCATGAGCCTTGTTGGGGCATTTCTCAGGTGCAGTGGAACAGGTGGTAGAGGTCCCGTGTGCATTCTCAGACATTCTTTGACATTACTATATGCCCTGTACACCTCTATAGACTTCGGTGCTCTTGCGAAATACACTACACATTGTGCTAGAATGACCTGGAAACAAGCAAAGGGAGAATGTTAAAAGATTTCTTTTAAGCTCTTTGAGAAAAAGACTGTTATCCAGACATTTTGTGTAGCATGAGGAGGCCTATGTTTTTATACTGACCTCTGCCTGCTACTACAATATGAGTATTATTAAACAACAATGCAGTTCTTTATGATTTTTGGCTCCTAGAAAAGAATAGCTGATTCAGAATATCAGAATATATAACTATTTATAATGGTGAGAAAACAAATGAGATAGAGCAACATGAAATTAGTTCAAATACCACTTTTTAACAACAAATATGCAGTGAAATTTAAACTACAGCTTCTACTTTTAGAGCTACAATGTTCTCTTACTTGTCAAAGAATTACGTGGAATGAACAAATAACTAAATCAGCCTTGTCCTTGTAATCTCTTTTTTTTCCCTTTTTTTTTGTAATTACAACCAGGTTTTTACAATTTACAGTACTTTTAGATCACTGAATTAAGGAAGCCTTTACCTCACATTCTGGCATTCCAATAAAGTGACAACCTTGATAAGCGGAAACTGCTTGCGTTAAAGCCAAAGGATCTGCCAGCCCTACAAAAGGGAATAAGATGAAAGCAGGTTAAAGTCAGTTTACTTTAATCTCTCCCCCCCACCCCCGGTAAGATGGAAGGTTATCCACGCACACTTCAAAGGTGCTGTCTCAGATGGTGGAATGTCTGGTACAATACTTGCTGTACATTAAGATACAGTCTCTCCATCCACAATCTTCCTCCTTCTGTGCTGCCCCCAAAAGACTGAATCTGTTGCCACACGGTGGCAGCCTGAGCAGCAGCAGGTAGTAAGTGAATGGTTCCCTTACTTTTTGGAACTGAAAAAGAAGTGGGGAAGTACTATACAGACATAGCTCCCCCAGATCTAACAACTCTTTCTTCACCCATCATGTACCTGCTAAAAATGTTGCTGCAGCTGTTACTTTGGATAAGTAAAATAAGATGCTTTAAAACTACAGAGCCAGTTATCAAATCTGAGGTTTGCATGTCAGGATAGGCTTTTAGCTTCCACAGTCATTAGAACAAATGAACAAACAAAAACCTGGACATCCCCAAAATACACACTTCTCTGTGACGCAGGTTTACTGGAGACTTACAATCACCACCAGAGTTGATATTAACACACTGCCAAAACTGAACCTCCAAAATCTTTGTTTTTCCTGCAGCAGATAGTCATCACAATGACATCAAATGTAGGCTTCCATCTGCATATCTAAGTTTTTGTTGGACATGGTGCATTTCAGTATTTTGTACCTATTCTGCATGTGGCATTTATTTTTTGTTTGTTAGTTTGTTGTTGGTTTTTTCTGTTTGTTTTTAAAGCACCAATCTTTAGAAACCAGAAGACTGGAAGATCTTCATTCAACATAATATTGTAACAAGAAATACTGCAAATACTTACCTATATCTTCACTTGCAAACCGTACCAGCCTCCTTGCCACGTAGAGTGGATCCTCACCACCTTCAAGCATTCGAGCAAGCCAGTAAAGGGAAGCATTTTCATCTGAGCCTCTCATAGACTTATGCAGGGCAGAGATGCAATTGTAATGTTCTTCTCCTATTTAGAATGGGGGAGAAGAAACACACAAAGCTATTTGGAGGAAATTAAGTAAAATACATTTAAGAGAACAGAACGTATTTTACTAGATCACAGAACGTAAACATAACCTGGTTTTTCAAGTTCTTTTTATGCATATATCATTACGTCATTCATCAATGTTTTTGGCATCTTCACGCTTTGCTATGTGGATCATTCTACTAACTACACAAGCATAACACAGCAACAGCAGATGAAAATGATTTTTTTAATATAAAAAAACAGTACAAGGCAAACAATTTGGTTTTAATACCCTATGACCTTTCCCTTCAAAGGAAAAAAAAATACTGATATTTTAAGCAGTTAGGAAGAAGGTCTTACATCTCCTAATTCACAATAGGTAAGGTATGAGGACATATACACTATTGAACTTTGCTTTTGGACAAATACACACAGCACTGAGAAGGCAACAGAAAAGTAAGAGGAAAAACAGTTTTGGTGATATTTTAGAACAAGAAATTTGACATCAAATAAAATCTGAAAATGAAGTGTGCAGTACATCAGACATGAGTTTGCTGTATTATACATGGAAAAAAAGAAAACATTGCTGTAGATATATAACGATGGCACACTATGAAATTTGGAAGAAACTGGATCACAGCACACAACCCTGACAAACCCCCTATGAAATGCTGGGTTCAGATATGAACACTGCACCCTTTTAAGAAGGGTCCTAAAAACTCTAAGCAGCTCAGACAAACAAAAAAACCTAACAAAATGAAATTAAAAAAAAAAAATCTATCTGAAATGTCAGACTGCTACGTAAGGGATGGGGAAACAATGGTTTACAAGGAAGTTTTTTTTTTTTTAACATTGAAGTTTAACGTAAGATTCAGTAGGGATTCCAAGGAGAAACAAAGCCACTTCACAGATCTTTTAGGGCTACAGTTAAAAACAGAGGGGCAGCATTAGAAAAACTGAGACCTTTCCTGCTTGCAATATTTTGCCATGCAGCTGGCTTTCATGCTTGTGCATGGCTTTTAATCAAACTTATAATAGTATTCTTCTGTGATAGGGTTTTTAAACTTTCCACATAAACTGATTTTTTACTTCTTAAAGTGCCTGGCATTCCTTGGCTCACAGTTACCAGTATTACAAAGGCAACTGGCTGTGTGCACAGCCATCTGTTAACATTTCTCTTCTTCCTACAGCTAAAAGGATTTACAGCCTCAGGGCTGTATCAGAACACATCACTGTCGTTTGTAGGCCCTGCAAAATAAAAAGGCCGCACATGTGATTAAGAAAACCAAAGCCCCCATACCATTGCAACTGCTCCTTTCAAAGTCAAAGACTCCCACCTTCCAGGTCAGAAACTGGGCCCATCTTCCAGTGTTGCTGCTCTCGCTGCAACGTGGTTCTGTGGCAAAGTCAAAGCCTGCACTCCTGGAGTATGGCCTGCAGACAGCTATTTTTGATAGGACTGCACACAAAGGGCCCTGTGGTATGTAGTCATTACTCATGCCAACACAAACAGCATGTCTGAGCTCTGTCATAACACTTGAGTTAGTGGCAGTAAACCCAAGCAGCTGGACTCACACCATCCTCTTGGGAGAGGTGTCTCTGTCTCTCAAAAGTAAGGAAGACAGCCCTTAAATATCTTTGAAGGTTGCATCTGTCCAGATTTTTTTGCTGACATCCTTTTTACACACTGTTTGGGCTATCGTAACATGTCGTACCTGGGAAGACCAATTAGTGAGGCACAAGGAACCCAACAGGATAGGTTAGGACTAGAAATACCAATCTGCAGTGTACTTCAGAGTATGCGGCTGAGAAAGGAGACAGTCTTCTCCCTCTTTTCCTTCCTCATAAAGTTAATTGTGTGACTGAGTCATCAACATAATGACAATATTTATACACTAGACTTAGACTTCTTCAGAAGAACTATGGAATTGTACTTAAAATGCAGTTTCAACTTAAGGAAAATATACAGTTACATGCATTGGACAAAGAGGTTTTATGTTTCTTTAAATATTCAGTTTATAGATTCTCTATATGAGATACCAGAAGCAGTTAAAAAATATAGACAGAACTCTTTAGAGACCTGTGTTTACCAGCTCTGTCTTTCAGTGGCTCTGGTTAGCCACTATGTAGATTCTGGCCTTATGAATTCAGCTTCGAGAGAGACATGCAAACCTATCACTGCTGCTCTGCATCCCAGATGTCTCTTGAAATCAAAACTCTGAAGAGTTTTTGGAATCAAAATACTTCTGTTCTGTGAAGTTCCCACATACGTAAATACCTTTCCTAAGAGAAACAACATACTTCACAAGAGGCTTCATGGAATATAGTGTTTTCCAGAGTATCTAATGCATACAGATGCATAAATCATGTTGATTCTCAGTTTTGTGCCCCTAAATCACTTATGTGCTTATGAAGAGTTATCTAGCTAATTTAAGATGTTAATTTCTCTAAGGTCTTATTGGCAGTAGACAGGGAAAAGGTGTTATTCACTGACCACAATTAGTATCTGGACTTCTTAAGCAATCCCTAATTATGGTGAGCCAAAGTGAAATAACAGTTCCTGTCTCACATTATTTCCTGTCTCAGTCAAAGGTATATCAACTGCTCATTGATAAAGGACAGAAGAAAGCCTTGGAAGAAAGACTAAAGCAACAGCATGGGTAAAAAGCCTCCTCGTGCTGGTCCAGCAGCAAATAATAAAGCCGGCAAAATAACACTATGGAACAAGACACCATCTCTTTCCTCCTTCATAAAAGAGGCACAACAGTTAACTTATTCTGTAATCTGGAACACCTTATCTTCATCTTAACACACTCCTGTTCTTCACCGTAACTGACACTCTGTTACTACATAGATAGAGGCAATCCTGCAATTATTCTGCTACTTATTTTTGGCATTTGCTATTAGATCAGTGGAAGCAGTGAGCCGCAATATGTAAAAGGAAGAGAAGACAACACAACTCTATCTTAAAAATCAAGTCTTTGTCCATCTGTAGCTAACAATTAATTTAGTTGCATCATTTTCTCCAAAAATCAAAATAAAAAATAACTACAAGTAAAGCTAAAATATGACTAAATAGTTTGTTTTCTCTCACACTGCAAGGGCTGTAGGCTGCTCCTAGCAGTGAAATTTAACTAGAGCAGTTTCTTTATCCTGCCAGCTAAAATATATAGATTATCTACACAAAGATCTTGGCTTTACACATCTGCACACCAATCAAAACAATAGCCTAAAGACTGGATTAAGAATAATTTCCTTCCTAGACTACTCAGTGAGAATACCTGAAAGAATGCACGACTGTACACTTGGCAAATATTGCTTAAGGTGAGCAAAACTAAATAACCTTATAAAAACTGAATTCCATACACAACTGTGGCTGAACTACTTAATTATCTGGTGCTTGTTATGTGAACACACTACACTCAAGTGCATGCTACTGTTATCACAATTAGATGGCGTCATGTCCCTTAATTATGTAAGGCTGAAGCCCTTGAGGATTGCAGATTCTACCACAAAAGCTGAGATTCAAGAAGTATTAGTTAAAACATACTACAAAAGTATCTTTATTTATACAGTACCTCTATCCAGAAGCACTTTATACATAACACACAACAAGCTATCTCTACTGTGTACAAAATGGTCAATCCAGACACAGACAATTCAGCAAAAGAGAAAGTTTGTAAAGGTACATACCCAGACAACCTGGTACTGCGACAATATCTATCACAGGCTTTTTGGCATTTATACAATCCAGAGAGAGGATTTTCACTGCTGTCACCCAGCTCTGAAAAATCTCTGACAAAAAACCTACACAGAGCTCAAAGGATTACTGACACATGCACCTAAACTTCACGCGAGTCTTAGGTAGAAGCACTCTGTGCCATCTCTGACTAAGCAAATAGGTTGAGGATGGCTGGGAGCAACGGCCACAAACAAGTTGTGTGTGACAGCGGCCACAAGGCAACAGCAAACAAAGGACCTACACAGTACAAGAGTTGCACCAGTAAACTGGTCAAATTTTCCCCTTCCTCCTCCTCCCTAATCATGACTTCTTCCTGCCACATACCCCGTAACATTTTTCTTCTCCCTCCCCCTGCCTATCCTCCATTTCTCAGCTGCCAACATATCAATATCTGCACAGCTGACTTTTTCCTGACAATGAGCCATCATTTCCTCTTTGTAACAAGGCTGAGAGCAGGCATATGTGTTACAAACCACCTCTGAAAATTTCATCACAGGTCTTATGTAGTGACAGTTAATCAAGCATATCAGATACAGTGGAAAAACACTGCTTGGCATAATTGTATGATACTATGGCACAGTAATTCAAGTATTGCTGAAGAACTAGTGCATGCATTCAAGGGGATCCACATAATTTCCTAATATTCAGTCTCTAACTTTTAACCCTCTGCATAAAAAGGTATGGTGGCCAACTATTGTGATGCCTAACACTGCCAAGTTACAAGTTTAGCAAGAGTGGTTATCACATTAGGAAACCTTTAATGCAATTAGATTATGTGACCTGTACTAAACAAGCTACAGAAGTAATTACCTCAAAAAGCAACTCTAAAAATAACAGTAAAGCAAACTGCAGTAGAAGATTTCCAACCCTCCAAGAACATATTTCCTCATCAAAATACTACTGCTTTACCTTGCAACCCTCTTAGACCTCAACATTCTAATAACCTTAAAGAATGAGTAATTTCACCATGCAACTGCTTGCAGGACTGCAAATAAGTCTCTCAACTAACCTACACTTCCTAAGCAGTGAGAAGAAACTCTATTCAGAAGGAATTTCTGTGTGAGCCTGCTACACTGTAAAGGAAATGCAATTTTTTAGGCCAAATTTCAGCACAGCCACTGCTGCTTCATCACAGCTACTGGTATGAAATGGGGAGAAGCAGCAGGAATTATAGAGGCTCTTCACAATGCTACATTGCAGAAACTGTACCAGGTACTCACCTGCTCGGTCATACAGGACATGAGATCGTTGTAGACCTTCCTTTACATGCTCTTCCGTTATCAGAACTCCATCTGCAGAACAACCTTTGGCAATGCTCAAAGGAGTGGTCTTCCCTGCTGCCAGTCTGGCCTGAACTGCTAGCTGAAGTCCATTCAACCCAGTCCTCGCATCACCATCACAAAGGTAGGCTAGGGTACTTAGAGCCTTCTCCTCTATGTACACAGGGAATCTGCAACAAAATGACCACATGCTGTTATCCCACCTTGCGCTCCTCTCATTGCCTATTACGCTTGGTATGGCATTTCTTTGCCAAGTCTGTTGAGAGGCAGCTGGGTTCAAGCTCTGTCCTTAACTCACTCTGTCATGACTAAGCACTGCAGAGCCTGGGAGAACACTGTGGGATCCTACCCCTCGTCCTCCTGCTCAATGCACATTAAATACAACTGCACATGAAAAATACAGGACAGGAGCTCTCATCTATTTAGCCTCCTTATTTTCCTCAAGATTGCCTCCTCTCACCAAGTTAAATGGAAACTAGGGGTAAAGTTTTGCCAGAAGCCCAGTTCTGGTACAGCCATTTGAACTTCACAAAGTTTTACTCTATCAGCATTTCATAGTTAGCAATTAAAATCCCTTGGTGGAAGGACAATTAGAAGGTCGGAAGCTATCCAAATGCATATGAGGTAATACAGTGATGCACAAAGTAACTATTGAGTATTATTATGAGTTTTTAAACTAATGGTTACTGACATTAAGAGCTGCTACCAGATATTCTTTAAAAAACAATGATTAGAAGTATTGATATAAATTGTAAATATGCATCCTATATTCTTCTTTGAAATGGTAACAGGTACTACAACTTAGTCACTGGGGTACAAAAAATATTGCAGTACAGAGAAAGGCATCCCAGGGCACGCAAGTCACTGTTCTTGCCATCCACTGCTTTAAGTTACCAGGGTTACACTAATGCATCATAACAAAAAGGCCGAATTCCAGTGAACACACAACATAAATGAACAAGACAGCAAGAGCTGAGAAATGCAGCAACAGGTAAAGGCTTTGCCATGATCTCATAGCGGATCTATGGCAAATCTGGGAAAATAAAGCCCCTCAGCATTTGCTCCAGGTTTTCCTTCACTGGCTAGCAGTCCCTGCTTCCACTGTCATGCAAACCAACCTGCCTCTACTCATTTCACATGCATGTTGTTGAGGATTTGACCCTCAAACTTCAGCTTCGTAAACAAGTTAACTGCTAAGGTGTTCGCCAGGCATAGGATATACAACTGTTTTGATTTGAAAACAGAAGCCTATGGAGTTAAAACATGATGTAAGCAATCACCTTAACTTTGCCATTTCTAGTAACTGGACCGAAAAATCAACAGTGACATGCATCAGCAAGGAATTAATGCACAGAACTTGGAGAGGCAATTTCTTATGAAGCCGTCAGGCACCAAGTTATTAGGGATTCACCAACAGCCTTGCAATTCATTCACCAGAAAGACATACTACTGCTATTAACAGTGGTGTTCAAGGAGATAATGCCAGGGTTCCCAGACATGCAGCTCCACTAATCTTCAGTATTTGGCCTACCTCTTTATGGGGTTATAAAAATGTTTTTGTTAAGCATACAGCAGCTGCAAGCAGCTCTGCAGCTAAAGCTATTTGAGCAGCCCTAAAATATTGCTTATTTCCGTGCTAGTCAGAAGTCGTCAGAACGGCAACATTTAGCTCCCAAAAACTTGTGTTTGTACTCTTGTCACACTCAAGGCCCACTGTGTAAGCCTAAACAGAAAGATACTTTAGCAAAGAAGTAAACTTTATCTATTTGCCTCCTCTTCCTCCTTGCAAATCCACTTTGCACTCATTACACAAAAAAAGACAGTAGGTGCTGGAAAAACTTCAACAATCAGTATTTGAACCCTCTAATACCCATACGTGAGAGGGAAAAGCTTATAGAGCTACAATCTGAATCTATACCGCTGCAAGTGAAGGCTGACAAGTGTCCTTTAGGGGCATGACCCATGCTGTAGAGCGCAGAAGGAGGAATCACTTCCTGTGAGAGAAATAAATCATGGGTTGTTATATTTTACACTTGCAACTTGTTATATTTTTATTTCCATCTCATTATTTCTCATGTATTGGATAAAGCTGTGGAAAAAAAACAAACAAGAAAACCCCAAATCACGTATGTACTGGCACTCCAAAATAACCACCCTTTCTCCAAGGTGTTTCAAACACCCACTTTGTGTTTAAACGGGGAAACAGGAGAACATAACAACACAGTGCCTTATTCAGTCAAGTACCTCATACATCAAGATAATCAGAAATGAAGGAGCAACATTCACCCTCAGCACTACAGATGGGCACCAGATTTTTCTATATGCTTTGAAACAAACCAGCAAAGAAAGCAAAGGCTATTTGTAAAAATGCAGCAGGTACTACACTCCTGTTGCTAATACCTCCATCAGCAGGGAACAAAAACAAATATGCTGTGCACTGAGCAAACACTTTGATATACCAGCAGGGCAGATTGAAGAGAAGGTTTCACACAGGAACCAAAGGACTAAGCTCTTTGTCTGCTGTTTGCACACAAGCACTTGAGGCCTTCCCACACCAACACCCACGGCTGCACTCAGCAACTGAAAGCGAAGGTAAAGCACTGAGAGCACTAAAAGGCAGGAACTACATTTATAAGGCAACAAGAACAGTCTGTCCCCCAGTGCTGAAGTCTCAGTCCTATTGCCATTTAATTACTAAATAAGAGCAGCATAAGAAAGATGAGTTGTATTTCTGTCTCTTCAGTTTCACTACTTGACTTTAAGTACCCTACTGACTCAACACAAGCATTTAGTATTACAGAAATTGAAATAAAAATGCACAGGTATGTAAAGATCTGGTACAAGCAAAGTTCTTGTCCACTTCCAAGGTGAAATCCAAGTTACAACATAACGGTAATGGAAATTTAACTCTAAAAAATGTATTACATATAATATGTAATATAATGTATTAGGCTCATCTAGTCCATGTCTACAACAACAGCACTACACATACAGGACATGATAAAAAAGCAAGAATGAAAGAAGAAAATTTCCACATACGAGCAAGCTGTTTGCAGCGTATTGATGACAGTCAATGATTTGAAATAACGTAATGCTTCTCTATTCTATAATCTCAGCTCCTTTCACACTCAGAATTTAAGAATATTTTATACTCAGAATAGCAGAATTCAGTTAATTTGTCTGAGGAATTAATATCTTATATTTTAACATGCACTGTATTTTACATTTTTAAGTCTATCATATCCTCAGAAGCTCAGGTGCCCTACACCGTTTCACTTTACCCTGACTTCCCCACACCCTAGAACTGTGAAGCAGAACAACTGCCATACATTCTGACCTCTTCACAAGCTCCCAATCCTCTTGCAGATAGGCAATCTCGTATTTTTTTCACTCTCCAAAATTAACACAGAACGCCCACTGGATGCCAATGCTCAACGGTGGTACCTTCTAACTGATGATACTTGGAGACAAAAATATAAGCAAGCCAACAGGGACTCCCCGGGATCTATCACTCACTGAGCTGAAGGTGATATGCTAGCTCAAGTAATGGAAAACTACCACTACGGGATAATAAATCACTCTTCCAGTTCCTCCTTATCTCCATATCCTCAAGACAGTTTGTGCCAAGAAGCAATGTGAAGCATAGCATGAACTACCCATAAAACCTGTACATCACCACAGTGCTTGCTCCAATGACAAGACAGTGTAAGCAATATCAGAGAGGAGATAAAAGGAAGTCCAAGCAAGGAGAACCTGTATGATGCAAGATTTAAAAATAATTGAGCAGCACATGAGATAAAATACCCATTGCTTCTTTCACATATAAATCAGTACTTCCTTGCATTCACAATGCAATTATTTTCACTACACTCACTCCTGGACAGATTGCAACAGTTTTACAGACTTTTATAATTCTTCATCTGAAATGAAATAGCATGATACGCATTGTTCACTACCTTACAGATTAGACTTTGAAGAAGGCCTCATCCCAGCAATTCTATTTTCAGCAAGGAAATTAGATGGATGTTTCAAAAAGGGAACAATTTTCAAAAGGTGTTCAACACCAACACCCAAGACCCAAAGGAAGCCCACGTTAAACACTGATTTACAAACCAGTGAATTCAAAACCTGTCAGTACTTGTACTATAGCCACTAAGAAGCTGAATTGCACAATGTCTACGCTTGCCAACAGCAAACTGGGAATCCTTCATTTCACTCAGCTGCATGCCTTCTGTGCTACCTAACTTCAAATACATTAATCTACCATCCAGTTTACCACCTGACAAATTAGAGATACCACTCTGAGGGCAGCACCTAAATGATAAAAATAAAAAGCCAAGAATGAAAAGAAGAATTTGATTTCCTCCATCAGTGACACAGTACAAGTGTACTGTATCAGTGTATAGCCATTACAGTTTGTGCTCTGAGACAGCAAAAATAGCAAAAAGCACATGCAAAATTTCAGCAATATAAAGCATCTTTCACATTCACTTCTTACTTCTCTTCTTCATGATTATGTTTCCTCCTTTCATACTCCCCCCTCTTTTAGTTTACTGCAAGGCTTTAGGAGGTGCAATTTGATGGCAGTGAGGCTGATAACGTAATGTAAAGCGCATCTTAAAGAAACCCAGTAACTAATACGGAAACTGTTAAAGAAGCTTTGCAAGCGTGAGGACATCACCCTGAAAATGATGCCAAATTCTGTAATGGCTCCCGTTGGCTCCAGTGCAGCTTTACAGCAAGAAAAGGCTGCACTGGGATGAAAAAGCAGCCAGGTGATCTAATGCTATCAGAAACCTGCACCAACAGTGGCAAAAAGACAAGAAAAAGCCACCAAGAAAACTGAAGGAAACAGATTCTGGCAGAGCACACATTCCTTTTGATAACTGCTGCACATGCACGCAGTGCAGAGCCAATGAAACCTATTGAATCATTCAGCAATGGCTGCATTCCCACTGAGTACAGGATATACCTGTAGAAAGTAAGATCCACCCTCACCTTACACCGCAAGGTAAAAGAAGAGACCACAAAGAATTGTCCTCTTCTTCAAAATCTCACTTAAGTCAGACGACATGTCAGACAAGTGATGTGATACCAAGACCATCTGATAGACCAATTCCAAGCAGTGCACGCAGACACTGCACATGGTTTGGACTGGGAAACTCACTCCTTAAGGAGATGAAATCCATAATTCAATGTCCACACCTCTTCTGCCTTCTGGCTGGATCTCTGCATCCCTTCTGAAGCGGGTATGCCTCACATACGGGGACATCCTGCCTTAGAGCACTTTTTCCAACTCTGGAACAGAGGTGAGCACAGTGAACAACCAACTCCACTGTAATTCGTGACATACTTTCATTTATTCCTCACGACAGCATGAACATTGTTGCCTGCTTGCATCTAACACCAGCCCTGCTTCATAGAGGTAGGGAGGTAAAGAGGTAAAAGAAGAGATGCGTGCTCCTGCAGAGTGGTACGCGGAAAGGAAATGAAGGAGCAAAAATGGCATGGAGAGTAAAGCAAGAAGAAAGAATTAACGAGGAGACCAAAAACTGAACCACAACAAGGGACAGGGTGGCTTAAAAAATCCAAACTCAACAGTAACATATGTATTACAACTACAGACCAAAACTAGATAGTGGTAGGAAAGACAAGTTAATCACAACTGCAACAAAAGCTCTTTAATTCTGAATGCTGTTTTCATTTTAAAATGTCTGGCTCCTGCTTAGTCATTGGTATTGGGCACTCTGTCTTCATGGATAGATTTCTGAAACTATGCTAGTCTGACAGTCAGCCTGCCAGACTTCTTTCAGTTTGATTAAGCACCACACCATGCTGTTTAAATCATCCATAGCTAACAGAAGGTTACAGATATGGAGAGTCTAGCGAAACCCAAACCCAAACAACTGCAGCTGAAACTATGCCTTGTACTTTAATCCCATACAGAAAGGAAAGTCTCCGAACCCCAGTCAGGGTGTAACCACAACCACAGCTGTGCCATTATATTAAGGATGATGCGCTGTACTGCCCTCTCTTCTAAAATTCACATTACTACAACATATAAAAGTTACAAATGAGTAAAAATGAGGCATGGTACCCCGGGGGAAAAAAAAAAAGCAGAGAGAACACCTTTCATTCCCTGCCCTAACCTCAGCATTCAGACCAGAGCTTCTTATTGCTTATGTTCTGTGATAATGCTAAAAGGACAAAGCGTACTCCCTTCCACTTATTTCAGAGTGCCTGCCCAATTACCACCATGTCAATACACTGTAAGTTACTACCAGTACACACAAAACCACCATGAAGAAACTGTAACAGCAACTTGCATGAAAGTAGCACAGAAACAAGCATTATTCTTATTTGCCAGCTAGCCATTTCAGAAGGCAGATGTACACCCTCTATGGATATATCTCAGCCTCAGTTTTTCCCAAAGCTCTCCCAGATGTTTAACATGACATCTTGTTTGGACAAAAAGGCGCAAAGAAAAACAAAATCTATTGTAAAATAAGCTATTAACATCTCATAGCAAACATCCAGCATACCATAAAACATACCATAGCACTTATGCTGCAGCTAAAAAACAGTAGTACCCTCTCTGACCTCATTCAAAAAATTTCTCAGAAAACAAACTTTTGTCAGGCACTTCCAATTCCATTTAATAGGGGATGCCCCATCCACCACTTAATGGTAACATGATGCTTTTACAACCACTAACAAGTAGCAGCACACATTAGGACATAACAAAGACTCAGTTACAGGCTTCCACAGCAAACCCCCAGCGGCAGAATGGATTTAAATATCCTGGGGGGTGAGTCAGGAGCTACAGATCTAAGTATAAAACTCTCTCCTAATCCAGACAGTGAGATTGTGTTTTGGATGGAGAGAGCCCGTGCTTTGAATTCTCTCTCTCCTGTTACCCCCCCGCGCCCCTGCCATATGCTGCCACTTCTTTTCTTTACTATCAGAAGTGGCTAGGGTTTCTCTTCCCACCCCCCAACTGCTTCATCCTCTCCCTGGCAGGCAGTCAATTCCTCGGGCTGTGCATGTTAACACCCTGCAGCCCATAAAGTACTCACTCTGAGCTCTCGCTGCTGCTGCCAGTCACAGAGCTGTCGCACTCGTCGTCTTGGCCCAAAACCTGGACCCCTAAGGACCTGACAGCCCGCATCAGAATTGCCTCCATCGCCTCAACTGAGAGCTTTTCCAGAACGATCACCCGGCATCGGCTCAGAAGAGCAGCATTGACTTGGAAGGACGGGTTTTCTGTGGTCGCTCCTATCAGAGTCACCGTCCCGCACTCAACGTGAGGAAGGAAAGTGTCCTGAGTATGGGAGGGAAGCAGAAAAAACTGATCTCAATCAATGACAACCTGAAACATCCCATGTGAGTAGTCTACCTGGCATTTTCAAATACTTTTTTCTTGTGTTGTTTTGTTGTGTCTTTTGGATTCCCTGTTGATGTGACAAATAACCTCACTGACAAGGCAGCTTATCTGCTCAGCTAATTAAATGATTTAATTTCATGCACATAGCGGGCTGTTCGCATTGATAACCCACGCTTGCACTGAGAATGACCCTACCAGCTGAAAAGGTAGTGTCAAAAATCTGCAAATTTTTAGTTCATTTATGTGGCTTTTATTGTTTGGCAAATAAGATGCCATGAAAATCCCTTATCAAATATAACAAATTATGAGGCTACTTCTACCACTTTGAACCAATGTTTAGGGCTACAGTCTCTATCTAATTCAATAGGATGTCTCAGAAAACTTTAAGAAGATCAGAACATGGTTCCCTATAAAAACTACCGACAGGATAGAATTTAAGCTTTCCATGGCATGACTGAAGAAAATAATGCCTAGGAAAAGAAAAACAATAAAAACACCCAAGTGATGGCTGCTTATTAGCCCAAAATACTGTGCCATGCCTTAATTTCCTCTGTTTTCGCACATAGGGCACAACATTTAAACAAACACACAACCTACACACAACCATATTCCAGACCTTTTTAAAGGTAACACAGAATTTAATCCTCAGGAGGCTGAAATGAAGATATGTCCAGCAAACATCACTAACATGGAGAAATACAATTTCAGGAAAATGTCATATAAAGCTCGGCCTATAAGTCAACTACAAGTATAGCTCAGCCTTTTATTTAAACCTTTGAATCACAATAATTACACATTGATGCCTGGAAGTTAGTTCTGGAATTTGATTTTCTTGTCTCTAATTCATTTACTACAAATATTAAAATCAAAAGCCCAAAGTAATTTATCATTTTAAGGCAAAGTGGGGAATTTTACAGAAGTTCTGACAAAGGCTTTTTCCAAAAAAGTGACATAGTACAATACCTGCTGAGATTTATTGAAACGATGGATCTCATCAATAAAGAGAATGGTTTTTCTCTTGAAGAGTCTTTTTTCATTCTGGGCTTGGCTGATGACATCTCGAACATCATTTGTCTTGGCACTTGTAGCCGACAGTGTCACAAACCTCGTGCCGTTCTTCTTGCTGCTGTTGGCTATGATGTGCGCTAGGGTAGTCTGAAACAGCAGGAGGACCAAGCTTTGTAAAAATCATTTGGGGCACAGTCCTAATGTGAAGGCAGTATGTAAAGAAAAAAGCTATATATTCTGGACATGGGGACAGCACCGACAGTTTAGAGAGTAGGGTATGTTAGTTCGTGATATTGTAGCACACAGAAGACTCAAAAACTTTCCACTGGAAGTAGCTGCCAGTTCCACCACTGCATTTCTAACGCCTGCGCTTCTAAGTATCAGACCCTTCAGTCTCAGTATTGAACACGCCAGCAATGACAGTTGTCTCCTTTACCACCGAAGAAAAACTCTTCTCCAAATACACTGCTGTCACAGAAGACAGGCTGACTGAAATTCACTGTGCAATTATCTTGTACAGTATGTTAAAGGATAAAGAGCTAGACTATTCTGGGATACCTGCAGAAGAGCTTACAGTGCAATCAGATATAAGGAAGAAAAAACTACACAAATGTTAATTAATGCTTTTTCTATTTCCACCACATGTAATAATGAAATTAATCAAAAAGCCATTCTCTACAAAAGCATGAGTGTTAGTACTGAAAAATTATATACATATGACAGTCAGAAAACGTAACTCGAAATCTAATAGTCAACAGTAATCAAGTGCTGGCCCAGGGAAGCAAAGGGCAGCTGGATGAACAAATGGTTGGCTGGTTTTAGTGAGCGCTTATGTTGTTTTTCTTTCCTTGTAGACAACTCCTTCACATCAGGATTTATTTACAGGGAATTTCACTGCACTCACTAAAGCACAGAAGCAGCCTCCAGCACTCCTTGCATGCAGATTCACTACACCTGAACACAGGCATA
This sequence comes from Chauna torquata, assembly GCA_013399475.1. Classification (NCBI taxonomy): domain Eukaryota; kingdom Metazoa; phylum Chordata; class Aves; order Anseriformes; family Anhimidae; genus Chauna; species Chauna torquata. The sequence continues at coordinate 22,048 of VXAL01012563.1, forward strand.
GTTTTCAGACCTTCCGTCACTCCCCTCATTAAAAGTAGGTGTATCTGCATGTCTCGAGTAGTGCATCTCTGTTAGAAGGTACTGCTAGAGAAAAATGAGTGATTCTTCCTTCAGCCTCACTTCTATTAAAGAAGGAGCCCAAGGAGACTGAAGCCTGCAGAGCTTCAGCAGCTGAGGAGCAAGACAGGTGCTGACAAAACTGCTTCAGAAGATATTCCGAGTACCGAGGTGGTTAAGGCAGCAGGTGCTCCAAACCTGATCCTCTTGCAGGGAGACTGCAGAAGCAACCACCTACCAGTGGTGCTGGCAAGACCTCCTTCACTGCCCTAACAGCATTGCTGTCTCTTTAATGGATCTCCACATCCCTGAAATGGCAACCAGCCGAAGATGGGAAAGTGGAAGCTAAGGGGGAGGATGTATTATTATTTATTCTTGCTTTCGTTTTAGTAAGGGGCTCCTGACTGTCTTCAGAAGTGGAGTCATTTCATGTCTTGATACAAGATTCAAATCCCTTGTCAGATCCCCCCTCATCTCCTGGAGCTCAGAGCAAAAAGTTGGTGTTTCCTTACAAAAGGGACTTGATTCAGAACATACCTTTGGAGAATGTACCCATGCCTCAAAACCACTGGAAATCCCCCAATATACCAAATCTAAAGATGAAAAAGAAAAATGTACCTCTTCTTTCTCTGAAAGAAGCAGTGGTAAGAGTAGAAAATAAAAATCAAGTGGCTATTCTTCTTATAGCTCCACTTCAACTGGTAGCTCACACTTCATCAAAACCAGGTTACACAGACAAAGAGCCTTGTTATGGTCTGCAGAACTCTAAGAACATGTCTAAATTGAGGCATTCAAGACTGCAGACATCACGTTTTCTACACCCAGGGTGAACATATTTTTCTTTGTATCAATCAGCATAGCCTGTAGTGTGAGTCAAAACTCACAATTTTTGCAAGATTTGTAAGTATGAGTAAAGCAAATGATAGCTGCTAGCCAAAAAGAAACTGAACTTTTGCATTTTTCTGTCAGTCAAATCTGATATACAATCTTCAGACAGACAGTCTTATTGTTTTAAAAAAATAGGGAGGCATTCTTTTTAAATGCATACGCAAGAGTCTGTATTTCTACCCTTAATTTAGGAAAAAATACAAAGAAATCTGTTTGAAAGTTAATATTAGAACAAGAATCTATTTGAAATCTGCTACACGGTTCTCAGCCACTCTGCCAACTGCTGGGTCAAAAAAAGTTGCTATAATAACATACATTGCATTTCAAAACCAGTGCCTGATGTGGACAGGCATGTTCTTGGCCTCTTCCTTCTAGCCTGCACAATCAATCATTTAGCAAGTCAAACTGCCCATCACATACAGGTCAAATATTCCCCATTCTTCTGTAAGCCTATTATTTCCCATGAGCCCAATTTTTTTTCCTGCTTTTTCCTCAAGTAGAAGCCAGTATCATGCTACACCAAGAAAGTCATGAACCATGACTCGTTAATAACTTTCAACTTGAGCCTGCAGTCACTTATTTCCAGATCTACTACACACAGAACATTTAACTACTGAAGCTCTCCTCCACTGTCCTGGAATCTTCTTTATGTCAACCCACATGAGAATTTCCTTCCCCAAAGACTGCAACAAACCGAGATAAAAATAAAAGAATAAAAAAATCCCACCAAGAAAACAAAAAAATAACCAAACAGGCCCATCTCCAGCAACAGTGCTTCTGGTTCTTCCAGGCTTTGATACTAATTATGAATGAAACAAAAGTAGTCCTGGAGCCAAGTACACCTCTCATTGTCAGAGCAGATAAGTCACTCAGATTTGCTGTTTTAGTTAGGATGTTTGTAGCAGGAGACAAGAACTTTCTGTACATCTACACGTTTCCTTGATTGGGCAGCTCTCTTTGAACATAACCTATTTCCCCATTCTCCGTGCTGCCACTAGTCCATGCAATCTCTCATCCAGGGCTGGAAGAAAACAGGAAAAAGCAAGTGCAAATGAAGCCTCTCCTATTGATGCTGATGGTGGTGGTTTCATTTTTGTAGTTTTTTAACCAGATCATTAAACAATACCCACTGCATTAGCTCACCGCAGCCCCTTCTAGTAATTAAGAGTGATAATGCCTAGCTCTCTTCACAAAGAGAAACTGAAAAACTTGGAATAGCAGTATATACAGTCAGATCGCAGCAAAGGAAACTCCAGTCAAGACATCGTCTGTGAAACCTACGGTCATTCTTCCCGTACTGTGCTGGAGGATCAGGTAGACCTTGTTTAGGGATCTGCCTGTAGCTTCCTGTTCATGGAATATTTCCCTATTCATTCTTAAATTGCATGAATTTAGCAAAACAGCTGTTGGTAGATGTCAGTCACAGAAAACACATTCTCTCTCAGATGTCATCTACACTGTTTTCAGCAGTCATGCTAGAGAGTTCCTGCAAGGTGTGCAGAACAGTTCACGCTCTTCTTTTCCAGCCTCACAGCCCTTTTCACGTCTCTCAGCCTCTTCATGAGGAGCTGACATTCATACCACACTTTATGGGAACAGACTGCAGTGCAATAGCTCTCCCTTGCAGCTGGATGCACCCTTCCAACATCCATACTTCTCCCAACAAGTCTAAAAGGGCATATAGTCTGCTAAGTTACCTTTAGGTGACCAAAGCAGATCTGGTACAGATCATAACTGCACTAGTGTATAGACTGCAGCACAACACACATTATTCCTGAGCAGGAACAATCTAGCTGGCATCTAGGCTTCCCCACCAAGAGATTTTGCAGGTTTGTTCCACGGTGTGAATTACGTACACAGCAGGGATGACAAAAGACTGAGAACCTGGTGCAAAATGCAGCTCAACAGGCCTACTACAGCTACAGACTTGTAGGGTCTCCAATTATGTTATCAGAGTTCTGATCTGGCATTCTGCTGTTCTCTGACCATGACTCTCCCTGTATTTTTGCCTCTTCCTTTATTCTGCCCAAGATTTCCTGATCTTTGCCTACATGATGTTACCATCAGCAGCCTCTTCTCACCCTCAGCCCTCCCTTTGAGGGCAGCAGGTGGCAGGGCCATACTGTGCTTGTTGACCAGCCACCATAGCCCATGCTTGGTTTCACAGCCCTGAGATCGACACCAACAGGGCCAGAACTCTTAAATGTCAGCCAGGGAAGCAGTTCCCTGGGATACAGCTTAAAAAGCTGGGGTCTGTCCTATCTGACGCTGCTGAGCTGAACCTAGGCTACCACACTGTGTCACAAGACACACAGGCAATGAGTCAGGTTATGCCTGAAGGAAATTGCCAGGACAGCAGAGGAGCATGGCTCGGGGACACTGCCTATTGAGATAAATGCAATCAAAAGTGGCAGCAGTTGGCATTTTATAAGGGCAGATGCTATTCTTACTCCTCTTGTTTGGTTCCTCGCACCCCAAATAGCCCACAGTGAGACTACTGGAGGAGTAAAGTGTCATTGAACAACAGCAACAGCACGTGGCTTACAGCACTTCCAGAATCTAAGTCAGACCAAGCATAAACAGAGGCAAGGTCACTGCACAGCGTTTTCTGAAATGGAGCCGTGCCTCCATTTGCTCCATCCAGATTTGTTTCATTATGCTTTACAAATACAATGAGCTAACTCCAGTTTTCTCTTCCCAGAGAACTACACAAAGTTATTCCCAATTTAAATTGGCATAAGCAAAAATCAAGCACACAGTATTTGAAGACTTGTCCCCGGTAACTGCAAAGATGAGCCCACTTTTCAGAGTTGCTCTGAACTCTGTAAAAGACACCATGCATTTTCAGTTTAAAATCTCACTTGCCATCTGTGTTTCAATGCATCACATGACAAAGTCTTGAATACAAACAGGGAAAAGAAACAAAGGACTCCTAGAGATAAAATATAAACTCAATATAAACTCAGTGGAGATTTGATGGAAACTTCAAAGGCAACTTGCTTTTTTTTTTTTTTTTTTAAATGTTTTGTACTCATATCAACACAGCATATTTTCACTTAGTACCAGATTGCATATATAGACCCCCAGAAAATCATACGTGAATGTTCTTTGTCCTGTCGTTTACAGGGAGCATGTTCCAGCTACTTGTTGCCTACTTTTTTTCCTTGTTAAATGGCATACATAAGAGGGAAATGTTTACCATACTTAAAAACAGAATGTTCAGGTTTATAAAGCTTAAACCATATCTGTGGCAGCAAAATTATTCTGTGCTCAAGTTACTCGTGTCCCCCCGCTAACTCTTTACTAAAATTGGTGCCCCATGGCAGACGAGCAAAAATCTAAATCCCTGTATTAAAGTGTCATAAATCACAGTGCAGCTTACTCAGATTACACTAGGATTCATACAGGCTTTTAAAAATTTGCGTAGTCAGGATGAACAAGCTAACTGTTCATATGTTAATAACCATGGCATCTCTTTGAGGCAGTGTTTCTTCTGGCCTGTGTCTGGTCAGCTTCTTAAAGCACAAAACACATTCATGTGTTCAATGCTTTGCAGTGACAAAAGTAAAAGACAGAAACAGAGAGTCAAAACAAGTTCACCTAAAGCACTCTGGCTTCACAAGAGATTAGGATGACAAATTAAAAGTACGAAGATCACGCTCCCTTAAAATAAGAAGGTACAATATAGATGACCACCACCACCACCCCCCAAAGAAAAACTCAGGACAAAAGTATCCTGATTTTCTTTTCAATTTTGATTGTGCTTTCTTGAATATTCATGTGCAGCTGGGGCAAGTCAACTTGATCAGAACAGTACAATGCACAATTTATGTTTAATCAGGTATCGGCTTTGTTACATCCATAATAAAAATTCTCAAAAAGTGCTCTTGACCTTCAATATCAAATACGTTTGCAGCAGTTTAATAGCAAAGATTCTCTTCTTGCTCAAAAAAAGTCTGTTGTACTACTTCTGATAGATGTCCAGATTGATAAATAATGCATAAATTCATTTGAAATTTGTCCCCAAGGATTAACTCAATGTCTGCTTACTTTTCTACTCAGTCCTGCTCTACCCTTTTTAAAAGAAGTATCAGTTAACATGGTATTTGGCTGCAGAAATGGAAGAAAGCATAGATGGGCAGCAATAACTAGACTCCACGGGTAGCAGGAGAGTGAAGAAGTTTAAGAAGTCCGAACGACCACCTCACACAGCACTTCTGAATTTAGACCAATGTATCTAATTATATTCCTATTTTAGCATCTTACCTTCTAACGTAAGACTATTTTCTTTGATGGACAGAGCCTAGCATCCAGGCTTGTTATATTTTAAGCTAGATAATATTATTTGTTAATATTTTTCCCACTGAAAAGGACTGTGCTTAATAGAGAAAGGTTTTAACTATCAGTCCAACTCCGTCCTAAGGCAGTGCTAGTACTTAATTTTCTCCTTCACAAAATCATTTAAATTTCCAAACACTACTTTAGACAATTTTTTACATAAAAAGCAAATAGGCTTCCTGTCCATCAGTCCTCCACCCATTTCTGGTTATTTCTTCAAGAAATGTTTTCTTAGACATTTTATATACGTACGTCACAAATGGCATATAAAAGAGGCAATAAGACAACCATAAACTCCCTTTTTCCATCTTTAGGGGGTCTATTTTACCTTGCATTTTAAATCTCTAATTACAGGAATTAAGTAAAAAATACCCAAGTGAAGTATAGAACTTTCAGCCACTTAACTTAGTCAAATATGATTTATGGAGAAGTGAAAATGAAGCCTGAAATGAAATTATACTCCAACACCATCCCAGAAACATTAGTAAACATTGGTGAGGGGAAAAGTTCAGGTTTTTGCAGCAGAAGTTTCTGGTTCAGCCAGAAATGGATGGCCTTGACACTGCAAAAGAATACATTAAGAGCTAGCTGAAAGAGTGAAGCCTCAGAAGTATTTGCTGAGGGACAACCTAAAAAAAGAGATGAACTAGCCAAAAGCTTAAGTATTTGGAGACAGAAAACGTAACAAACTTTGGAACTGTTCCTTGATGGGGCAAAAGGGACAGTCTTTATGCAAGTCAGAAGTCAAGTCTGACGAGCAGCAGAATTTAAACTCAGTGAGAAGCAAGCTTATTCAATACAACTCCACACAAGGTGTATAAGCAAGGAAGGCAGGTCATAAGAAAGGAGAGCAAAAGCTACATTACTACAGATATGAAACAGATCATTATTCAAAGACAACCTTAGCACCACAGGAGGTTCCAAAATACCTGTAACACAACAGCAAGCAGATGCTACCTCATGAGCAAGCATTTCCACAGCCTTTCAAAAAAGGTGGATTCATAAAGAACAAATCTCAAAGCCCACTGAATCCAGTCCTAGTTTCCAAAGACTGTATGTGGCCTTCACTTTGTGACCACTTTTTTCCTAAGGAAAAAGGGCTTCAAGAAAGAGCAAGCACACACTGTTGACACAGATGACGAAAGACAGAATGACATAAAGAAACACGAAATTAGGTCCCTGCAAGTTACTTATTTAATAAAGTAGACTGCTAATTAAGTAAAGAATTTAATTCCACTTCTTTCTCTGGCCACCTTATTTCAGTCAATCCACCCCCCCTCCCTTCAATAAGTTTTTAGAAGTAGCCCTTCTTTACCTCATCTCTGTTTTTCCTGATATTACCTTGTTATTTTAAAGGAAGCAGCAATTGTGTAAGTTCTCCAGCTGGTTCTTTTCAGCTGTATGTTATCTAGCCAAAACAACTTATTGCATCATTGCTAAACATATTCATCAACCAATTATTCTCATACCTGCTTCGTATTAACTGTGATTAACTGGTAAAATTATTCAAATACAATGCATAGGAAGTCCCTTTATTATCTTCAAACAAGTACACTAAGAAAAGCAAGCTGCCACTCTGTCCTTAAGTCCTTTGCTAGCATTAATGAATTAGTCATTATTTTCCCTATCCCAGATTTCCCACATATGCTCTCACGCATAGCCAAGACATCTATATAATATGCAAAACTCAGAGCAGTGTACACATCAGACTGACAGCAGTAAGTATGAATTTTGCTTGCTTAGCTTC
>VXAL01012563.1:29098-156266 GCA_013399475.1 Chauna torquata
CCCCCCCAAATCTGGTATACAGGGAAAAATGACAAAATTAAGCTTAGATCTTTGAGTGCTCCCACCTGAACACACTTGAGGCATTCATTTGGTCTTTCACTCATTACAGCTGTGGATCCCTTCACTACTGTGCTGCAATTACAGTGCCTTTTGGGATTTACTACAGTCTGCCCCGGTATCTTAAGAAAGAGACAGAACAGGAGTATGCAGTAGTCATAACCCGCAACCAGAAGCTGGAAAGATTGACCAGTTTTGGTTTGCTTGTTCAAAGGTGGATGAGTGCCTGGCCAGTTTTAGCCCCCTTCCACACCAAAGTCTTTTTCTGCCAGGAGGCAGAATTTGTGGGCTAAAGCAAACCTGCACTTGCAAGGCATGTCGTAATAAGTCTGCCAGTATCTCACTCCTTTTCCTCAACATTTTTATAGATTCTATTTTGTTCCTGTTTTCAAGCGCCTCAGCTTTTGCATGTTAGTAATAGCTTTGGAGTTTACTAAAACAAGTCTGTTGTTCAAAATGAACTAAGTTTGACCTGTGTAATCGAAGTGTAAGCTGTACAGTGGGAAGCTGGTGGCTGTGGGTTGCTTACATTTTATTCTAGAGGCAACCTGTGTTTTAGTAATCTAAGAGAAAACTAGCGGACATCAGTCACCATGAAGCCAAGATAACGGGCAGAAAAAAAGAGGGAATACGGAAAAAGAGCCAGGTCCCACCCTTGGGGTTCATCAGCCTCGGAAATGAGAGAAGGGCCCGAGCATGAAACCCGAGGCGTGCGGCGTGAGGAGCTGCCGGGCGCCCGCCCCGGGCGGCGGGGCCCGCGGCGCCACTCACCTTGCCGCAGCCCGGTGGCCCCCAGAGGATGAGGGAGGGGATTTCGTGGGACTCCAGCAGGGATCGCAGCAGGGTCTGGGCGCCCAGCACCCGCTCCTGCCCCACGTAATCCCTCAGCGTGTCCGGCCGCAGCTTGTCGGCCAGGGGCTTCCCCTCCAGCTTCTGCGCCACGCTCGCCCCGCGCAGCGCGGTCCCACCGCCCGCCGCCGCCCGGCCTCCCTCCTCCGGCTTCTCGGCGGCCTCACCCCGCCCAGCCCCGCTCCTCCCGCCGGGGCCTCCCGGGCTCTGCCCGCCGCCGCGGCCCCTGTGGAAGAGGGAGAAGACAGGGGCGGCCGCCGGACGGGCCTCCTGCGGCTGCCCCTCCGCTTCGCTCCCTGGCGGGGCGGCGGCGAGGCGCGGCCTCTTGAAGGGGGGCGACCAGCCCCGCTCCGCCTCGCCCTCCCCGGCCTGCAAGCATCGGTCCAGGTGCGAGTTGATGAGCGCGCCCGGCAGCTCCCGCAGGCACACGGGGCACCGCACCAGCGCCTCCTCCTCGGCGCCCTCCATCGGTTCCCGCTGCGTGCCCCGCCGAGGCAGGAAGCGAGGCCGCCCGCCCTCTGCGCCCGCAGCCCTTCGGGAGCTGTAGTCAGCCCCGGCTGCCGCCCGGCCCGGCCGCCCCTAGCGGCGGGAGGAGGCGCACACCGCCCTCCCGCTCCGCAGGGAGCCTGGCAGCCGGCCACGGCGGCGAGGGGGCTCCGTGCGGAACGTCCCCGCCCGCCCCCCGTGTCCCCCGGGGCGGAATGGCCGCTGTGGGCAAGGGCCAACATGGCGGCCTGAGGGGAGCGCGGCCCGGGCAGCCGCTGGACCCCGAGGCAAATCCCTCAGAGGCGGCCCCGCGGTGGCAGAGGCCTGTTCACCCTTAGGTTTGTCTTTAAGCCATGCTGCTGTTTTTCTGCCTTGATGTAAGATGTTGAAAAACCCTTCCATCTTCCACATATGCTGTATATCCGTGGTCTCTTTGGCTGTGATTCCACAGCAACATAGGCTTGTCACTGCTGCTTTTTTTGTTTTGAACGTTTTCAGCCCACACGCTGCACGATCAAACGATGGCCCAGCACTGGCTCGGATTGTACAGCCATGCACTGGGAAGGGGTGGGAAAGAGAGAGGACACACCAGCCCTGTTTAGATGGCGTGGAGGGCTGTGGACTTGCTTCGGTTTCACACTGATCAACATTAAATCAAAGTCTGTGTTTGGGAGTCCATCTGGTCATTTGTTGAAATACACAAAAGCTTCTTTTTTGGTTGACAAGCTACCAATAAATTCTTTTGTAGAAGAAAATACATCTTCATTACATAGAATGCAGCACGGTTTGTATTTTATAGAAAAGCATAATAAGCAGTACTGTTAGCATCCTAATTTACTACCTGAATTTGACCCACTGGTAATTCTTTCCACCTTACGTGTTGTTTTATTTCCTGAATTATATATTTAGGTTTAATTATATTCTGTTACATAATCATTCCCAGCTTGTAAATTTCAGGTCAGGCTAATGTCAAGATGTGCTGTGCTGGGATCCATGAGGTAAACAAGTCTGGCTACTATGTAATAGTAACTGTCTCCCAGCTTAAATATTGAAAATGGCTGGTTTACAAATGGCCAATGGCTCAGAAATAAAGTTTTCATTTGAACTCAAGATGGAGGCTGAAGGATTGAGTTTTGAGCGAGGTGCTGTATGACCCATCATGTAAACCTAGTTCTGACCAAAGAGGTTACTATCTAAAAAGAGACTGAGAAAGAAAAAGGTTGTTAGTGGGTTCTTCTTTTTGACTGACACATGTTTGCCTGCCCCTTTCTATTTCTGAGCAGTTTTAAAGGCATTTAGTTTATTACTTATGGTTCTATTGTGCATATGCTACGGTTGTGTAGGATTGTATATAACCCCTCCGCATACAACTGGGCAAGTTTCTGTTTCCATGTCATGTCTGTGGTTCCTGAGTAACTGAAGATGTGATGCATGAAGCAAGCCATTTTGCTTGAAGTGAGAGAATGGCTTGCTGAGGAAGACCCAGAAGAAAGCATCTGCTAGGTCAAATTTAGAGAATGTAAATGATGGGCGGAAGGTTCATCCTCCTTTGGGGGAAACAGCTCAACATCTAACTGAACACATTTTTTTTCCCTCTTTCCTTTCAGTAAGGTGGAGGGCCACAGCCTCACATTGCTTGGTGGCACATGACGAGAATGGGTTTGCTTCTCTGTGACTGTGCAGGGGGGCAATTGGAAACAAATTGCACTCTGTGCACCTCAAAAACTTTCTGTTGTTTAGCTTATCGTTTCAGGAATATGTTAAGGTGGTAATGAGGGCGAACATTTGGACTCGATCCTAGTCTCTCTTTGGTAATGGAGCACAGTAATACCTTCAGGCCTGCCACCCCACTAATGCTTTCCCAGATAACTGACCCATCAGCCAGCTTGAGGGAACAACATGCCCTTTCAGCAGGACATGTCATTCTCATTAGATGGATGGCCACATTTGGTGATCGTAACCTGCAGGATGATGTGCTCTTTGAAGAACTATGGAGAGCCTGAATCAACTTTCCCTGTTTGCAGTCACGTCAGGCCAAAAGTGGTCTTCACAGCCAGGTAGCTCTAAAACATGTTGGCTTTGAGTAGCTGGAGACATGGAAGTGGGAGGAGGAAATCTGGAAACTTCGCTTGCTTCTTCTGACAGCCTTGCGGTATGTTCCGTCACCCCTTGGTGTTGAATATATCAAATGATCTAGAGAATAATGGCTCGAAGGTTAGATTGAGCCCTTGTGGTATGTCGCCTGCAACTGTTAATGCATTTGGCGAAACTCACAAGCCCTGATCAGAGAACCTGGGGACGAAATAGCTCTTAAAGTATCCTTTCACCTGAAGGAGATGGAAAGGGATGTCAGAGGCATCCAGAGAGCTGGTGATGATGGCTAGAGGCAGCAGACCTGGCATTTTTACATACTGGCTGCCAGACTTGTTCAGATGATGAATGTCTCACAGTCCCATGCTGGTGCCCATGCATCTCACTTATCAGCAGCATGCTCTAGGGTGTCACTCCTGCTCTGGGCCTTCATCTGCTGCCAGGTCTGTGAGCATCTTGGTCACATATTGCCACCATGTTGCAATAACACGGTAATAGGAATCTTTCTAGAAGGCTCATTTGCAAGCTGCAAGCTTGCACTGTAAGTCCTTTACTGGCTATGATCTATAAATGTCACCACTAGCAAGCTACCTCCTGTGTCACTTGTGATAGCATAACACATCTTTTGCATCTGGGAGGAGTTTGGAGGGATAACTATGCGCAGTGCCAAGTGAGTTGGTGTAAGTATGCATCTAATCTGTTGCGTGTGTACAGATGTGGGGTCGAAATACAGTGAAGAACATTTTCTGTTGGAAGGTGTTCAGGTGAAAATAACTGATTTAATTGGGTCTCTGGTTGTGTACTGAGAGCTGTTTCCCTGTGCTGCTAATGACTGTAAGGTTGTGTATACATTCTTAATTATTCCATACAGTTTATGGTATTTATGCAAGTTAAAATAAAAACCATGAGCTGTGTAATGAGATTGACCAGATCCCACTTTCTAGAGCTAAAGCATTACTACAGCGCTTTTGTAGCTGGGTTTCCAGTGCCGTGAAGGAAGGTTTGCAGTAATAGCAATGAAAACATTTTCGTCCTGTATTTCCTGGGTCTATTCTGAGTTGCTAACTGAAATTTTAGAGTAGTTTCTTGTACCCTTTTAAAATTAGTTGTGCAAAAGGACATATTTTCCAAGTGTAACCAAATAATTACTTGGGGAGGAAAAAAACCACAATCTTGCTGTGGAATAAAAGCTCTTCTGTAGAGGATTAATCAAAAGAAGCAACCAGAGATCAGCTTGACCTGCAGTAACTTTCCAGACAATCTTACCATTAGACAAGCCTTGATGATCCTACATCATGAAATGTGAGTGCTAAACTCACAGTGAGCACTGCCAGTGGAGACGAACGCAGCTAAGGAATGTGATCTTCTGCAGCATTCAGCAGAAGGCCTGAGATGACAGTCATTTTGGCAATTGCATATTTCCATGGTATAGGGCAGTGGAAAGACAGAGAAGGCCTGCATTTAGGCCTGAACCACTTTATTGAATATATAAAAATTTAATGGACTTAATCATAGGGCCCTTGCATGTCACTTGCTGGAACTGCAGTGAAGAGAAAGAGGGTGTCTGAGCAACAGGGAGCCACTGAAGTGGTTAAAAACTGGCTAGTGATCCATAAGCAGGGTCTACAAGCAACAGCAATATATATGGATTTGGTAGAGCTAAATAGTCTCTATGAACAAATTAAATTACATCTGTCCTGTAGCCTGATTGAATTATTTAGTGTTCAATGTAGACGAAGAGGTAGAACGCCATCTGTTAACAGCTAGTGCTTTTAACTCTGTATTTGCATATTGGTTCAGAATATGTAAAGACAGATATCTGAGATATAAAAAAAATTTGCAACAATGGCAGTTTTCTAAGCTAAAATTCATGAATAACATTGATGCTTCCTGTTTGTCTTTCTTTTGTACAGGCAAGAACGAGGAGAAATCAGAAGTTATGAATGTTCACTGGTTTATGAATCCAAGGTGGACAGGAAAACAGACAGTAAATTAACTGGGCACAGTATGAAGCTACTTAAGATTAACAGGCTGGAGGAAATCAATACGCGATACAACAGTAACAGACTGGAAAAAAGAGCCTTTTTTCAGAGCATGGAAAAAGTGGAGAGGACTAGAGGTTTTCAGGAAGAAAAATTCAGTGAATCAGATCCTGGAACAGAAGATGAAAAGGTAACTAACTGCATAATCGATTGTGTCTTCCTGAAGTGCACTTCCTTTGTTCTTCCAGTTAAAGAGTTTACTATGTTTATTTCCCAGTAGTGTCGAGTTTTTCATTTCTATCTATGAAAGCGTATTGCAGCTACAAGAGACTGGTCAGCATCTTTTAATCTTTTGGATTCACAGAAGCGAGCACATGTGTTTTTATTTTGGGGTTTACTTACAGCTGGACTTAAATTCAGAAGTTCCAAAGAAGTTGTGTGGTTCTGCAGCTCTTACATGGATTCTGTTGGATTCATGTTTTGAAAGCATTGGTCCTACCTAGCTAACAGCAATGGAATTTGTGGGGACTGAATGAATCTCATGGGAAGAGCAGGTTTCCCAGAGGAACTTAGGCAGCTTTGTCATTTGCTTCCCTATAACACTGGGGGAGCAGGGCACAGTTCCATGCTGTGTGCCATGGTTGCAGGGATGTGCATTGTCCACTGTAGCTCTGTGCTGCATCTGTTTCTGGTAAGAACAGTACTGGGCGCCACAGTAAGTGGTCTCTGGCAGGAAGATGACTCTGTAATCAGCCGAAATGTGTTTAGAAATAGCAAAACATTCCTTGTATCATTCTGCTTTGTCTGTGGGAAAATCTAAAGGAAGAGCTGTTTTTATTGACATCATTTAGACAAGAACTAAGGAAATATGCTCGCATTAGGGCAATGAGAAATAATTTTTACACACTGGTTTGTGAAAAGACTTGAAGAAAAATTTGTGCTATGGCTAATTGTGCGCTGGCTGTTTGTGCTGATATGCTAGAGCAGATTTTCAAATATTCTGAATATTTTCATGTTCAGATGATACCCTGGAGCATCAGTATAAAGTCAGCAATGTTTCAATTTGTATTCAAAACTAAAAAAAAACAAAACTAAAAAAAAAAAATTTTGATGATACTTCTTAATCTGCTGGCTCCCTTTTGTAGAAAATTTTTCCAGTCTTCAGTAAACTAATACAGTTCTTACTTTTTAGAGAAAGAAAATGATCTGCATATTAAAACAAATACAGTATGTCTCATATAAGTAGGATGTGTTTATTTTAGAGAGTTTCATTTGGAGTTACAGTGAAAATGAGAATTAAAAAAAAATCTAGGTGTTTGGGGTTTGGAGGTTGTTATTGCCTCTTTTAAGTTAGGTTTCTTTCAATGAAAATCACAGCTTGCACTGGTATGAAAGTAGAAGCTGATATTGCTGCCATGCAGCTCTTCCTTTGTCTCTTTATGGTCAGGTAGAAAGAATTAAATGTGAGCCTTCATCCATAGCTATGAGAACTGCTTTGTGTATGTTAATGTATCTTAGTTTGATGACAAATTGCGGATAGTATCTGAGGTGGTGGGATTTTTCCTCACTTTTTGCTGCAAAATCTCTGACCCATTGCCTTGATGTTTGCTTTTTCGGTCTAATGATGGAACTAGCTCTTTTTTAGGAGTGCTGTAAGATAAGGCAGGAAGAGTTTGGAGGTGCAGTAGGGGAAAAGTGAACAGGCTTAGAAGACAAACAGCTGGTTGCTAGCTGTAAGCTGGAGAAATAGCTCTGTATTCCCATTTTAGCTCCTCAGTCTCCTGGGGTCAAGACTTCAAAGGTGAAAGGCAGTCCAACTGAACTCTGGTAATACACCAGATCTCTGGAGTGAGGTTTCCAAGTACATAAACATTAGTTATATTTCTCCTAAGCTTTCACAAGCTTAGAAGTTAATTGCTAAGCTTAACTTTCACACAATATTTTTAGGTATTTCTCAGTGGGATACAGAATTGGGCCCTAGCTGTGCTGTGAATGTTGATGGAAGGAAAACCAAGACCTTACTTTGAAAGGTCTTAACTTGGTCTGCTTGCCTGAAAACAGTTTTATTATACTGACACGGAAAGGAAAGGAAAGGAAAGGAAAGGAAAGGAAAGGAAAGGAAAGGAAAGGAAAGGAAAGGAAAGGAAAGGAAAGGAAAGGAAAGGAAAGGAAAGGAAAGGAAGAAGATTGTGCTGGCAGGAAGTGCAGTTAACTTTGGTCATATGTATGCATTTACATGTGTATGCTTGCGGGCGTATGTACATAATTTCTGTGGATGTAGTCCTGCTCACTTTGAAAGCATTGACAAAACATCTATTGACTTCAATGGGAGTGGATTACAACTCAGGAGACCATCTAGCAGAGGGTGGTCAAAATGTGTACTTTCTGGAAGAAATAAGTGCTGGATTCGACTAATTGTTTATAATTACAGGAGAAAATGATCGCCCTCCTCAAAAAAGCTATTTTCCTAGCAATACTTTTTTCAAGTGTAAAGCATGCACAATTTTCATCTTTCAGTATATTCTTGTAAAAACAAAAAACTTATTCTAAAAAGGAAGACTCTCCAGAGCCATTAAAATACAACTATGGAAAGCAAACCCACCAACTGTTGACCATCAGTCATGAATAATAACTTTACAGCATAATGTATGTCTTGGTACTGTCAAGAAGCTGCTGCGTTGCAGTCCTCTAGATGGCACTCTTTGCCACGTCAGCTCTCCACCAGGACCATTTTTTGTTGGAGGGGGTGACTCAAAATGACTCATGACAAAACTTCTCTTTACCTCTTCTACAGGTGTTTTGTTTAGAATGTCCCTTTGCCCCCCATTTGCACAGTTGGCAGCACATGTGTTTTTATCTCAGCTAAGTTCTGTCCTCAGGAACCAACACAAAGTTTTGCTTGAGGTGATACATTAACGACTGAAAGAGATTTTGTTTCATAGGAACAGTTCTCTGTGTGTATGTAAGAACCAGATGAAAAAAAAATAAAAATCCCAATCTGTCCCCAATCCATTGCACTGCACAGCCACACTGAGTGGTTGTGCTGGTCCAAGGGAGGTGGTGGCACAGGGTAGGAATGAGCAGCTGTGAGTAGGTGAAACCACCTCTTTTGACAACAGCACCAGCTTATGCAAAGGTAAGTTGTGAAACTACCACACAATTTACACAGATGCATTAGCTCCCAGTGAGCTCCACGTTCTCCACCTGGTCTGCTGCTGATGGCCCAGCCAAAGCTGCGTGCTGTTGATCAGCAAACCTGCACTCTCTTCCTTCTGGCTTTTACCTGGTTAATGATGGGTGCGAGAATGCGATTCAAATTGTTAGATTTTGAATCACTATCTGAAATTAGAGCACTAACTCCCTCTCTCTAATGACAGAGCAGTTCTAAATGCTGTAAAATTGTCCTCCTCAGGGTCAGTTACTTGTTTTTAAACTTTGGTTGCATGATTCTGGTGGACACAGCTTGATTCTTTTCTATCAGAAATGTTGAGAACTGTAGAAGCTGCTAGGCTCATACTTACCAAGTTAATAACAAAATGAAACCACCCACGTTGGATAATAATTAAATGACCACTTTTTTAGGAGAGCAATATTAAATAAACATTTGACAAAAGCTAAATCTACTCTAAAGGGAAGCTTCAGAGCTTTCTCAACTTTGGCAGACCACCCAGGGAAAGAGATTTGAAATTCAGGGTCTCTCCACGAGCGTAAAGCTGCTGCTCTTAAAGCAACTTAGAGAGCTAGAGCAACAACTATAGTTCCCGTGGTTGAATCTATTACTAATCGACAGGGGAACTGTAGGATTTCTGGATCTTACCATTTGCAGCTACAAGGCTTGGCCGTTACCTCGGTTGCTATCCATTTCCTTTACTTATTTGCTATATGGTGCCAGTACAGCATTCATTTGGGCAATATGCTATGACAGTAGAGATGCTCCCTACACATGCACATTATCAAGCTTTTCCTTGGAGGTGTAAGCGTTGTGAAGGACCTTTACCTGGAGTTCAGATACAGCTGAGCTGTTGTGGGTAGTGCATTACTTGCTGTCCGCTGAGTGGTGGCAATTTATTACATGCACATTTGACTGTTGTCTTCAGCAAAATACAAAGAAAAGTCACTGGTAAAAGGCATTGATTTAAACAATTTTTTTCCCTATGATTTTACCTGTTGTTATGCTTCATCTTACATTTACAGAGTTGTTCCCTAGTCACTGCAGTTCAGTTCATAAGCTAAGATGTATTAAATTGGCTAAAGCAGTCTTATGTACCAGAATAGAATTTCTCCCTGGTAAACGTAAATATGAATCTTAACATTTGCTAAAAAAAGTGACTTTGTCAGTTGCAACTTATTATTGGATAAGCAACAACCCCTAGCAGCTTTACTATCCTTGCTCTCTTCCTTAAATGAACAGAAGTGGCACGAAGCAGAGCTGCTCTTTCCTTACAGCCATATTTCAGGGCTTCTTAGTTGTGTTCTTATGAGGAAACAAACCAACAAAGAATAAAGGAGATTAAATTCGCACTAACGAGTTTTATTTGAATAGATAGTTGCTAAGCCAGTCTATTTTGAAGAAGCTCTAGTGACATTTGAAATACTTTCAGTACACGTAATTATTTTCTTGTCTTTTTTTTTTTAATGAAGGTAGAAAAAATACTTCTTGGCGTTTTCTGAAGAAAATTTATTTCATCAAAAATATAAATGGAAAGGTTTTCTTTTAATCTCTTGTTTTTCAACAGGTGTTTAATGTTTCTTTATTTGGCAATACAAATTTCCATGCCCAAATATCCCTTTGATGGTATTTTGAAAACAATTTAAGGACTAACTTTTAATCACTTACCCCAGCTGGAACTGTTAGATATAGTCCTGTTGGATATACTTGGTATTTGGTATTCAGTTAAGCTAGGGCTGGTGTTGGCTGATCGTCCTCTAATTCCTTGTCTTCAGTCAGAATGATTTCACCCTTGTCTCCTTTTTTGAGCCTGCTTTCTCTCTCTTGACCACCACCACAATTTCTCTAATAGTTACTTTTGCTACAGTCTCTTTGTGGCAGAGGAGGAAATGGCCTTGGTGGTAATGATACCTTTGCACGTTCCTTTTTCTAGGGGAGGTCAGGCTCACAGCAGTCTTTCGAACACGGAGCAAAATGATCACTGTTGCATAATTTAACCCCAAATAACTTTTCTTTAATCCCAAATACTGTTCAAGATATTTACCTAAATAGTTTGACAGAAACCTATTTCTTGTTCTACCATTTTAACCAAGAACGACTCTTTAACAAATCCCACAAGGAATTCCGTACAATTGCAGTGACTTCTTAACTAATAAAAGCTTCCTTCAGCCTCTTAATCAAAGCACCATGTCTAAAGGTTGGCTTATTATAGTCAGAAAAATATAAGTGGACTTCAGCCAAATTTGGGCCAAGTTTTATTCCCCACCTGCTTTTCAGCTTGCTTGGAATTCTGTCCTCAGGCATTGTGTTGCCAAGCTCAGTCTGGCAGATCTTTAGAAAATATCCTTTCTGCAGTGCACTCCTCAGGTGCCAAGTTCATGGCAGTGTGTTGCCATGTATCAGTTTGTGTGATTCCATGATTTCAGGCAGTTGTGTTTTACCTAAGGCTCCCAGTTCCCATACTTGCAAAAATTTTTGTCTTTCACAGAAGGAAAGAATATCAAGATTACCTGACTGAAAAAAAACACAACCAAAACCACCCTTCCAAACATAACAACTACAAACCAACTCAAAATGTGATTTGAGGGTGCTCTGAAGTCTCAGAAGCCAAAAGATGAGTAAGGAAAGAAAGACAGTCATAATTTTTTAATCTCTTGATTTTTCAGATGATGTTATGATTTTTATACTTTCATTTGTGAATTTTTAGTACTTGAAATTTCCAGTGCTCATGTTTCCCAACAGCCAGAGGTAGTGCATTAAATTCTTTGCTCTGATCAGATAAATATACAAGCAGAAAAGAAATTGTACTGTCTTCTTACTGTTTCATCTTCCATAATGACTGTTTGTAATCTGTAATTATGGGCATCTCTTAAGTATATCCTTATATATAAGGATTATATGTACTTTGTATCCTTATATATGACAATAAACTATGACACCCTTTGTTCCTCTCATCTTCAGTTTTCTGTTTCTGTAAGTAAAACAGTTTCCCTGGACTTATAATGGAGCTGGTAGCAGACTTTGTTTCATTGAAGTTGCTTACTATTTCCAATTTTAAGATCTTGTTTTCAATTTTTTAAAAACTTGCCAGGTTTTGCCTGCTCAAGCCAAAATTTTCCTTGCAGAATTTGCATCACATTGAATTGCTTGGGAAAATTCAGCAAAACAAATCTGTTTCTTGAAATTTTAGGGCAAAGAAGTTGCCTTGATATTGAAAGTGTCACATCCATTTGGTTGAAACAATCCAGCACGTCCATCCGTTGGATCAAGGACTTGATAGCTTGCAAGTAAGCAGAAACTGGATATCAGATAGGGAGACAGTTAGGAACTGCTCTGTGCCTGGTGATGGTTTGGATATGAGAGCAAGGTGGGTAGACTGTAAGTACAAGAACAGAAGGGACTGCAGCCAGTAAAGCCATGGCATTTCAAATTGACTTTCCTGTGCATGTGCACTATGACACGTTTTAAGTGAATGTCTTGAATTTTGTTCTTTTTTTTTCTTTCCACTTCTTTCCTATTAAAATAGGAAGAGGACCCAGTAGATGACCGGTGGCTTGCACAGCTAACTGCAGAAGGATTGTGCTAACAGTTTGCTTTCATTTGAGAAGTTCTGGGATGTCAGAGTAATTA
Organism: Chauna torquata; assembly: GCA_013399475.1. Classification (NCBI taxonomy): domain Eukaryota; kingdom Metazoa; phylum Chordata; class Aves; order Anseriformes; family Anhimidae; genus Chauna; species Chauna torquata. Next base: position 41,363 of record VXAL01012563.1, read on the forward strand.
CCTTTCAAGTCCATGCAATACACATCTCATGTGTAGATCCCTGCACCTGTTTCATGCTTGTCAGTTGGCCATCACTTCTTTTCCTTATAGGTACAGGGAATGTGCTGAAGTATGAGATGGGATCCTGCTGCGTCTCTAAGCCTTGTCTAGCTAGGTGGTACTTATGGAGCTGGGTAGGGTTCTGAGGGTGCCTGCCAAAGTGCATCTGCTAGACCAGGAGACCCAAGTTAATCAGTTGATTAAAAGTAAAGGGATGGATCTACCCCTGCAAAGAAATGCTGCCTGGATTGCAGGTAGTTTCTGTCTTTTGGCTTCATGGCACTGGCATGCACTGTGGGCTGTGTTAAGCTGTGGAAGAAAGAGGAAGACTCCTGCATCTGGAAATACACAGGTAGTAAATATGCTTTTAATAATTAAGATGTATTCCACCGATCAGTATCAATATTGTTTAACTGGATGAATGCTGCTTGTGTTTAGATGTAGCCAGTTAAACCTGTGTGTTCTTTCTTGGAGTGGGGAAAAAAAAAGACTTTTTTTCCCTTGGAACATGTTCCTTTCTATTATGAGAGCATATCCTGCAGTAAGTCCCAGACAGCTGAAGATGCGTTTTTCAGAAAGGTGCATCTCTCCTCTTGCTGTCAGAGTGCTTCATCTTCCTATTAAAACATGATGCATCCTCTAGTGACCTCTGCTGGGTGCAGTACAAGGGGTCGCCTCAAGGGTACCCTCTTCGGCCACGATGGGAGTGAGGTTGCCGGCCCTTCTTGATGTGGGGTTCAGAGATCCCCAGTAAGGCTACTGCCTGTTATTTTCCTCTCTGTAGCATTATCTTCCCACGGAACTAGCAGCTAGTTCTTTGGAGCGGTTCGTTATTACATCACTAGATGTTGCAGTCAAGGATAGTACGTATGTTTGTTGTGATTTCCCGTAAAGTAATACAGTGCAATCATGTTTTAACTTGAGCTTGTAGAAGAATTCTTGACAGGAAACATTGCTTGAATGAAAGAATTGTGTGAGCTCAGAAAGGCAAAAAGGAAGACACTTTCTCTAGAGTAGCTTCAAGGATGTAGATTGCCAGAATGTATAGGATTTTAATTAGTTTGCTGCAAATGAATTTTTTCTCAGAATCTCAAAACTGATTTCATGTAAAGGGTTTGCATTCTGAAGTGTCTGCAACCTCACCCTGCATATCTGTCTAGTACTCTTTGCCAGCGAGTCATGACCCTGTGGGAATACAATGGAATTTTTCACAGGCTTTGTGAAGAGCTCAAAGGACAGTGATAAGGATAATAATTCAAATATTACTATGCATATCAGCACTCAGTATAATAAGATACATAAAGAAGTAGAAGAAAGCTAAGAAATAGTGTAGAGTTCTTTGAATACTCTTCTATGATAACCTAAGAAACTCATTATGTGAATGTCCTCTAATCCATCAGAAAAATTGTTCTTCCAGAGATCTGGACTAATGTTCAAAACTAGTGTTTTTCTAAGTAGAAGCAAAAAAGACAGATTTTATTAAGGTTTTTGATGCTGTTTCAATTTATACTGATTCTGCTGTATGGCATATATATACATGGAGAAACAGAACGCAGGGAAAAACCAAGGGGACAGTCAGCAAGTAAAAGCATGTCAGAAATGTCTTTATCTATGACGCTAATTAGTTTGTTAAAGTGTCACTGAATGATGATTTTTTTTGAAACATTCACCTTAAGTAATGGTCTTTCAGTCCACTCTTCAACCAACTTGACAGAAGACGAAGAACTAGCTTTTCAGTACCATACCACCAAGGAGAATGCTGTCTGTGATATGCAGCTCTGCTGAATTTAAAGTTGTCACGTTCAGTTACTAAGCCACTGACAGTGTATAATGGTGCATTTTATGCAAGGCAGTCAAACAGGAGTGGTAAAGAGAAGAGAAACAATTAATATACATGTCAAAACCATACTAGCACTCTGATCTTTATGGAAAGTGGCTTCTGTAGTTTTGCTGGCAGATAAAAAAATAAAGTCTGTGGTTGGTGATTTGCATTTTATCTCTGATGCTGTCTTGAGCTGTTACTTCATTTGCAGATAAGCTTGAAAAAAGACTCACTTTTTATCTATGCCTAGATCATTAAAATTTTGCATTTTTTCTTGGGTGAATTGCAGTATGTAAGGAAGAGGAAGCTCATTTCATTCCACTGTCTGATGTTTATTGCACTTCTACTGCCTTGCTACTATTATTTGCCAGTTTTTAAGACCTATCTATCTAAGGCTAGTGTATTAATTGGTATTTGTTAGCAAGAGGACTGTATCCATAGTGTTATGAAGGAAGCAGATTTAAAAATACCTTGTGTTAATACTATCAAAGATTGCTTTCTAGTCCTTACCTGTGCTAAAGTATTATTTTCCTGAATTTTGCATGTCAGTGACTGTCTGAGCTCTCTGTCAGTTTTGTTGCACAGGACCTGAATTCTCTTTTGAAATTCAGCATGGTAACATCTGTCAGATATCTATTCTTCTGGTTGCTTTGCATCTTACCTTATGTTTGTTCTTTTGAATTAAAAGGTCTCATATGAACTGCGAGGTTCCCAGGGTATCTCCTAAACCCTCATGCATAGAAAGGTGGCATGGACTCAGAAGTATTTCAAAAGCAGGGCAAGCTTCCTTGCCTGGGTCTGACAGTAGGGCTGTGCTTGTGCAGGGACTCCTGGATAATCTGAACCCTTGGCTTTGGGAGGAAATGAGCCAACAGCTGGCTGAGAGCAAGACTGCTGTGTCGTCTCAGGACCCCACGGCATGTCCATTCCAGACTCATCCTTCCCCTTCTCTTTCTAGAAAAGTATTGTTGTCATCTGCAAGTAAACCATTCCCAGAGCTCCCTTGTTTCTCTGCATGCTCGTATGTCTCTTTTGGCTCTCAGACCTGTGAAGGTTTGGACACATGGCTGATGTGATCAGAAAGGCTGGTGATCTCTATTTGAGAATGGTACTTTATGAACTCCTAAAGTGGGGACAGAAGGGGATGGGATCTAAAGAGTGTCTAGGAGGGTCTTGCTCACTTCTTGGTGATTCTGGAGAAAATGTGAGTTTGGCTTGCTAAGGGATTGTGATGGAACAGTGCTACCCTTTGGTCATGATGCTCCCTCCTCAAAGCAGAGTTAATTGCGAAGAATACTTAGAGCTATAACAAATAACTCCAGCAGACGCATTTTCTTTCTATATGTGATAGCCCCAGCAGAAGAGTACATCCAGTGGCAGGTAACTATACTTTTGTTAAAGTCTTCAACCAGCAAAGAGATGAGCTTTCCATTAAACTCATTTATCCTATCTATGAACATTATTGATCTCTTGAAGGCTGTGAGATCTTATTGGACTTGTGCATGTTAGTACCTGTGCTGTTGAACCTTTCTCCTTTTCAAGCGCCAGGTTACACGTAGTTTAAACACAGAGAGCCTGAAAGACTGACCACTAAACAAGTTAGATACTCGGGCACGAGAGTGTCACAGCCCTGACATGTCATTTTGCTGGGTGGATAACAGCTATGACTGAAAGCAAACATCCACCTTGCGTCCAGTTCTGTCTTGTCTCCGAGACCCATTACTCAGTTACTATGCACTCAATTTCCACAAAGATTGTAGTGAATATTCAGCACTGGAAGACACAATGTGCAGCAGGATAAAATGAACTTCCAAATAGCTGTGGTTTCCCTCATTAGCTTTGCTTTTTGTAGCTGCTCAGTGGGTTGTAAAAAGCCTTTGATACTTATGTGTGTTATTATGAGCAAGCAGAGATCCTAACTGAGATTGTGTGAGGCACTGTACAGATAGGATCTACTCCAGAGAATTCATTGTCTGAACAGATGGATAAGGGGTTAGTAAAATAAGAAACAGACACAGAGGTGGTTGAAGAGTCTCCTCAGGTCATGCTCTCAGTCAGTGTCAGAGAAATCTGTAATATGGAAATGAAATTGCAGACTCTCTGTCTAGTATCCTCTTTACATAGCTATATGCCGAGATCCGGGGAGAGGCATGCCTCAGAACCCTCAGCCTGCTGGATCCCAGCCATTTCATGAATGCTAATTACTTTGCAAAGGTCCTTCATGCTATTTGATCCAGAATCTAAAATTTCAGAAATCTGCAGCGGCTCCCTAGATATTTTCATTATTTTTCTGATGTTCATTTACATGCAATTCACTCGTTCCTCCCCCAGTTCATTCTCCTTGTTTTTTATATAGATCCTAAGAGTACTGTGGCAAGAGGTTTATAATAACCTTTGGAATTTGTGACTGTTACAATGTATGAAAAACAGATCAGTTTTGCTACATCAAAGGCATAGATATTTATTTCAGTGTAAAAAATGATAAAGCTTGGCTGTTTAGAAAAATGCCACCTTCCCTTAAAAAAATCCTCTTTGCCCTTGGATACATGGCTTAGCATAGACTTCTTTCAGCCGTGATCATTCAAAGGTGTCTCATTACGCGTTACCTACCCAGCCAATTTGTAATATACACTGAGATGCAGGGAGATAAATCCAGACTGTCCCTGTGACCTTTCTCTTCTGGCACTCTTGTGCAGTGTCTAGTGGACACGTATAGCAGAAGTCATGGAGCAATAAAAATGACTTTCCAGTGCTGAGCACAGCGTGAGGATTCCAAACAAGGGCCTTTGCACAGGAGAGGTCGCATTTCCATCAACTCAAACAGAACCATCATATGTAATAAGCATTTTGAGGAGCTGAGGATCTTCATTTTTCCCCTTACATGGACAATCCAACATAATTCCTGGTGTTTGGTTCTTACGTGTTTACTGAAAATATTTGTTTTTCACACTTGAGTTAAACAAGTCCCTTAATTGCTTATATTGAAAATGTAACTGTTAGGTACACGTCGAATAGCATATAAAGGAGAATTTTTATAGTCAAGTACTTTTAAGTGCTTGATTGGTGTTTACAAATGAAATTCCTGAGAGAAATGAAAGTGGTGTTCTGTAATATGTCCTTATGCTAAAGAAAGCATGCACGATATTGTTATAATACCCATAAAGGAATTTGTTATTGATACTAAAGAGAGAGGAGAAAGTGTATTTCCACAGTTGCCTGTCTCCAAGGCTAACTAAGCAGACATACTGGTACACAAGATCTTCCTAACTTCATGCCTGGACTAAACAGTGATTGAGCAGATACGTGGGCAGACAGGCTTAATTTCAGCTATGACCCTATCTAGTTATGAGCCTGTTTATTTGACCTCATATCTTAAATAGTGATTGTAGTTGAAGATGATAGGAGAAAATTACAGCCTTTTATCTTAACTATTGGCAGTGAGACAACAAGGTGCAGGATGATTTTCTGTTGACCTTCGATGATGCCACAGCTCTTAATACCATCATTGCATTTTAAAGGACATGTTCACCAGGAGAAGGGTTGCTTTTGCCAAACCAAACATATTCTGCTCCTTTTTTTGAAATTCATTGTAGACTTATGTCTGGTAAATCTGAACCTGGAGAAATTGCCTAAAGCATTTTGGTTCTACCTATTTTAGACAATCCCAAAGGCAACCAAGGTCTCCTATTTATGCCTACACTTTGTATTTTTTCCAGTTAGTATGTTAACAGGGCATTATTATGGCTTTATAAGAATAGAAATGTACAGTATGGAAATGTAGCTTGCTGGTGAGGGCATCTAAAGAGTTGCAGGGCCTAAAAATAAGTCCACGTAGCACCACTAAAATGGAAGAATGACCAAAATCCAGATAATTAGGACAAGTGAATAAGACAAATTTACTAGAACTATTAACTTATGTTTCTACAAAAAGGTATTTTCCCTTAGTCACTTACAATCCTCCAAGTTGTTCTTCTTTCAAGGCAATATTCCAGCCACTAAGAGGCAGAAGATCTTCCTCTTTCCAGCACTGCATCCAAGGTCGGTGTCTTCAAACCCTGCTGTGTACAAGCTTCATTTTTAGTTATAGAAAAACTCACTGTCTGTTAAAATAAAGACACAGAAAGTTATGGATTTATCCAAATACTTGAATTGCCCGGGTCTTTGAAGGCATTTTCTCTTCATTGTCATGCTTCCACATGGTGAAAGTGAGGTACAAACATACAACTGCTTCCTCTCCTGCCATGTTGCTATGTTCATTAAGCACACTGCTTGCAGCACTCTCCTTGCTGTAAGGAGAACACCTTGTACACAAAATAGTGCATAATAAAATATGTATTACAAATCTTTGTAATAGAGTTGTACAAAAAATATAAATTGTAAATTCAACTGTAAGTCACTCAAATTTATAAATCATTTACTTCTGTCTACTCCAGAGAACAACCATGAAAATCTATAGTTAGGAATTCATGGTTGGAACGCTTAAGAAGTCAAATGCATTTTATTTAATGATCTTCGTAAATAATCCTGATAAATATTTTCTGTCTGCCACCAATTGCTAGCAGAGTGATTCAAAATATTTGTGAGGGCTAGCGTGGGACTTGTAAAGAAAGTTTGTGTGGTGCCTGTTTGCACTATTCCTGGCTCACGCCTGTGCTGTACTTGGTCCCCCTGCTTCATTAGCAGTAATTTCATGCATGGTTAGATAGTTCAGGAGGCCAGCTTAGGATGCACATTTGCTCCTTTTTTTCCTCTGGCAATACAAAGTTTTACTGCATTAGACATTACTTACGCTCAGTGTAAATGAGTGACAGTTGTCACATCAGAGACCTTACAGTGTAAGTAGGCCAGCCATTATAGAAGTGTATAGAGAAGCAGGGGCTCAGGGGGATGGAAAGAAACATCCAAGGTCACCCAGCAGATCTGTGACATGAGCAAGGCTATCAGCCAGACTTTCTGACTTCCAGGGCAGGTCTTGAGGCATACTGCTGCTGCAGCATGACCCCCTTGTAATGAAAGAAATGTCTTCCTCATCACACCTGTTTCTTATATCTGGAAATGTGTACTCTCACACATGTTGTATGAAACCCTTTATGTTATTTGCTAGCATTTTGCCAAGTATGTGGGAGATCTTTTCTTTTTTCCCACAAATTCTTCAGTCATCTCCATTTCAGCATCATGTGACTATGGTAGAGAAAATTGGCTTCTTAGCTACCTTTAGGTTCCAAAATCAGTGCAATGCTTAATTGGAAGAGTATGAGTTGGCAATAAGGATTTGAGCTGTATTTCCAGGTCTGCCAAGTCTCCCACAGTTCCAAGGATTTCCTGCATCTGGAATCATACTCTTAATGTAAGCAGTGTCTGGCACTATGAATGGTTTCCCAAAGTCTTCAGCAGACACCAAAGAAAAAATTAGACTCTTCAAAGTTAAAAAAAAAAAATCACTTACATTTGACTTAAGAAACTGCATTTTACAGTTCAGCTTGGAAATCATGATAATTTTAGCAATACGTCAATACATGGAAGGTCAAGAAGAAAACAAGTGCATGTCTGTAGTGTTACATACAAGTTTTATTGGCATGAATTTGGAATGGGACTTTATATTTGAGTTTCAAATGAAACATTGAAGTTTATGCCAAGTAAACATTTTACAGAAAAAAATTTTTAGCATGATATTGGAGTATCTGTTCGCCTGTTGTTCAAGATCTGTTCTGCTTTTTTTTTTCTTGTCAACTTACAAAGGCATGCTTCCGTCAGTCTTCAGGGTACTCCACTGTAAGCCTGAAGAGTCATTCATTATTAGAAAGAACTAGATGAAACTAAAAGATAGCTTTCTGAACTACACAAGGCATTTAAAGTACTGCTATCTGTTAGTCAATTATAATTGGAAACAAGCAAGTACCGTTTGTTCCAGTGGAAAGCTGAGATTTCCTACCTTCTGGTGGGCTAAAACCACATGCTAGCAGATATGTCCGGAGATGCTTCAGCATGTGGGTGGTCCTGGATTACACATTATTTACAAAGATGAAATGATCACAGTGATCACATGCTTAAAATTAAGCATGTGCTGAAATGCTTTGTTAAATCAGGGTTGTTAGGTATTATTAATAACATATGTATTTATTTGCACTGAGGTTGTGAGTAAGATCCTCAGTCCCGCATATGTCTAGTAAAAAGACAATTATTCTTTCAAGGACCTCATATTCCATGTGTAAGTAAAAACAAAAGGAGAATGACACAACAAAGCGATCAAGTTATTGTGCAGTGAACTTGTCTTTGTTGATATCCTTTGCTTAACCATTGAATGCTTAAATCAGAGGTTTTGTTTGTTTGTTTGTTTTTAGCTTCATTCTACAGGGTTTAGTTTTTGTTGGTTTTTGCTCTATCATGGATTGTGTGATCAGCCTTCTGTTGCTGATTCCTTGAAGTAAGTTAAAATGCAAAAGAGTAAAGGGAAAGCTAGAAGATAAATAGGAGGAGGGAAGAAGAGCTGGCCCCTTTTTAATTTCTTTTTAAATTGTCAGGGACCCAGATTGCTTCTCTTTTACAGAAGTTCTCCATTTAGATCAAACCAGGCCAAACTCCTTTGGAGCTATTCTGGTTGACACATGCCAAGAATTGGTCTTCAGTATTTCAGTGAGCAGAAAATAAAGAAACCTGCATTCAGATGATTTCTTCTCCCCACCAAAAAGTGGAATTTCAGTAAATAAAATGTGCATTTCAGATAAAACTTGCCCAGCTGCCACTGATTTATTGTCAGAGTTGTGGTCATATGAGAGTTTCAGTTGTGTCCCTAAAGTGTAAATACTTTGGTTTATGAAGCTGAGTTTTTTGAAAGCCACTGGGAACTAGCTGGGCTCATTTCTGTTTTTTCTTTTACAGTGCTTTCATACTTATTTTCCCTGAAAGTGTCACAGTGTCTCTGTTTTGTGAACGTCAGCTCTGTCTTCTGATATACATCTCAGTAGGACTCCTGCAGTACGGGAGACAGGAACTTGGACTAACATGTCTTTACTGCTTGAGCGTCAGTTTAAAATCCATAATGCATCTAGTATATATGTACTGCTATCTGTTTGAATGGGCTGGGCTAGGAACTATTTGAAAGATTGCTCCCAATAATGGTCATCTGAACGCAATGAAAAGAGAAGAAAATTGCATTCAGATGAACTATGAAGTATGGATTACACGGAATGTAAACCTTCAAACCTAACATGCTTGTGTTTTTATTAGGAACTGTTGCCAAACATTTGTCTCTTTTTTTTAGAGATCCTACTGCAGTTAATCCTACATTTATTTTCTAAAAAAACCTGTGATTTTGAGGAGCTGCACTATCAGGTCTCCCAGCATGTCCCCATCACCTTACCTAGTGTTAGCTTGCTGGTGTTCAGGAAGAGTGTCTGCAAGCCTGGTCAGAGAGGCAGACTGACAGATACAAAACTGATCACTGTGTATACCCAGGCACGTCTAATCTCTCAGCAGACTGCCAATTGCTTCGCTTAGAGTAAGTTGGAACAAGAGTAAGTCTGCCTCCAGGAAAGAGAAGTCCTCGGCAGTTAGCTACAGGTATTTTTCAAATGCTCTGCAAGTGATACTTCAGTTCTATCTCACCCCAAAATGTGGATCTTGCATACCTTGCATACAGTTCAATTTTTTGAGGGACTGATAAAGACCAACTAAAGTTTACAGTGACCTCCAGTGGTGAAAAACCTTTCTGGAAGAATGACATAGCTAATATCCCAGATCTGTCTGGAAATAATTCATCAGAGGGTTTAGGTGATGCAAGTTTCAGTCTCACAAGGCATTTTACATTCAGCTTTATTTATTTAACATGTTTTGTGCTGTGTTTCTGGTTTTGCTTATTTTTATCTTGGATTTTTCTTCTTACTGCTCTTTTTTCTTGCAGAGTCCTCTTGCTTTTTGGATTGGTAATGGTTGACAATAGTCATTGGAGTCATGTTGTATGTGAGCTGCATGAGGCTTTGCTGATTATGTTTCCTATTATGATAGCATGAGATCAGTTATGGTCTTTCTCCCCTCAGAAATCTTTCATTTCTTTCTTATTTTCTGTAGTCTTGTCAATGCTCACAGTTTCTTTCAGCCCCTTCCTCATCTGTCTTTCTAGCTTTCCCCTGTATTTATTAAGTTTCCCATATGTTGTTCATTGAGGACTTTTTTCATTTCACTTAAACTGGCTTTTTCAGTTTTCTGTGTTAAGGGTTGATTCTGTAGTTTTTTAGTCATCTGGCTAGCCCAGACCCCACAAATAGTATGAAAGAGTGGATTTTTGGGATTGGTGATGCTGGAATCTGGCATTGAGGGTGGAAAGATATTTCTGTGTTCTGCAAAGCAGTATATACCTTTATGCTTTGGAGTCCTTTATAGCAATTTTTATTAAAACGTTGCTTCTCTTTGCCTGTGCTGACTTCTGCACTGTGGGCAGCACAGATTAGCCTGACTGCATCAAATGAATGATGTTCCTTACTTCTATTTTTTAGCATTACTGACCTTTCCTTACAGAAAATACAGAGCTATCTTCAGGGATGAAAATGGAACTGGATTCTACAAAGAGTTGTCAAGCTGTCAGGTCATTTGTGGTTTTACAGGGGAGAGGAGGAAAATTTTTTTTGGCTAATATGATACAGGCATCACTAGCCTTTCTCAGATGATTATCATTCTTTTACACTTCATATACCAAGTAAATGCGCTCTGTGATAGGCATGCAAGGGATCAGAAATCATCAGACTTCAACCAGCTGTTTTGAATGTAAATTCATGTGTGCAGGACTTAAGTGGACGTATTCAGAGTTGCCAGTAAGCTAATAATAGGAGTTGTGTTTTCCAAGGAATATCTAGGTTGAGACACAGAAAAAAACAGGTATGAAGATCAGGTTTCAGAATTTGCCAAAAAGACCTTTTTTGCTGACTTTCTGAACCAGGTTTTGCTGGCTACAATAGGTCTTTAATTCTCATGGACTTTCTTTGAAGTGGTATTTGAGGGATTGTCAGAATGGAGTTCCTTGTCTTGCTTGAGACAGGCTAAAGTTTGGCAAACAAAGTAATTAAACAACACAGCAGAGCAGCCCATTGAAAGATAAAGCATAGAATCATTCTTCTGTAAACTGTGCTTGGGCTGACTCTGTCATAACTCCTTCCTAAAGAGATCAGTTGGGTGCTGCTGCATTTTCTTTTGAGAGGCTTTCCATATCACTGCCGTGGCCGCACTGCGTGGGAGTTGTGCCTGTGAAAGAAAAGAGGGGTGTTGCCCTTCTTGATCACATTTCCGCCTGCCTTACTCTGGGCTTCAAAAGGGCAACTACTCTTGTAAAGGGGAATAGTCAAGTCCTACCTGATAGGGAGCATTTGTGCCATACTGGCAAGGAGCCAGCGTAACTTCTGGGAATCCTCCGTAGCTTGCTCCTTGTGAACCTTGCAAATTCCTGGAAATTAAATGCATATGCCTAATATGCTGTGGAGCAAACGTGCATAAGAATAGCCTGTTCATTTGATTTTCAGGGCCAACACAGGAATAGGGCTCATATTGGAGTTCAGATGAAGAACCAGTAAGAGACATAACCACGGCTGATTCTGCAGGGACAGAAGTGTTGCTTGCTCTGGAAGGTTTCGCTGCTGGTTTGGCACTGGTACACAGACATCAGGTTTCATACCCCTGGGAGAGGTTGTGGACCCCTGGAGAGATGCTGAAGGTGTCAGGGCAGCTTGAAAAGTTAGAAGACTGTAGTTGTCAGCAGCACAGCAGGTGTTGGTGTGACAAAGGTTCAGACCTGTGATGTGAAATGTAGTGGTGCAGTGACTGTAGCTGACTCCTCTGTCCCAGCTTTTAAACCACTTATATCAAAGCTAGCTGGGAACTTAAGGAACTAAGCCCCAGAGTCTCTAAGTTCACTAAACATGATGTCCAGTGAAATGAATGTTAAATGTAACAAATCCACCTCTCTCCAATTGTTATGGTTCCGTAAATGGCTCCAGGCATGTTCTTTTATCCCTGCTAATAATAGATGGGATTTACAGATGGCTCATATACCAAGGACTTAATACCTAGCACTATCAAAATGTGTCACAGCCTCAAACCATAGTTTTGGATGTTCTCTGTGAACCTCCTTGTGTCAGTACTTTCCAGGAGTGCTTCCTGAGGACAGTATTGCTTCCTTTTTTGGTTCAGCAATGGTAGGCATCTGGACAATGAGCTGTTTTCTGAGGGAATCACAAGATAATCTTCATGAACTAATGTAAGATAATTAGAAGATATGATTATAAGCTGCTCATCATATCCTCATATCTACAGATCTCTGACTCTCTGTATTAACATTAAAAAAGTAAAGCTGCTTGCATCTAACAATCTTATTTCCCAGCTCAAGATGAAGCAGGGCAGAAACAAAATTTGCCCCACCAGATGATCAGTGTCTACACACACAAGGCTCTTCTGACGCTTGCCTTAGAGATACTCATCTAGCCCATTGTGGATGAAAAAAAGCCAGGATACAAACCACTGAAACGTTTTCCAGTTTAAAGGCATTTGCAGGGTTTCGTGTTTCAAATGATTATTGTATCTGCCTATAGACTGGGGAGGTGGGATAGGAAGAGGGGAGGGTGTAAGAGCTGGATTTATTTATTTATTTATTTGTCTTTCAGTCTAGCAGTCTCTTTCTCCTTCATATTTTGTGGGCTTACATTCTTCTGTTGAGTTTTTTAAAAGCAAACTAAATTTTAAAACAGTTGTATTCAAATAGTCTGTCCTGAACTTGAGCAGACTAACTTGTAGTGTGAGGGGGACTGCAGCACTACTGAAGCAGATTGAAACCTTCTACTCTGCAATCAGTTTTTACTCTGTCCATGCAAATTTTAATTAGCCTGAAAGCCTTAGAAACCTCAAAAAAGCAAATTGCATTGTTTACTGATATTAAAGTGCACCTCTACGTTTCTGTTTCAGACCTGTAAATCATTGTCCCCCACAATGAATATGGAATGGAATAAGGAATGGAATAAGGTCTTCGAGGTTCATATAAATTGCTTGCTATGTGTAATGCTTTCTTGTTGTCAGTGGAATTTTTCTGTGGTCAGGTTTAGTCTGTTCAGGTAGGTAAACACACGTTTCTGCACTGAAATGGTGTGAAATTAGAGCCCACCAGCAACTTCCTGCTTAATCTCCAAGTTAAGTCAATGATTATTCATTTGCAGTTTCTTCATACTTCCAACGTCTAAGAAGAGCTGTGCATGGAGTTTGTGTGAAGCAGGGAGGGTGGTGCCAACAGGTGCTAGGTTACAAGGATCCACAGCTTTGCACAAAATGCTTCTGAACCGTGACCTGAGCACAATGATAATGTATTCTACAGGAGTGGAGGGCTGACAGGTACTTGAGATTCAGATTGGACCATTTCAAGAAATCATGTGCCTTGAGCTCAGTGCTTCAGGAGCACTGTTTTGCAGGTTTGGTACTTTCGCCTGTTGCTATATGCATTCAGTGCATTTTTCTTAAAACACATGTAAATATATATGTAAAGGGAGCAGCAAGTCAAATGCATGATTAGCAGTGTCTAGAAAGGTTAAGCGTACAAGCAGGATTGCAGGTACTTCCTGCCCAGAGACATGCCTGTATGAGTACAATATGAGACCAAATCAGTGTTTGGCAAAGAGGCTTTGTGCTCACCCAAGAGAGCAATCATTTAACCACCTTTGACTTTGGTGCATTAATCCTTGATGCCCAGCGACGAAGCTGTGGAGACACAGCTCCCCATGAGATCCAGGGCATTATCTACTCCCCACTCCATGACACGTGACACTTAATTCCTTGCAGTTACAGTCCTGATCCATGACACTTGATTCTCGACTGTGGCAAGCCGGACATCTGATCCTTCGTGCTTGATCTCTGACACTGGATCTCCATTAGGAAAATTACTGGTACCTGATCTGCCTGATCACAGCTACTTGATATATTGTGATGTTCCCCATTGTGGCATGTTTACCACTGAAAGTAAATTTGAAACAGCTAGTACAGCAAAAATGAAGAATTGAGGGATTTGGCTGTACTCTGTGGGTACTGTGGCTGAAACATGACATTAAGAAACCATATAGTTTAAAGAAAATAGCAAGAAGAAGTGCAGGGGTAAAAGGAAAAAAGAAAGAAAAGAAGAAATATTTAAAAAAAAAAATCTGTGCAAATTCTGATAGATATGTCTGCTGTCAGAGCTTCATGCTCTGCCTTAACTCTGTATGTTGTGCTCAACACAGACTGGCATTTAAAACAAAATCTAAAATGGCTTCCCCCAGCTTCACATAAGATCATATTTTTATGTCAAATTTAGTTGATTCTGCTTCACAATTATAACTTTGGTTCAGCCAGTAAGTTTCCAGAAGCTAACAAAGACTTTGACTAAGCAAGCTGGTTGAAATTAGATTGCAAAGAAATTGATAATGTGGCTCATTATGTAAGGTTTCCAGTTTCACTGTAATCATTCTGTGGTCTTGAAGAGAAGAATGCAATAAACAAAATTGCACTGAAATGAAAAATACGCATGCTTCATTCCAATAGGGTTAAAAGCATTGCTTTGATTGCTTTCTTCACCAGTTAATTTTATTTGGAGGTAGCACATTCTCATGTGTCCATCGAAGTCTTCTGTTTTCATGAGCCATCATTTTCCAACACATTCCAGTGTTTTGTTTCAAAACTCTTTGATTAGCTGCAGTGACAACTATTTTTAATTCTCGCATTGGATCATATGAATTGGTCAGGGAATAGAAACTTGCACTCCTGGTAATTACAATTCATTTTACATAGCGTCAGAAGAATAATTTAGATTAAAAAAATGCGGTGGTCATGAAATTGAATCCCACTGGCGGAAAGGTGAATGAGGTCACATGAAGGCTTCAGAATGGTTCCAGGTACTAGCAGGACTGAAGAGAAGCCAAAGAGCCTGAAATCTTCTGTGCTGTTAGGTAAGGCAGACCTAGAAACAAGAAATATCTCCACTATACTCTAGTGGCAGAAAGAAAGGATTACTAGCAATTAAGCAGGGGCTTTCATTTCAGTGTTCTGGATTTAGAGCTAGGACAACATCCCAGCTACAGACATCTAGTAGCAGCATCTTAAATCAGGGAAAATGAGGTGAGGTTCTTGCCTGCTGGAACCTTCTTAGTTTCAGGTAATCGGACAGCAGCCCATGGCCAGAAGTTACATCGTCACTATTGCCACAAATGAAACTATCCCTTGTGATTTCATCCAATGATTTTTTTTTCTGTTCATTTATCCCATTGCCCCCAGAACAACAAATAATTAGTGTGGGAAGCTGTTATTTCTCATTTAAAACCTGATGTGCAATAATTATGTTGAACATCTCCATCTTCTTGCACTGGGAGAAATAGCAATCAGTCATTCCCCATTCATCTTTTCACAGTGATCATGATTTTTTAGAGCCATGATATTACTTACAGGCATATGCATAACTTTTCAGTGAATACTGAGATTAAGGCAAAAGCACCAGGTAGAAACAGTGTATTTCTTTTAAAAATATGAGAGAGAGAGAGAGCAAATGGGAGAGGGAGGAATGAACTGTTTTATGAGATTATAAAACTGGCTAAGCAAACTAACAAGAAACCAAAGAGCATGGCATTATTGTGAAGTGAGATTGTTGTGTGAAATTGCCCTGCCTTTCAAAAGAATATGGATTTTTTCCAGCTTATGTATATTGCCTTTCCGAAGACTGAAAGCTGGATATTTTGCAAGGAATAATTCCTTTTGCAGTGCTCATCTGTGTTGTGTAGGCTGAGTGAGGAAGTAATTTGTGATTTCTAATCAGTCCTCATGTATTTCATACTCTTAGGACTAACTCTCATCCATGATTCCTGCTGATGCCATTTCTCCAAGTAGCTTTCATGAGCAATACATTAGAAGGAGGCAAGACAAAAAAGCCATCCACCACATCTTCTTACAAAATCAAAGCCCCACTACTTAATATTTTGAGCCAAGACTAGACTGTTTTATTGTTGTTTCTCACTAAAGCCTACCCCACCGGTGCAGAAGAAGCAGGGTTATAGGACTGGCTGTTGCCCAGGATGAGGGCAGGCTCTCATTTCATAATGTGCTGGACAACTGCATTGTTCTGCCCGCATTGTCCTTGACAGAATTTAAACAATGCTGAAAGCCATAATTCAAGTTTCTGCGGTGATGACAGTCTGTTTTCTGAGCATAGTTGTAACCATTTTAGGAGCGGGGACAAAAGGTGAGATTAGGCTTCTCTGTCCATCATCCTTGAAAAATCAGGTGTCCAGTCGAAGCTGGTCTTTCTCTTCAGTCAGAAGGGAGAGCAATACCACCAGGAACACTTCTTCCCGTCTGTCCTGCACTGTAACTGTTCTGTAGTAATCTCTCTCTTCCTCTCCCTCGACTACAGAGGGGGCTAACCTTAGGCAAAACATCTTTCAGATGACTAGAGTTAGATTTATGGGTTTTAGATGTTCTGTAACTTCATTCGTCTTATTCTTATATCCATCTTTAACCAGTGTAATGGTACCAATTGCTGGCTATGTTGCTGAGGAGGAGAGGAAAGCCAGACAGGAATGTCAGTAGGGCTTTATCTACCTATGTCTTCCCTTCAGATAGGAAGGAGAAAAATTTTGTGACATATGTCTGTGATTCCAAAGATATTTCAGAGTTTAAAAGAAAAACAGCCTATAATATAAGCTTCCACTAACTGCGTGTCACCAGAAAGGACCATTTTGATCCTCTGCTCTGCCCTTCCATGGGGCAGAGGCCGTGGAAATTGGCCAGGTGTTTTCTGTATGGAGCCCAAAAATTTGCGATCAAATTAGAACGAGTAACATTGATGGAGTTCTGTAAATAGAAGAAGTGAGCAGATGAGGATAGGTCATCTAGGGAAGAGAGGAGAGGGCCTCTAAGGTAAGAGGAGAGTTTGTTTCATAACAAGACTGTTCTTCTCGTATTTCCCTGTCCCAGAAGCAAAGTCACTAGACGCTGAGGAATCCAGAACTAATCTTTCATTAACATAAATACAACAAACTTATTCTGAGCAACATTATGCTTATTTATATATTTATTTAATAAGGAAAAAGATAATGTAGTCTGAAAACATCAATAAAGGCAAAAGATCAGGCTCCTCGAGAATCTTGGTTTTCTTATATTGTGTAAGTATAATGTTTCTGGACCCTGCTGGTTTTTCAAGTCAGAGTTTCCTATTGATAAGGATATATTAAATATTATACTACTGCATAACACAGATAGTTTGCTGTGATCAGCTGTACAATGCAGCAGGAGTCCTAACATTTCTGCTCTTTCTTTTCATTTTAACAATACAAAGTTAGAGATAGCTTTTGGTCCCCCTCATGCAGAAGCACAGGGAAGTTACAGGTGCAAGCAGACCATGCTGTTTAAACATCATCAACCCCATTTCTGTTCTCAGATAAGGTAAGAAATCCAATTAGTGATTGGGCCAACTACAAGAGCAAGGGGGAATGATGAGGGTATGAACTTTTCCCCGACTTCCTTTTTGCTGGACAAGCTTCTGGGAGAGCACTGAGGTTCTCTGGAAGGCAGTGCTTGCTCCAGCCACCTGCTTCACTAAGAAACTAGGCCTGCTTGCCAGTGCATGCAGCTGGAGCCCTGCGTGGGTCGTTCAGAGGATGGCCGCTTCTCAGCTTCTAAGAGTTCCCCCTCCTATAACATCACAGCACAGTTGTTTTCACCTGAACATTCAAGCAGGGCTCAGGAGTTCACAAGTAAGTATAAACAGCAGGCAAAACTTCTCCCCTGAGACGTTTCAAAGAGCAGTGAGAAATGCTTCTGGATGCACATAATGATACCAGAGGGTGAAGCACGCTGAAACATGACTACCCTTAGCAAAGGTTGCCTTGCACCTGTTCTGGCCACCCATGTGGAAGTTCCTTCCTAAATGGATCATACTTCAGTTCTGGTGTCCTTAGCTTAAAGTCCTGCTGATAAAAATGACTCCTTATCCCACAGCATGGACTTAGCAAAGGCTTAAAGCCTCTGGGTCAGTAGCCTGCAGGTGTGCGCTGTAACTGAATTTTAATTTGGAGCAGGTGACAAGAGGAAGCACACATTTGTGCATTTTGGCAAAGGAGTGACACAACTACTGAGTTCCGGAGCAGGCAGGTGGAGTGTATTGGTTTGGTTCCCCTGCACTTGCTGGGAGAACATATCTTGCTTTAGACACTTGAGAGCAAGTTTAAGCTATGCTTAAACCATTTTCTTAGCACAAGGCTTTCATTCTGGACCCTGGCTTAACAATGCTGACTACTGGAGACCTTCAAGGTCTAATGAAACACTGCCTCACATTTTCTGGGGAAAAAAAGAAAAAAAAAAGAAAAAAAGAAAAAAATCTAGTAGTTGCATGCAATCAGGTGTTGAAGAGGTAGGACTGCAGTTGTGTAAGTGATACAATGTGGTGGGGAGGTGAGGCTTCTCAGCAAACTGTAGCACTAATAAATTATTTTTTTTCTAAAAAGAAAAAAAAGTAACTCCAACATTTACAGGCTGAAACACACTTCCAGCAGTGGAATATTAATAAATCAGTAATACTAGACTGTTTTATTTAGCCAGCTTCTGTAACACTGGTGTACTTTATTGTTTATTCAAACCGCAGACTTATCCAGCGTTGCATGTTGATAAAATTTCTATGAAAAGAAACTTCTGTCTGGGAAAAAGCTACAGTTGACCAAAGGAAGCGCTCTCTTCGCTCAGCCAGTTGGGCTTCTCCCAAAGGCCAAGCACCTTAAATCTTACATGATTTTACATATCCTGCACATTTAGGTAGGGAAATAGTTTTTCAGTTATAGGTGCTGTAATCCAGCTGTGTGTCTTTTGGGTCACTGTATTCATCAGATGCCCAAACTGGCCTCTGACAGCAGTTTCCTTGCAGCCTTTCTATGAAATAAAACCTTAGCTCATCTTCTTTACTAAACAATCAAGATATTCTTTTACTCCTGGCCTGCCTTAAGTAACACTGCTTCCCAAGAAAAGCACTGAGAAGCCAAAAAATGGCAAATGTGCAGCCTCAGAGTTTCTCCCCTAATTCTTATGGATTGTGCTAACATCTGGTCACATAGAATGTTTTAGTGACCTTCCTGGATAATAAACAGGAGGCTGTTCACAGCATCTAGATTCTCAGGACTTTTTTTCCTTCCCATTGAGTGCCTCCTTTGTGTTATTCACTTCATTCTGTTTAAACAGGTTCTTTGCTGATTCTAGACTGCCTGAAGAGTATCACAGAGAGAAGTGAAAGCATGGGAGAAAAAATGGGAGCGTTCAGGGGTGCATCTGCCAGTGCCACTGCAGGCTATTGAAGGCAAGAGAGTTATCTGCAAGAAAAATCCTGCCCCAACTCAGTGCCCTCCAGGGTAGCAAGCTCCATGTAAATATAACGGGCAGAGAATGTAAGAATGAACAGAGTCTGAGAAATCTCTTTTGTAAGAGCCTTAGAAATCAGTGAGGTCTGAGTGGTTTTCTATTCAGTTAGCAAAGGCAGGTAATTGTCAGCCAGACCCCTCTCCCCAGTTTTTGTGTAAGAAGTAATAACAATATATTTAGCACACACATAAGTTTTTAAGTTTCTTTTTTCTTGGAAATCATCTAATTTGAAAGTTTTCACAATATTAAGACCAAAACCGATGTTCATTTTTTGGAAGTTTTCAGCTGAACTGTTAAAATTTGGCTTTTTTTTTTTCTTAAGAGGAAAAAAAAGGTTCTTTCATAGAAGATGTTGGTGGGTCTCAATTTATTTGGTATATTATTGTCCTGCTAGCTACTGTGTCATCTTTCAGATCTCATCAGGTAACTGAAAACTGAAGTGCCACAGAGGATCTTTCTAATGGCTTGATATTGATGTTGATATTGTTCATTTCCTTGAATGTCTTTGGTTGGACACTGATTGTGGCTAATCTTTAGAGCCAGGTGGCTGGGCATCTGGAATGATCATTTAGTTGGAACATGTGGGGGCTCAGGGATACAAAAATAGGTGGTGGTTCTGATGGCTTTCAAAGTTCAGCTGTGAGGTTAAGAGCTGGCCATGTTTCATTTTGTTGGGATGATCACTCCATGGGGAAGAAAATAGCCACAAAAGAAGACATGTAGCTGAAAGGCAGTTCTGTCTCTGAGAATATCCACCATCACAAAACAGTACTAGAACCTGTACCCTGGGCAGGCCAGGAAGACAGGGAGCGAGATTTCTGCGACCTTTACCTCAAATCCATTAGTTCTGTCATATGAAATTAAGCAGGATGGGATACTTGTTTTAGTATGAAATGAGCAGATCAAGATGGAGAAAAACTATAATACTTCCTGGATTTTAGGGCTTTTTAATATATCTCAGAAGTTAAGTTTTATGTAACACCCTTTCTTTGAATTCTTCTCCCCTAAATCATAAAGTCATGCTATGGAAACTTGCCAGGTGCAATTTACAATCTATTAAAATATCAACAAATATACACCAAAATTGGCAAACCTTACAAATAAAATCAGCTGAAATTACCCCTTCCCTAAAAACACTGGTCTCCAGTATATGCATCTCAGGGTGCCTTTTCTTCTTCTTCTACAAAATCTTGGATTCTGACATTTATGCTGAATATGAATGTGCCATTTATTCCACACTTTTCACACTACACTTTCTAGAAGAAGAGATGGATCAAGGTGTTTTCTGCACATGGCTTTTCATGCTGATTTACTTAGTTAAAATCTGTTTAATTCCAACTCTGGTTGCAGTCATAGTGGTAAAAAAGTGTTTGCTTCAGCAGAGCCTGCCTGGGTAAATAAGCAGTGCCCCTGCTCACCTGCAGAATGAGTGGATTCCTGGGTTTGGTGCAGTGCCTTAGCAACAGAGCAGGATAAAATAGTTTCTTAGTGAGTACGTGATACAGGAACAGGCAAATAGTCGTTGTGGAGAGAGTTTACTGATATTTCAAAAAACAAACAAGCAAAAAAAACCCCAAACCTTCCTCCCCGCTTCGGCACTTCTGTAGCCAGTCTCACAGCAGAAGGCAGCAGGGAACCAACCACCGCAGGTGAAAATGAGTCAGCAGGAATTTAGCAGAAGAGCGCTGCATTCCCCTAGTTGCCACACTGGGACCCTCACTAGCCTGGGTATTGTTATCTTCGTAATGTTCTCACAGTAAAGAAAGTAGTAGGTTAACTTATGACGAATCTGAAGGTAATCGCCTTCACTTTTTAAAGATCAGTTTCATAAACCTAGCTGATCGCAGAGTGACAGCCCGAGACACACACGGATCTCAACTGCTCTTTCTGTCGATACTGCCTGTTGGGTGGGCAGCCACCACAGACAATGTCCACTGCTACTGATAGCATGGACAGGGCAATAGGTAAGTTTTACAGCTCCATCTGAGCTGTCAGTATGCTTCTTCTGGAGGAGATGATGCATCCTTTGTAAAACTTCCGCCTCCCAACAGGTCAGGCAGCTTTGGGGCTCTTCTCCACAGCTCTTTTAAAGAACTTTTAATCAATACAGTTTCCCTTTCTCACTGAAATTACATTTGCTGTATTTTTAGTATGTTCTGATGGAGCGAAAGGTGTTACTTACATCCAATTTTCCATATAACCACTTCTGATGACTGTCCCTTTCAAGTCTTTTCAGACTGTCCATCCTGAATTAACTTTTTTGTTAGAAAAGGCCTTTCGTGGTTTATAAATTTTAATACAGGATGCTAGCTGCCAGAAAGTTTTGGATTGCTACCAAAGATTTTAACCAGTCTACCCAGCAGATGAAATGAGGTACAGCTCCTGCTGCACCTGGAGACAGTACTTCTTTCATTGCTCTGTTTCAGAGTTATGACACCTCTGCTTTAGCCTCAGAAAGTCAGGAATTTTCCTTTAAACAGGCTTCCTGGAAATAGAGTTTTATGCTATTAATGGGTAATTTATCACACAGTATTTTTCAGCCTTAAAAAACTCTGGGTTTTGAGGTTTGTTTTGTTTTTAGCATAGTAGAATGGGGACAGCTAAGCAGAGGTGAGACTCTTCAGGTGGTATCTTGACAGCAGGAGATGATGATAGTGGAGGCTGACCTTCAATGGAGGAACATCGTGCTCTTCGATGGTGCGGTGCTTTCACCTTCAGCTTCAGCTGTTAAGCAAACAGATGCTGATTATAGTGGCTTCTGTATGCACTGTGCAGTTCTTGTTCACCCTGATAAACCCATTAACTGTGGGACAACTTGTGCAAGAGAATTGTGCTTGACGTGTGCAAATGCTGCACCACATGACTTGCAGTGGATTGCCACTCCTGAGCAAATGCTTTTCCATACAAAAGAGGTCTACAGAGCTCCACAGTGTAGGGAATATTAACCCCAGAATATGGATGGCGTCTTCCACCACCATTTTAATCTTCAAAGAACTAGGTATTTTCTACAGTAAGATACATAGCTCAATTAACTTTTTTTTTTTCTTCCCTCCCCCCCTGCAAAAAATGGTCATAGAAACGCTTTCAGCTTCAGAATTTGAAAGTGGTAGTATTTCTGAGAGGCCATTGCATGGCATCTGCAGTTTGATCACTGAACCATAACCGGGCTCACTCTGCAGTTTGTTTTGAGGACTTGCTGTCATGATTTATCACTAGGCTATCTCCAGGATACTTAGTTACCAGGGTCATTATAGTACAGGAAGTCAGAATTCATAATTAATTAACAGGTCGTAGAGTAGTTGTATGCAGAGAGCCCTGTGGAGCAGTAAATTCCCTAGTCCTACCTCATGAAGTTCAGTGCCAGACTTCCCTTGCTGTATGCTCCTGCCTTGTATAAAGCTGTTTCCTTTTCTGAACTTGAGCAGAGTTCCAGACTAATGTTTTGGGCAGACCCCATGGGAGCCATAAGTGTATATCACTTCTGACACAGTATGTCACTTAATCTTAGCCATACAGTTATTTCAGCCCCCATAGTGAAAGAGTCCAACATGACTGCTGCTTGTAGAAATGTATCATTTTGGATAAATTCTCTGATCCATGTTGATGTGGGTTTTTTTTGTTGTTGGTGGTTTTTTTGTTTTGTTTTTTTGTTTTGTTTTTTTGAGGGGGATGGCGGTAGAAGGAGGAGAGGGAGAAGAAAATGGTTTTCCTCTTCTACCATCACTGACATCTGTGAACTTTCCGTAAACAGTATGACTTTCTGAATCTGTTTCATAGCTTTCATGCTTGCTCTCTAATCTGTTTCAGAGCTGAGCAGCTGTAAGCTTATATTGTTTCTCAGGGAGGTGGTGTTGTGTACTAGAGAAAGAGCAGACATACTTTAATTCTCACTTGTGCACTACCGTATACAGCACTTTCTCTGCTTCATGACTAGCATATGCGATCCATGAATGCTTCGGATAATGGCTCTCCTGTTCCCCAAAGTCCAAAGCTGTTTCTTATTTGAGGCTGTGAAGATTTCTACATAAATATTCTGTAAATGATGTAACAGTCTTCTTCAGAACACCTTATCTGCAAATGATTAAAGGAGAAAGTCTTCTTTGCTAGGGATGTCTGCAGTTTATGACCACTATCAAAATGGGGAAAAATACAAATACACGATTTGTCTGTAAAACACAACTGATGGTCCAAAGATAAACGATATTATTGGAACTTCTCTGCTAAGTCCTATGGCCTGTCCAACCACAAAATGTGCTTCTCTATGGCCAATCTGAGAACAAAATCTGCATCTCCCTTGATCAGAGTTTCAGGAAGAAGATTTTTTTTTTGCTTATTTGCAAAAGATCCAGCATTAGAATGCTGAATTTTACTAGAACTTAGTAAGAGCAAGCTAACATATATTCTCTACCCTTTCTTGGTTTATGGCTGAGTTTTCATTAAATAGATGAATACAGATCAACCATGGGATAAGAGCTGAAGACAAGAAGGTGGTCAAGACTGCTGGAAAGAGTTAATTTTTAAGGAAGGAAGAAGAACATGGAAGTTCCAGATATACAGAGCAATGTACTATAAGGTACAAAATAGACACTGAAAGGAATAAAAATAAATGAACAACTCATGAGAAGAAGGCAGAAAAATAAGAAAGTTGTAGATGAAGGTCATTTTACCTTCATTACCTGAAGGTCTTAATCTAAGTCATTAAAAAACAAAACAGTAGATAATTATTTTATTGTCTGAGCTTCTGAAAAGTTGACTCCTGCTGTATGTTTCTGAATTGCCGTTTTTCTTTCATCTGTTCTTAGTTTTTATTTTAGGGTTTTGAGCAATTTTTTTTTTTTTTTATGGAAGAGGAAATCGTTATGTTCAAAGGAAAGCCAAATCTTACTTTTTTTTCCAGGAGATACGACATAAGAATCTGACCTGTACCATTTTCACAGAGGAATTGATTGCATGTTCCACCCCACTTTCGAGTATTTCCACCGTCTTTTCAAATAGGAAGGCAGCTTTTTCAGAAAAATATTCATGAACAATTTCCTCCTTTTTTCTCAACAAAAATGCTGACAACCCACTCCTGTACTGAGTTTATATGTAGAATATACATATATACTAAAGAGAAGACCAAGAGAGGGATGCAATAATAAGCTTCAAGTATGTAGAAGGCATCTAGAATGGAGAAGGGAATAAAGTGTTCTTGTCATCTATAGAAATGACAACAAGAAATTAACTTCAGTTGCACCAAGTGAAATTTAGGTTAGGAAAACTTACTAACAGAGAGAATTGTAAGCACTGCAACACATTGCTTACAGAAATTATGTGAGTTTCTGCACTGGAAGTTTTTAAGAGGCTCGATGTGTCAGTCAAGCTTTTATATGAAGAACTGTATTTACTATACGCTGTCTTTTAGCTGCATAAAGAGAGCTGCCTTTCCTCCAGATCCTCCCACTATTTTAATAATAAATGCGCAGGATGATTCATATAGATATAACTTAAAATACATCACATCCTATCCACTTTTACCTAGATTGTGTACAAATTCATATTCATCTCTGAGTGATCGAGGGAGGTTGTTTTCTAATGTCTCTTTTTCTGAAAGTGGAGATCAGAGTGGGCTGGTCTAAATTAGCACTTCTCAGCCAGAGCTAATTGTTCACTTTTTTTTTTTTTCCTCATTTGAGGGGGGAAGAGCACTGGAAAGACCCCCCAAGCCTCCATAATAGCAAAATATCAAACCAGACATGGGAGTTCTGGAGCTACATTGTCTAGAACGGCTTGAGATTGATGAGTATGGTACTGTGCTCTCCAGATAAAGTTCAGTTCAGCATATCCTGGTGCATGGCTTACAGCCCAAAAAGGTGGAATTAGACTTACAGCTCAAACATTTCCACTTGTGCTCTGGTTTGTAGTGGTTAATGCCAGCAGCCATAAATTTACGAGGCGCTCTGTCTGGGCCTTTAATGGTTAGGAAACGTGAAGAGCTGAACTGAACTGAGCTAAACTGAAAAGACTCAGGTTAAGAAAAGGGTGAGGGTGAGGAAAACTCCTTGTAACATGAGTCCAGTGGAAGAAGAAAAGGTAAGACAAGGGAGTTAGCATCTCAGCAGTATGGTCAGAGCTGGTGAAAATTGAGTGTATATTTTTTTTAAGCAGAAAGCAGTTCTCAGGCTTTCTTTGCACTGATAAACTGTCACATATGAAATATATATTAAAAAAAAACACAAACAACAATAACAAATATTCACTTTTTTTACTGGTTAGAGGCTGTTTGGATGCTTTGGGCTATCAGAATTTTTTTTTGAAGATGTTTTTCTCTTATACTTGTGAGACTGACATCCAAATACCATGGAGCTTGAGATCCTCCTGTCCTTCACGGGCTCCTTTGGATCAGAACATGCTAAGAGCTTGGTCTGGGCATCTCCGAACCTGAGGCTTGTTGTTCAGAAGCAGAGAGCTAATGGAGCTGGGATAGCAAACTGGCTCATCTGTGATAATTTCCTAATGCTAGCCAGGTTTTCGTGTTCATGTGTACAGAGAAAATAACACTGACCACAATTTAAGTTCAAGAGAGAAAGCAGAAGGAAGACTTTTTACTTCTCTAGCCTGCCCAGTCTTCACCTTTAACCCCTTTGCCGATTTCTATATATCCAATGGCAGAATTTGAACGTTATTATGCATCTTGTTCACAAATGTAACACTAATGCTAAGTATGGAGTTTTATCACATCTCTTGCAGACTCATTGTATCATGTCTGTAGTGGTGTTAAAAATGTGAAAGTCACAGGAGCAGCCACTTATCCATTGCTACTTTTTTACTATTTCTTTCAAATTTTAGATGCCTGTATACTTTGAAAATTATGCATGCTGCTTTAAGGCCTTTTCCCACTGAACTTGAAATAAAAAAGAAATACTTTTTTTTTTTAATATAAGAGACATTTGAAAGAATACAACATTAATTGAGCAGCAATTGTATTGAAGAAACAAAACTCTTTTGGCAGATTGTTAAATACCATGAATTATCACAACTGATTAGCACTATGTTATATAGTGCAGGTGTTTGTTACTATGTGTAAAAATTCCCAGTGTTCAGTATCAGCCTTTGGGCTGATATTGTTATCTCTATGATGTAGTGGCCTATTGCTAATATTCTGAGGCACAATATTTAGGTAGATGGGAAATTGTGTCATTTTCAAAACTCATGGAATTGTTTTCTTTTTACTTTTTCAGTTGGATGCGTATTTTTTTGTTCTCCATTCAGGAAGAATAACTATTATTGCAGCTTGTGCCCTTTATCTCCTACAGACCTTTTAGCAGTTTTGGTGCTGGACAAATCCAATGATTGGCTATTGCCAGAGACTGAGAGCTGAGGAAAAAAGGCACAGATGTGGAAATATCCAGTCAACTTGGTATCACTTTTTTTTTCCTCAAAAGAGAGAACTGAGGAATTTCAAAACTCAGAATCATTCAAGAGGCTTTGGTACCATCAAACCAATGTTCTTGAAATCTGGCATGTAAGGTAGCAGGGAAATAACCATCCTCCTCTGTAGGCACCATGGAAATTGCTATTGCAATTCTGCATCCAGTTTATGCTCTGAGAAAGATGGTGTTGCTCTGAGTTCTGGACTGGAGGGTAGATTTATGTTGTTTTATATGGGTTGATTATAATAACGAGATTAAAACTGCAATAGAAAAAATTTTACTGGGGCTAAGTGAAAACTCAATTTAGTCATTGAGCTCAAAGTTCATTAACGAAACAGCTCATGGATACTTGAAAAACGTAAGAATAACGGAAAGAAACTGTTGTAGTAAACTCAGTCATCACTAAAACATGTAACAGGAAAATAAGGAAGCTGTTATACAGGCTTATTTTGTGTGCTAGTGATATATATAGTTGTCAAGAGATTGCTTCAGTTATTGGGAAAAACATTCAAGTGTTTGGCTATTAAAAATATCTCAAATTATTTACATTATACTATTATTGAATTTCATCAAGTAGTTGCAGTAAAAGTGCACCCTGCAAAGAAAGAAATGTTCAAATACTTTAAATAATACTTTTTTTAAATAGGACTTTACCTTACATAAATGACTCTCCTTGAACTCCTGAAAGGTATCTGAACATATATGAGTATTTCCAGTTTACAGACCAAGAGGCAGGGATCACAGATTCCCAGCTCTGAAGAAGTCACTGACAAGAGCTTTCTGAGTCCAGAAAGCAAGCTGCTGTTAGATTTCTTTCATTTGTTCCTCTTTTCTAACCACTACACAGCAATGCTCTCTTCCAGCTCACTTCAGCTTCAGATGGAGCTAACACGTACTGATGAGTTTGTAATGAAGCATTTTTAGAGCAGGCTTTCTACATTTTAAAAGTGTTTGGCATTTTTGCATGCCATGGATTAATATTAAATCAATAGGACTTTACAGAAGATACCTGATAATAGGATCTTACCTCACAGAGCTTAAAATTTTTGTTAGTGTTTATAGTATTGGTTTGAGGTATTTCATATAACGGTTCCCTGGGCAACTGTTAGAAGAGATTTAAATGTTTACCATATGTGGCTGTGCACAGTAATACAACACATGATTTTACCATTACTATCTGCATGTCCTTTTTATCATTTCCTTACTTTTACAAAATAATGTTCCTTTTGGAGAGGATCCTGGTGGTTGACAGCCTTTCCCTGTGAAATACCCCTGAGCAGGAGCCCTAGCTGGATGGGTGGTGAGGTACCGCAAACCTTTAACCTTGTGTTTGTGCAGGCAGCGTGGGGGGTAAGGAGAAAGCTCATAGTGAACTTCTGCATGGATGCTTCACCCAAGATAAATGGCTCTTCAGACTTGGCCATTTTACGGGCATGCAAACACCTCTCCTGGAAGTTTGTGTCTAACAGGCTTCTGCAGATGTGAAACTGTCAGGAGGGTTTAGTTTATCTTTCTAACAGAGATGAACAGAAGAAGGCAAAGGGGTTTAAACATAACTGCTCTCTGCTGGAGCCTCCAGGATGTTCTTTGTTTCAATCTTTTTTCTTTTCTTTTCTTTTCTTTTCTTTTCTTTTCTTTTCTTTTCTTTTCTTTTCTTTTTTCTTTTTTCTTTTTTCTTCTCTCTCTCTCTCTTTTTTTTAACTGCTGTCCTGTATATTATTCTTTCCATGAAATAGGGATCCCTAAACTCCCTGTCTTCTTTTTTTTTCATGTCTTGTTTCCTATTTTAAAATCATTTAACCTTCTCAATCCTCTCAGCAAACATGCTATACACAATAACACATGGTAATGTCTGTTATGTAAAGAAGAGATTTCAATCCACGTTTTAGGGTCATGCATGGACGCAGTTCACCTTTCACTCACAGTAATATGCTGCTCTCAGGAGGTGACAAATGAATGTACCTAGGAACTTTTTTCCTTTTTTAACCTGTGGTAACCTGAGAACAAGCTCCTGAATTAGCTTATCAACACTGACTACATATTGATTCATAAATAACTGTGAGAAAATGCCTTTGGAAACTTTTAAAAACATCAGCTATGATTGACTGTAAAAGACATCTTTGGCACCTAAAAATAAGGAGAAGACCTTTCATATTCTTCAATTTGTGAAGATAACTAATTTTGACAGGATATTTGGTGTGTTAGATATTCAGAACTCATTATGTGCTTTACCTGATTATCCCTCACACTCCCCATTTAAAGGATGGAAAAACTGAGGTTGGGAAAAGAAATAATTCACTGGGATCACAAAAGAAGCTCTTGATCCTTTGAGCAGAGCAACAGTCTGGCTGTTTTCCAACCAGCTGGCTGACTTTACATGTTGTTTTCTGTAAGAGGCACTGCACAAGTGTGGACTGACCTATGTGTGGTCAAGCTATGACAGTCATTTGTCCAAGGTAACCTTTTCTTTGAATTTCAAAGGTAGCCTTTTTCCCTCGAGGTGATCCATGCTGATGTGCTTTTTGCTCATGTGGAATATGGTTGACCTGAGATGAGAAGTTGTGGTTTTATTATTTCTTTTTAACTCTGCTTTTATTTTTCTAACCAACGTGAAAAATGACCAGCAATTCAGACCTACGTGTAGGGGAATCTTATTCGCAGTCATGACAATTCTTCTTTGTCCAATGTTGTCTTTCTGAAAAAAAATGAAAGCCTTTTGCAAAAGCAAAAATTAAACAAACTGTCTGAGTTATGAATACTAACCACTGGTTTTGAGACATTTACTGGCAGACAAACAAAGCAAAGAATGGAGTCTGTCTATCAAATTTTGTATTTTGGAATTTTTATGACCAGATCGTAGTAAAACATATGAGAATCTTAGTTTATGGCAAATTAATATAGTCTCAATAAATACAAGAGTAAATTGAGATTTTGGCTATGAAGGGAATTGCTTGTGTGTAGAGAGCTAGCTGTGTTGTAACTGAAATATAGGGTAGAGAAAAGTGCTCTGATTTTCTCAGATATCTGCATTCCAACATTTTCTTCTTTTACTTCCTTTAGTGTATTTGTTTTTAATAACTCTATCAACTTCCTGCCTGACATAAGAGACTTCTTAAGCAATAGAGGCTTTCATCTGAAAAGCTCTCCTTAAGACATAGCGATTTCAAGCAGCCACATTTAAGGGCCCTGTAAGGGCCCTTATTCTCTTCAGAGCAGGGGTCACATTACATACTAGGCTTTTGAAAAGCAGCAACACCACTGCCAAAGTGTCTTTACCCTTAGAGACTTCTCACGTATCGTGTAGCCTTTTTGCTGACAAATTCCATTGGAGTGCAAATAGTTCTGTCCCTGCTAGGGCTGATGTCACTGAACCGAGTGCATTTAGGATGCTCATCTCTCTATTCGCTTCATTTGGAAACAGATATGTATGTAAAAAAAGAATGGATCCAAGGTGCTTTTCTTTCTAAATAATTTGGGTGTCTCTTTCCTCTGTTTTAGTCAAATATATGAGAGTAGTTTGTTAATTAGTTGAGCTGGAGTTGCCAAAGTAGGCTGTATACCTGTGCAATCTGGATGGGAAGCCTTTGCAACTGCTATTGTCCTCAAGCAGCTGAGCATCAGAGCATTCTCTCCCCCTACCTAAACCAGCAAAATGACCACATCCAGCAGGCAGAGCTCTTCTACGTCTATGGTCAACAACTTGGCCAAAATATTCAACCCAAATGCTTTGCAAAACCAAGGGCCTGATAATGCAATGGAACCCCCCCAGATTCTTCGTGTTGCAAGCAATGACGTCAGCACATCTGAAACTTTTAACATCATGGATATGAAGTTTGCCTCCCTTGAACAAAAAATAGATAAGCTGTTGACTCTGCAAGACAATGTCCTTAAGAAGCTTAACAGTGTTTCCCAAGAAATCTGTTGCATTGAAAAAGATATTGAGATTGTAAAGGCAGAGACATCTGAACCTGGATCAAGGATGGAAAGAAACAAAAATCTGAGAAGTAATGAAATGAAGAGGCTTTGCCTTAAAATGAAAAAATCTCTTTTTGATATAAACAGGAATGCAGAGCAGCAAGTTAAAAGACTAGATGGACTGGAGCAAAGTGTTTCTGGAATACAGAAGCTTGTAGGGCCTCTGGCTGAAAAGGTTAAAACATTAATAATTCATCATTCAAGCGTAAAACGCCATGTTCAAAAACGTAAGCTTTGCAAGGCAGGTGCTTATACAAAAGGAGCTGGACATGGTTTGGGGATGCAGATTTTCTCACAAACAGCAGCTGGTGCCTTGCTCAAGAAGAAAAGTGAAAAGGTGAGCCTAGGTTTGTTTTTCATCTTGTCAAGAATCATTGCAAGCCACAGGTATGTTCTCCTATATACTTAGCTTTGTCATTTCATTAACATTTAAGAGAGACCAACCCATATGCTTTAAAAATGAAAGGTATTAGAACAACCCGAGCAAGTTTTGGTGAAAAAGATTAAAAAATCTACTCAGTGATATCTACCTTCACTTTTTTCTGATGATCTCTTTACATTTATAATACATAATTAGGGGTCACTGACATCGGTGACAAAGATTGTCACAGAGCTCAGTAGGTTTGGGTCCTGCGCATACATTTTACTGTGATATTTACTGGGTGAATAATTATCAGGGGAAATCATGTTGCACCAGTCATGTTATATGTTGTGTGGTCTAGAGCTCAGTGAAGCTGACGAAAAACCTTCCGATGGCTATAGTGGGCTTTGGATCGAGGCCATGCTTGTGTATGATGTCCTTTATTTCAAAGAACAAGTTAAGTGTGCTGTTCTGATCTGGTATTTCTGCTGACATCAATGGGGAGGGAGGGCTTCTAAACTGGGATCCGAGGTAAGGTTACCGTAACCAGAACTGCGGCTTGTGTAAACTTCCTCAGGGGAAAAAATGCCTGTGTCACTGTAAAGGAGTTTCATTATGTTCTTTACTAGCCAGATTAAGAGACCGCAAAAATCTCTTGAAAGGCTCCATTGATTATAGTAAGCTCTGGTAAGGTAGTTTGAATATTCTTTGTTTGATAAAGAAGCCCAGTAGCACTAGAAAATGAAAGAATTTCTTCTGACAAAGAATGAACCAAAAAGGTTGCCTTTCTTATTCTTTTCTACTTTGCTTAAATTTTTCCCTCCCCAAAAAAGAAAAAAAAATCATGACCAGGTTTCACTGTTTGATACACTTAAAGAGCAATTTAAGAAGTTTGTTTTTCTAAAGTTTTTGTGCAGGAGAAGCATCTTGTGAAGTTATTATTGGAAATGGCCTTCCTTGAAACAGAAACACCCAGTATTACTCAGAATGCTCTCGTCAGCAAACCAGGTGCTTTTTAGCTTGCTTACTCTTAGGCAGCCCCAATTCTCAGTTAGACGAGAAGCGTTTGAGCCATCATGGGAAACTCAGCGGCAGCCAGTGCCCAACAGCAGCAGAGGAGCCTCTCGTAAAGCTCCGTCCGTTGAACTGGCTGCTCCACCACCGTGTAAGGATATAACATGTGCAGCCTTGTTCCCAGAACGTCAGTAACTGAGGGGAAAAGTTGCTGCCCTGCCAAAGGAGACAGACAATAAAAGTGATTTTTTTACAGGCCTTCTTTGAACATCAGGCCGCACTGGTTTCAATGAAGGAATTTGAAGAAAAGAGAAGTTTTCTTCTTTTGTACCATTACCGTGATGAGAAAAGATTATCTGTTTTGAGTTTAGGGCTTCTTTTACTTTTTAAAACATCAATGAAAACATATATTGTGAAAGCCCCATCCACAGTGGGACACATAGGTCATCTCTGTAATGCTGTGATCGCTGCAGCCCATGGTAGAGCTCTGCCTGTATCGGTGACAGAGGCTGTCTGTGGTAGAAATGCGGGGTATGAGGGAGGAGGGGACCGTTCTGGCTTCGCTGGTGGCAGCCTACCGAAAAAGACCCAAAAGAGGGGAAGGGTGAGCAGGGTCTTTGTCTTTATTCCAACAGCAGCTCCATTTGTAATCCCCTCACTAATGCGTTGCTGTTCAGGCAGACTTTCGGTGATGTGGAGTGGCCTTATTAGGAACTTGACTAGCATTGGGGCTTAGTAGGGGCAGCAGGAGCACGTCTAGAATCATGCTGGTGATATTATTAGTTTGCTAATATTTTGTTTGTTTTATTAGATAGCATACATATGTTAGCTTGTCATTACCTTCCTCTCTGAGTGTTTGATTTATTAGTAAAGGACGATCATAAAATTATCGAGCTATCTTGAGAACAACAGCTGGCCTTAGTAAACACTTAGTCATCTTGGTTTTAAGTAAAAACAGACTTGAATTCAGCCCTGCGTTAAGAATAGTGGAAAATGGTATGATATCCTTCAGCAGAGAATGCCGAGCTTGGCTGTCAGTTTAGTAGGAGCCAGTGTTCATCAGTGTTCAGGACAAACAGACTCTCCCCTGCCTGAGGAGATAGAAACAGCATCTCTGAGCAAGTTAGTGAAAAGCCAGGTCCATGAGACACTGTGAAGTTGGTTGCTTGTGCCTCTGCCTGCCATATATTCAAAACAGATTTACAAATGAGGTTTTAAATTATTGTGACGAAAAGGAAAAGGAAAAGGAAAAGGAAAGGAAAAGGGAAAGGAAAAGGGAAAGGAAAAGGAAAAGGGAAAGGAAAAGGAAAAGGAGTTGAGAAATAGAGGATTAGTTATCTTCTCACCCTCGCAGAATTTTACACCTGAAATGAACCAGTGATACCTGGTGGCATAGCAATGAACAGACCTACCCGGTTATGCAGAAATTAACCCTTGCTTCTGTTAACACAATCTTTATCACTGTCCCTAGTCCCCACCTGAAGACAATTTTGAACAATGCAGAAGTGCTGGCCACCAGTCAGTAAGACCAACATCTGTGTTATCCTAGGTGGACTCCATATTGCGTAACTGAGCAACCCTGCAATCACTTTTGACATGCACAGCCCTATTATGGCTGTCAGCAAGGTGATCCACTCTCTACAGTTGTTTTGGAAGGATGGTCCCTGCTTTTGTGCACTGCTGGCAGTGGTCAGATGTGCTGGATGGTGTGCCTATTTGTCACTCACCCTTCCCCAGCTAACAGCACATGCCACCTGATAGTTCTAGTGGCTGAACTGTCTGATGAATATCTGGCTGTCCCCAGCACGGTTCTGCAAAATAATCCAATCATCCTTAATTACTAGTAGGCTGTGCGAGAGGTGGACGTGATACATCTGGATAAAGCACTGCATTGTGTTTACATACTGCTTAATCACCTGTCCTCCCATTCTTCCCTCTTTAGAGAGGTGCTTTTTGCTGTATTAATTGTAGGATTGGTTTTGAATTTTTCCTAACTGTCTCATTTTACAGAACTGGATTAAGTAGAGAGCAGCTGAAAAGGCAGAACAAAGGGGATAGCTGCCTCTGTTGGGAGGGAGGAAGGGCAACGGGAGAGAGGTAGAGAAGTGGTGATAAGCAGTCAGGGTGTGTAACCTCTCTTCTGGCTTCAGCAGCAGCTGGAACAGTTTCCAGATCACAGCCTCCACAGGGACTTTTTGTGCTCTGCAAAACATAGGTAGGGATTACTCTCCTCCGAAGCAAAATTTCTGCTTTCCTGCCTTTTACTGCCATCCTGAAATACCTCTGCTGCCTCATACAAGAGGTTAGTTTATTTCTGTTTGGGGTTGGGGTTATATTGTGTAGCCTGCAGACACTTCATGCTTTGTCAGTGCTGCCAAATGTCACCCGGCCATTTTCCACCGCGTATAGCATGAGCCCATCACCACGTGGCTGAGAGGAGTAGCATGCATTACTTGTTGTTTTAAGTTATTCTCTCACTACTACCACCCAGGGAAATAAGCAGTTCTACAGTAAGACTCTCTAAAAGTCCCGAGGTTTTCCTCAAATTCACCTTTCTAAGTAGTCCGTGATAATCCTGTTGCAAAATGACTCTGTAACTCCATTTTCAGTCTTATTCCTCCACCTATAAAGAAAGAGGGTAAAATAATACATCACTTATTTCTTCCAAATTAAACTGTTGAGAGATTCCATGTTATTAACCTGCAAATACTCACCTGGAGAGTCAGAAAGTCCCTTCTGTTGCCATTGTAAAAGCGGTGTTGAACTTTCTGCATTTGCCTGCAGGTTGCTGTAACTTTGGTCTCCTGCCATTTCTACAGGCTTTGCCAGAGGACTAATAACTATTAGCAGTATGAGGCTGTTTCCCACACTAAAAACTCCTCAGCAGTGGGAGTTGTGCTTTCTGTTTGAGTCCTCTCTCCCTCCTGTGCAGGTGTCACAGTGCAATTGAAAGTCACTGGTTGCTTTAGTAGAAGCCTGCGATGAAACTTCTGTTTGCCATCTGTGTTTTAAGATCCACTCAGCCTCAGCCTCTAACCATTCTTCTGATTCTGTCATTTTGCCTAGAAATACTAACTGGTCCCTTATGTATTATTTATATTCTCTCCAGATTGGCCATGTTCTGTGAATTTTTCATATTCCAGCCAAATAGGCAGGAATTGTTTCATTTTCATTTTTTATTCTGTCTGCAAGAGTTTCAGCAATCCTCAGTGGTTTCGAGGGCAGAGCCTTTCTGTAGGATCTCAGCAGATGTGTTGTCTGCTGCTTGAGCAACACAGCCAGTCAGCGGCTTTAGCTGCCTTTGTATTTGGGAATGCCTTTCTGCCCCTCAGGACTGATGCCTTTATTTAAACGTGTCCTCAGCAGAGGTATTCCAGTTTTTGAGTGAGCTGTAAAATATCAGAGTTATAATTCTCTCCCTCACTTTCTATAAAACCAGTGTATTTTCTCCAGACAAGACATCTTCACCTTGTTTTGCCCTGTTCTCTCCCTTACTGACAGACACAGG
This sequence comes from Chauna torquata, assembly GCA_013399475.1. Taxonomy (NCBI): domain Eukaryota; kingdom Metazoa; phylum Chordata; class Aves; order Anseriformes; family Anhimidae; genus Chauna; species Chauna torquata. The sequence continues at coordinate 76,888 of VXAL01012563.1, forward strand.
AGGTTTTTCATGCACTTCCAATTCAGAATGCTGTGTAATTTTGCTTTCATTTAACCCCTGAACTTGCCCTCTGCTGTCAATGTTCCTTGGGTAGGATCCTGCCCTGGGCACTGCTGTGTGGTTGTGCTCTCCCTATACCTCTGAGGAATGCGTGGAATTAAAGCAGGCACAACTGATTTCTAAATACCTGCACGCAGCCTCAGATGGCTTATTGGCATGACATCAATGCCTGCGTGTTACGGCTGCCATTTCAGGAATCCACTACAATTCCTTTGCAAAACTAGAGAGACCTCATGAGGTAAAGGGGTAACTGGTAAGTGCAGGAGAGCAAGACAAGGCAGGTTGTCAGAGAACAGTCCTGTAAAAGCAGAAGGCTCCTTGAAGAAGGGAGACAGTGGTAGGAGGTATTTGCTTAAGCAAGAGGTCTTTGCCCACTCCAGTCACCTAAAGTCCACCATTTGTCATCAGAAGTTCTAGCCATACGGTCAGTTTTCTGGTGAGGACTCCTCTCAGCCCCTAAAAGGAGTCGGACACATCTGCCAGTGTCTGTAGGATACCATGCTTGAATGCCTCCTCCAGTAGGAGAGTGCCATTGCAATTAAACGTTGGGTCTCCACCATGCTGGCTTTTGATGACAAGGGTAGCTGCTCAGGCATGTAATTAATTTGGTGTCACACTGGCAGCACCCTGGGCTTTGCACACACGCACCAGTGACGTGGAGCAATGATGCCTGGCCGGGCAGCGGCCCCAGCAGAGCCTGGGATGAGTCCAAGCACATTCCTTTCGGTGTGTGCTGCCTTTGTGGTGAGGTGCCACAGGAAAATGTGTCTCTGTAAAGGGGAAATAAAGAAATCCCAGATCTTCTCTCCCACCCACCCAAAGCCCCTTCTTGTTAAATGAAGTGCGTTATTAGGAAACCTGCGTTTCTGGAGACCAATTAAAAGTGAGTCATCAGAGCTGTAGGGGATGATTTTTGAAGTTTGTAACCCTTTGGAAATCTCCCAACAGTGTGATTTCCCAAAAGCAGCTTATGAAGGGCAGTTCAAGAAGTCTGAACATACTTGCCATGCATATCATTGCATGCTTAGCTCGGCTAAGTTGGTAAAGCTGTGAAATACTCTCTTACCAATGAGGCTACTTAACAGATACTGTCGCAAAAAATTGCCACAGTAGTTTGATGGGTGGTTTGTGGGTTTTATTGACTTTTGAGCCAGACTCTTCCCCTCCTTTCTCACAGGGTGACAAGAGCAGAGCCCACTATATGGGAAAAGACATTTGATGGTAATGTGAAAAATGTGGGGAATAGCACCTAAAAAGTTTTTGGGGTGTGGCACAGGTACATATGAGAAACATGTGCACCTGTGAAGTACATGGGACCCTGTCAGTCATCACACACAAGAGGAGATCAGGCAGTATGGAGAAGGGGTAGATGTGAGGCTATCTTGGATGTTATTCCAAGAGATTTTTCAGTATTTAGTATGAGTCTTCAAGCAGAGGTTACTACCTTGTTACCAATGTATTTTTAAGGCAGCAGGTCACACACAAATTCTTCTGTATTTCCTACTGTGGGAATGGTGATTCTCATGGCTCAGGGGTATTTTTGTGTGATTGAAAGAGACTTGTGACTTGAGTTTGGTTTATACAGAAAAGTGATTTTTTTTAATCTAGTTTAAGGAGCACTATAAAGATTGTGGAAGATCAAAATTTTTGCCGAAAGGTGCCAGTGGGTTGTGTAGCATAGCAAAAAATAATGACACGGAGGCAGATGTACCACCTGCCAGTAAAGGCAGAGTTCTTGTGTGTACACCTTCTATCATTTATAAGTTTGTATCAGGAGTGCATTCAGTGAATATTTTACGTTGCGGGTTTCATGGGAAGAAGATAAAAGCAGGATGTATATTGAAGAGGAAGACAAAAAGTGAAGGAGGGGATGGATACCGACTTTTGGGGATAGCACAGGAGGCATCACCGTGCGCTCTGATGACCCAAGGTCTCTATCGTACACGATGCATTCTCCTGTGTACTGGTGTGGAGATACTGAGAGCATCCACCGTACTGTGCTCAGGTGGAAAAACCCATGGCTGATTTCTGATTGTTAGTGAAATGAAATCCTCACGGAGCTTGATTAACTGAAATCATGTTGATAAATGGGTGGTGATCAGGTCTTACACGGAACCAGGATATCTTGTCATAACAAAGCTCTGCAAAGTATCTTAAGAACCTGACAAAGAGAAACTATGTAAGAAGCGTGTTTTAGGCATATGCAAAGTTTTGTGTCTTAGTATCAGCTGACTGAAGTTGAGAATAACGTCCTGACATCAAATGAAATGGGATGGAGTGATAAAGGACCTCTAACTAAAAGCTTGGGGCTGCTTCATGAGGCCATTTATTACAAATTTTTCTGCAGTAGGAAAAAAAAATCAAAGAGTTTTATTAGGTGAATAAAAAAAATTGAAGGTTAGCTAGGAAAACATTCCAAGGTTAGGACTGCTACAGTATAAAGAAGGAGTTTAACTAAGTACAGCTCATTAGAAAGGAGTCAGATGTCTATAAAAAACATTAATTTCTCACTGCATTTGAAATCTATGTTAAAATACGTTATATTTATACATATGATTGCTTATTGCTTAATTTCTGCAGGTTTCAGGATGTACTTTCTAAAGTAAATTTAAATAATTTCGGAAAGTTTTTTTTTTTCTTTGATCTATACTGAAGTTTTAGCCTCTGGAGTATCTTGCGTTATTCTGTTACCACCATGTGGACTTTTGTTCTCTCTCTGTTACTTAGGGTCTAGCGATGCTGTGTATGAAAGAATATGTTTAAGTTTGGAAAATGTATTTTTGAATACACAATACCAACTTGTGTAGGTACAGACACTTTTTGCTTTGGTATATTTTGCAGGCTCACAATGTAACCTTTAATATTTAAGCTTTTTGGGATTAAAATGAAAACTTCCTTGAAAGCTTTGGGCTTGTATGAGTAGGGAAAATGTCTGTAGTGACGTAAACCTCATTGTGTATATTCAAGTCATTAAAGAAAGGGAAAATAATAGGGTGGAGGCATAATTTGCACTAAGAAATATTAATTCGTATAATTTTAGAAATTACAGACCGAAAAGAGTCACAAGTCAGCAACTTTCAGGAAGAATAATACATGAATAAATAAAATCCTGTAAGGATTAAGTTAAAGGGCCCTCAAGAGAGCGCTATTATCAGACTGAAGGAAGAAGCGCTTTACGAAGAGTAGACAGGTGCAATGGATGCCATTAACAAACCCCCACACTTCTCAGGTGAGGTTCTCAGAGAAGCACGATGGCCTTGGGTGCTCACAGGCTGTGGGCTCTCGGAGCAACTGCCCGGGCTGCCTGGAGGCGGACGGCTCAGGGACGCGTGCTCTGAATGAGCTAAGGGCAGGTCATCGTGCCTCCTGCAGCACGCGGCCAGCCGGCCGGGAGGAAGGAGCCCATTGACTTCACTCGGCTCCAGGGAACCTGGCGCAATCTCACCCTTTGAGGGGAAGAAATAATGAGGGAAAGGTGGGATTTTTATTGCTGGATTAAGATTTGACAAGTTGAAGTCACATGTTGCTACTAAGAGCAAAACTCTCCATGTGGAGAGAGCTGGAATGTGCATGGACGGGCCACTGGTGTGTCTACAGATTGTATCAGTCAAATATCTAGTTCTTGCTTTTGTTTTTCTTATTCTGGTGTGCTACTGGCCCTATACTTACTGCAAATAGTTGCCTTTATTGATTCTGAAGAATGCCAGTAAAAGTTTTATTTGTATTCATTTTTTTTCCCTCATTTGCATTAGTGTGAGCTCCTCATCTGCTGTTAAAATGTAAGAGATCAGAAGTGATGCTTGAGTAAACACTGTAGTAATTTATGTAACACTCTGGCAGTTTCAGATATTCGGCATCGTCCAACGTTCCAGTAGGTGGATTTTCAAAAGCTGGCTTCCGTATTTCACACCTGCAAACTACAGCAATATTTAGTAGGAAGCACTGTGTGCCTGCTATTAGTTCTGAATGCAGAAGTGAAATCTGGCCCCATGCATCAAAGAGCTTGGAGGCCATTTCTCTGGTTATTTGCTCAGCTGACTGTATTTGATCAGAGCTGATGTCCTCAGTGATGTGGTGAGGTTGACATACAGGAATCCGAGTGCATTACTAATTGTGGTCACATTGCAGAATGAGTAAGTCCAAGGCTTTTCCATGCTTCTTTCAGTGCTTTCCACCATGAAAAACAGAATTAGCATTGGTTGATTCTTCGTGATCCATCTGGAACCAAGACATTTATATTTAAGTTACGTGTGAACAAGGCTCCAATTTATATTTCAAGGATACTTGGCTAGTTGTATTTAGGCCTTTCTCATCTTACAGCTAGCAACTTCCTGGGACCGACTGCATACCAGATAATTGTCAATCTCAATTCTCATGCTCACAGTACAGTATCTTTGGCCTTTGCAGATCAAGATTTTCTCAAGAACTCCTACTGAAATCCCTCTATGCAGTTTCATCCAGTTTTTCTTAACTGTTTTTGCTTCTCATGGGATTTCTTTGATGCCTATTTTCTGTGTAGCTTGATGAAATTAAAACAAAACAAAACAAAAAACATAGAAATGCAGAGGAACTACCAGAAATGTGTTTAGTAGTGGGGCTGATTCATGCCCAGAGTGCAATATGAATAAGCAGTGGGACTGCTTATGTGATTAAGACACTCAAAATTTAGTGCTTTTCCCTGTATATTTTGTTGAAACGTACTATGCTGCTCAAAGAGAGAAAGTAGTCTCTCTGGAAAATATTTGGAGGTATATGCATTTTTCACACCCTTTGGATCTATTACTACTAATAATAGTGCCAGTTTCATAGCACTGTGAGTGGAAGAAGGCAGGTGGAAGCACTGGTCACCCTCCTACCACATCTCGGAGTGGCTGATGAGAAAATGCACTGAGCAAATGGCAATGGAATATATGTAAATAGTGACAAATATTGCAATAATAGCTGTTTTTGAGGAGCTGGCTAGGCATAAAGCACCTCTAGATGTCACTGTAACATTGTGAAATGTAGATAAGAGAATGCTACAAAGCTGACACACTGGTTTAATATGCTCTGATTCCTGGTAACTGTTTCAATCAGCCTGTAATAAATTATTGGATTATTAGAAATGCTGTTACCAGAAGTTGATTAACAGCAAAAGCCTTTTTGAAATATGTCAGTAAGACTGTTACTAAAAATTTTAGTAGAATATTAAATATTCCTAGTTTTGTTTTAACTAACTTAGTTTTAACAGCAAAAGCCAGTGCAAGGTAACAGCCCATTTCTGGAAGGTTTTTATTTTAGTCCCTGAGGCCCAATCCTGATCTTTTCTGGGCTGTTTTTATGCCAACAGTGATGTTGATTACCACTGAGAACATTTGTCCTGCTTTACACTGGTACCAATCTGATCAGCTTAGTAGTGATTAAAACAAGGACCATCACTCATAAGAGAAATATGAGTTAGATCACAGAGTACTTGGATTTGCCCAAACAAATCAGGCTGCAGTTTCCTAAGGAACAATGCAGCATGAACACTGTATGCACTAACAAATCTATTGCCTTCTCCACAGGTCATCAAAGAAAAGTCACATTTGAGTGAGATGGGAACAAATTCTATAAAAGGGAAGAAACCTCGAGATTCAACAGGTTAGAATATTTTTTTCTGATCAGTTTCTAGTTCCTAAGGGTACAGCTGCACAGCCCTTACTACTTCACAGAAATAACCCTTACTCTCCTGAGCAGCTCTTGGTTGGGTCACGTGTGCTCGCCAGCATGAGTGAGAATTGTCCAAACAACATCACATTGCCATCACATCCAAGCAACTTGTCATGTGCCTATGCACATGGTGGCAAACTGCTCAGAGAAGTGCTTTACATGAGGACTTTATTAACCCGACAGCAAATTTGAGTGAGAAAACCATTTTCCAGTGCCATGTCTGAAGGGAAGAATCTGTGGCCCGTGACACCCCAGTTTTAAAGTAAAAGTACTCTGCTGAAGGTTGCAACCCTTCTTTTGCTTAGGAGACATTTACACTGAACTTGAAAGTGGGAGAGGAAAGCAAGTGCCTAGTTCAAAAAACAACAGAAGTTACTCTGAGTGTGCAACTCCTACTTTAATATGGCTACTATCAGAGAATTACTGACAAATTCCTTCGTGATCTGTTTACTTACAGAGGGAGCCATCCAGAAAAGACAGTCCTGCTCTCAGGAAGAAGAAGTTGATAAGCTCAACAAGGAAAATGCCGAGAGGGAAAATTCTGTTCTGCTTCAAATGGATCCTCCCAGATTTCATCCTGAAGGACCAGAGCAGAAGGAAGAAAGTTTGGCTTTTGAAAGCTATTACAAATATAGGAGGAGCTCTGTTCAGAAATCCTTCACTACAGAAAGGCAGCAAGAAGGAGATGCTGTTGATGCTTGTCGAAGGATAACTGGGCAGGAGATAAAGAGTGAGTCCCCAGCAGATAGGGAGAGGAAGGAGGAACATCAGGTGTCTGGAGCTGAAAAACAAGAGGAGAGGAAGAATGAAGGGAAAGGAATTGCTGATAAGAATGAAAAAGAGGATGAGGAACCACCAGTGCCTTCCCAAAATGAAGATGAGGCAGGACAAAACCGTGATCAAGAGGCACCAGAAGGAAGGTAAGGACTGAAACTCAGCCTGTACATTCTTAAGAGACCCTTGCTTTAGAAACACATGTAGTTCAAGTTTCAAGTCAAAGTGGCTGCTTAATATAAATACTGATGAAAATCCAGGCCGATACAAAAATATAGAACGTTTATGTGTCTGATCTAAGCTCTAAGCTGAAATTATACCCTAAAAACAGACAGACAATCTACCATACATGGTACTGGCAGTGTGCTGTGGCGGTTTGCTTGGGAGAAAGTTTGGGACAATGGGGATTGCAGCACGCTATTCTTAATCTTTGAGGAGAATTCTCCCACCCTGTCATTTTTATACATTGCAGCATCATATAACCTGTGAGCAAAGTAATGTTAAGTTAGGCCATGTACCAACTGGGAATTAAGTTACTACAAAATTTAGTAACTTACTTGGTGATATAGAACTGTGAAACTTTGCCCAGGCAATTAAACTGATAAACTTGTTTACTGTAATTCTTTCTGTGCTGCATTTATATTTAGCCCTTCAGGGATAAACCAGTTTAAGCTCTCAGGAACCTATATGAACAGAGTGAAATCCCAGTCCTCTCCCATTGCTTTAAAGGTGAGATTGATAGCCAAATGTTAAAATCAGTAGAACTCAAGCGGACATTTCAGTAATGGAGAATCATTTCGCTGTCATGATTACTTAGAGGTCATTTTATTCCTCTAATGAATATTAAACCAGTTTATTTAACCTTATTATTTTACACCATAAAGCAAAATAGCCTAATGTTATTTGAATGGAATGTGTGGGGGGGTGTTTTTCATGTATGTTTCTGAATTTGCTCTGCTTTATATGTACCTTGCTCTAATGCCATGTTTTGTCCTTGCAGGTGTAAAGGCTGCGAAAAAGGTACAGGAAATTATAGTTCAGTCACTGAATAGACCTGCCAATTTGAGCATAGTGGTAGCAGTGTGCATCGGGTGAACATTGAAGGCCTAATTAAAGATGACAACAGAGCAAGTTAGATGCAGAAAGTGCTGATGGCATATGTAAAACTAAAAAAAAAAAAAAAAGCTCTTACAGGAAGTAGTCCTAAAGGCAAAACCAAAACATTTGATTCCACTGGTATTGAGAGTGATGATCAGACAAAGACGTGTGAAAAGGAATCATCGTGGTTATAATTATTAAGGGAAAAAGAAATGCATGGTAACTCCAATGGGAAGCAGTTGTTCATGTGCCACATCCTAAGTCGATGGAAAATACCATGGTTTTGTTTGCTTCCATGAAATTATACCAACATTTAGTACCTGAGGATTTGGCTCATCTTTTCTTAGAAGCTTAATTTCTTACAGAAATTAGTAGCAACTGATTTGCTTCTGCCACAACTACTCCACTAGTACTATACTCTTTCTTCTTTTAACAACAGAGAGCTAAAACTTCTAGATACAGAGTGGTGGGAGAAATTACATCATGTGTGGTAAAATTGGTTGACCTGTGGAAATGCTAAGAACACGTGTTAACACAGAATCTACAATGTTCTAGGTGTAACCTGCAAAACCAGCTTTCTTGTATTTGTACCATTGCAATCTGAATTGCCAACAACTGCAGTCTATAAAATAAAGAAATACAGACTGTTGTGTGGAAGCCTGACTGATGCTGCTGAACAGTCTGATAAATGGTGTTCAGGCACTGAACTCTGGAGCAGAGTGAACATTTCTAACATTAGACCTCTTGCTTGAGAATTTCAGTGCCTATCCCTGCATATGAAATGATGGAACATGAGGTGATGGCCTGATGGATTTGAAGATATATATATATGTGCATGTGCATGCATAGGACACAGTGAATTTCTCTGCTTTGGGAATGGAGGGTGGAGTGGGAAAAGGAAACATTTATTATACGTCTATGCTAGGCTCTTGGATTCTGTAACAGAAACAGGAGATAGTATACTGAAACTCTAAACTCCATCAGGTGTCCAGAGCTCTGGCAGATTGTTAGGGATGGCATTAAAGTTAGTGGCTCTCTCTTGGAGCATCTTTCATCTCGAACAGCAGGACTTTCTTGAATAGGGACAACCCCCCTTTGGTGTGCAGGAAAAGAAAAACAGAGGGACTGTCATTGAGAAAATCTTGAAGGCTAAAACTTAGGCACATAATCTGGCCTCTTTAAATGAGCACTTCCTTGCCCAAAGTTCGATAACATTTGAGAGCTGAGCTTTCAAAAACCCATATTCTTCTGTCACTTACATGCTGGGGCTCTTTGAGTTTGTGTCATTAGGGTCAAATTCTGCCTTTAGGGTAGAGGTTTTCTTGGCACGTTTTGGGTCTCAGTAACGTGCAAAGGCTCATACTTAAGGACGTGCAATTCAAGCTCTGCAGAATCCCAAGTAGGTGGCAAACTTCCAGGAGCCCCAGCTTTTCACGATTCCTTGACCATGAACTAACTTCCTGACCATATAAGTTATTAACACTGTCAAAAAAATCTAGGTGCACAGCTGGTGTCCTGGAAAAATGGACGTTCACTGTGAATAAGGACAATCCACTGTTACATTAATGACCAAAGTGTTTCTGCCAGCTACATGCTGTCATGTTTTTTTTGTTTGTGTTTTTAATCATTTTCACTGGAGTAATGAACAGTTTAAAATTGCTCAACAAGACCCACACAAAAGGGAACCGGCATTCCAGACCAGAGAGCTCATGTTGAAACACTGTGGCTCTAGCCCTCCCAACCAGTTGAAGAAGTATTTGTCACCTTGGTCAGCCAAAGGTCGCTCTCGGGAATATCAATCAAATGAAAAACAACATGGGTATGAAATAGCAATCACAACACCCTGCAAAAAATCCAAAGAGAAATTAGGCGTGCAGGGCTGGTCTCCAGCAGGGTTTTTGACATCAGGATAGCAGAATGGTCCAGCATGTGAAGGTCTGGACAATAATACTGGAGACCTGCATTTGTGCTGAAACTCTGTAGCTGCTGCAGGGTGATCTTGGGAAGCCATCCCTTCCCTGCATCCCTCATTACCCTTTATCTGCCTTCTTTTTTTAAGCACAGCAACTCTTCAGATCAGCACGTGTCCTACCATGTTGGGCCCTGAGCCATACTGGAAATCCCAGGTGCTACTTGCCAGGATGAAACTTCATCATGCGCACAGGCTCTAAATATGATCTTTAAAGGCAATGACCATGCTGGGGAGAATGACAAGTTGTGTCAATCAGAAGGCCAGTAGAGAAGGGATTTCTTCATTTTGAACACCATAAGAAGGGAAATGACCTCTTCTAGCTGGGCTTACAGGAGAGCTCAGTCTTTCTTCCTACCCCGAGAGAGTTACAGTACATACTCATCTATTAACGGTCCCTGAGGAAAAAAAAATCAGATAGAGAAAAAGCCAAATTCCTTCCAAACCTTCTAAACAAATTACTCGGGCCCTTTGTGGGCATGAAGATACAGTGGCTTAGTGTAGCAGTGTTCACCTTGCCTCTTGCTATTCTTGCTGCTCACAGTGCAGAAGATGCTAACTAAATATACGAGTGCTTGTCTTAATAGTGTAGCTCCCCTACAACGTCCTGTTTCCTGAGGCAGAGATCCGATTTCTAAATAACAGAGAAAGACTGTGTAACTTACAGTAGGTATATTCAGTTCTTAAATGAACTTATCTGGGGGAAAGAGGGACTAAAATATATGAGACAGACAAGGACTGCATGTGACCACTCCTATGCTGTCTGTTTGTTTTTTTCTGTTGTAGATGACAGTTCTACTCCACCAGCACCATTTGATCACCGGATTGTCTCAGCCAAAAGGGTGGGGATCAGCAGTTATTATAACGTCAGCAAGAATGAAATCTTGGGAGGGTAAGTCAAGTGAACCCAATCAACATGAAAAGCAAGGCAAAAATTTACAGCCAGGCACCCCAGGAGGTGAATGGAAACAACATGCCTTACTAGAGTCAAAGTCATGAAAATCTGAGCTCTAACAGTACTTTAGAGTGGAATGAAAACAGGAGGTTTTTACTGCGTGAGTAAATTTTGGCTGAAAGTTTGGCACCACCAGACTTGGCTTGTATTTGGTGTTGTTCTAGGTCAGCCAGCTGCCCTCTGGCTTTGTGACGGTGCTCCTAGGGTGCTGTAGTACCTCACATTGTAGCCAGCAGGATTTAGAGACATGTTGTAACCTTCTCTCCCTCAGCACAGCCCGTCCCTGAAAATACGTGCATGTAGATAGATCAGCAAGCTAATCTGCCAGACCATGGTGCTTGATGAGAGTTGCTTGATCTCTCATGCTGACATGATTTAGGAGGTAGTGATATTGTCATTTTTGATAGCAGCATGGTCTCAGCAGCTGCTAATGAAATCACAGCCTTCCCTTGGAGTAGAATGATGAGATGGAGAGATGCAGATTGTGCACATAAGTGAATTATTGTCCTTACAGTATGTATTGCTATTAACTTGCTCGGGATACCTCATCCTGTGTTAAAAGCTTGTAGAAGTAATGAAGTGAGTATTAGTGAACCACATGAATGGAATAATATCAGCTACAACAGTGTGATTTTGTTGTGCTTAAGTGAGTAGTAGCAAGTCTAATTTACACAACAAAATAGCAGCAGTGGAGCAATTGAAATGAAACTCAGTAGGGAGAGGATCATTTCCATTGTGTGTAATCCAATTTACATTCAAGGCCAACACCAGCACCAATGGATGATTTTTTTTTCCTTTTTTTCCCTAGAGGGCGATTTGGTCAAGTGCACAAATGCGAAGAGAAAGCAACAGGTCTCAAGCTGGCAGCCAAAATTATAAAAGCCAGAGGTGATAAAGAGAAGGTTGGTAGAGTCTTTGTTCCCTAATGGACACCACATTGTTCTTCAGTTACACAATAGGCCAGGGCCAGTTGGCTCACAAGCCATCACACTCCTAGAACCTGCTGGATTACCATTGGCTGTAGTTCTATTTCCCTTCTCCTCCAGAACTGCTAGCAACTCATCAAAGTCCTCTTTTTGGGTTTTCTCTTTCTTCTTTTTTTTTTTTAAATCTTGATTTTCCCAAATACCTTTTCAGGTCTTTGTGTTTCTTTGGCTTTCCTTTTGCTTTCTGCTGACAATTCTATTAGCATTTTCTATAATGGTGAGAACATTTGTCAGGCCTGTGACATAGCATATTTTTTTCCCAAGCACACTCTAGCCTTTACTGCAATGGCTTGATGTCACTGTGAGGGCTGCTGATAACAGGCATGATCTAGGCTCCTGACATCAATACAAATATACATGAGAAGAATTAGTCTGGCCTGTTTTGCAAACCTCATAGCCATCTTGCTTTCACAGCAAAGACATGCATAGCATCCTTTCTGTGACAGCTATGTCATTAATGGCATTCAAGAGTGGGATTTGTCTCTGCTATCTGTGGTTGTATAAGGCATAGCTGTCTGTGGCCAAGCTGATCACCGAGAATCCCCTTATAATCAGTGGAGAGATTGGCACCACCAGAGAATGACTCAGCCCATCCTAAACTGCACATCTAAAATAGTTGGCCTGAATGGAGGTACCGGTCTTTCTTCTCTGACTGCAAAAGGAGGTTTTGAGGACTGTCCTGGTCTTTTCTTACACAGATTGATTTTGTATACCTACAGCTGGTTGAAACAAATCCTGTTTTTCTTCTCTCTTTTCTTTACATCTCTGTGAACCCACCTCTTGTACGTGTGTGCTTTTCTTCTTCCTTTCCCCTTCCTTCTTCTCTGAATATATTACTGAAACAGTTCCCTGCTCAAGCTATGAGTTCAGTCCAGTGCCTATGGTCTTGACATCCACCGCTGCAGGAGCAATCAAAGGCAAACTCTGGGTTTGTTTGCCGTGAGTGAAAACATGAGGATAATGTAGGTGTTTGGTTCAAACTGACCATGTCCTTGTTTATGTAGCTTTCATAGAAGAAGGGCTTCTGAAACTGTACTCATGATTCTTTACAGGATGAAGTAAAGAATGAAATCAATGTCATGAACCAGCTGAATCACGTGAACCTCATCCAGCTGTATGATGCCTTTGAATCCAAAAATGACATTGTCCTAGTAATGGAGTAGTAAGTGTGGTTTTTTCTTTCCCTTTCTGTCTTTACCACTTTTGCTGGAATTATCTGTTTCCTTCTTACTTTCTCCTGAAATTAGAAATAAAGCTTCTAACAGGTGGAAAGAACATATGAAAGATATTCCCAGGAACCTAGGAATATCTTTAAAAAAAAAAAAAAAAAAGAATTTAAGAAAAAGTTGTCCCGTATTCCATGGAACCATTTATGCATTTTTTTTAAGTCCACACTCCTGGCGCTTTAAAGCCAGTACCCCATTTGAAGATAGAGCTGTTATATAGCTTCTCTTTAATTTCAAATGGTATTTTGTGTCAGCTAAGAAACAGACATCTCAGAATATCTCCAGTTCTGTGAGGCAAATGAAAAGACATCTTACAATGAAGAGGAGCCAACTGTAGATGTTGCGGGTAATCTTTATACTGGGTACCTGAATGGATTAACCTGTCTTTTATGCTAGTTTATCAGTCTAATTAGGTTCAAAATTGCTGCCTTAAAGTCAAGTTAAATAGAAATTGTTTTAAAGAAGCTGAAAAGAATATGACTCTTCTGTGTATTCTCAGATAGGGATATGAATTTGGTCTACATGATTAGCATAATACAAAAGCTAAAAGTCTGTGTAGATATGAATTGGTAAGCTGGAGGCATTCTGAAATCAATTTTCATTGATTTTACGTTGCTTCAATTTGAAATTTTGGATCATGTCCCTCTTAAATGCTGAGGGAGAAGTACAAGGATTTAAATGCAGATTGTCTAGCATGTTGTCTTGGTTTATGATGTGACTTCATTAATTTCACTCATACAAAATAATGTCTCACAACAGCGTCTCTCAGTGGGTGGGAGACTGGGCTCTCAAATCTTTAAGAAGTTCAGGCCAGTATGCATCAGAACCCAGTACCTGGGAAGTTCAGATCAGAGTACAAGCTCATATTGTACACCCCCTCACTGAACCTGTGAATGATTAAAATAGTCAATACTATAAATTCTGTATTAGTGTAACTACATGGGTTTAGATTTGGACTTGGTCACCACTTCATTGTCTTTCCCTCATCAGTGTGGAAGGAGGAGAATTATTTGACCGAATTATTGATGAGAACTGCAATTTGACAGAGATGGATACTATCTCATTCACAAAACAGATCTGCGAGGGAATTCAGTACATGCACCAAATGTACATTCTTCATTTGGATCTCAAGGTAGGGAATTAACATGTTTGTTTTGTGCAATGACAGCTGTATTGGGTTTATGTGGTAAGGGTTTGGTAGCAGGAGGGTCACAGGGGTGGCTTCTGTGAGAAGATTCCAGAAGCTGCCCCATGTCAGATAAGAGCCAGCTCCAGCCGGCTCCAAAAGGGACCCACTGCTGGCCAGAGCTGAGCCAATGAGCGATGTTGGTTGTGCCTCTGTGAGAGCAGATTTAGGAAAGGGAAAAAACTGCTGGGCAACAGCAGCTGGGAGAGAGAGGAGTGAGGAACAGCCCTGCAGACACCAAGGTCAGTGAAGAAGGAGGGCAGGAGGTGCTCCAGGCGCTGGAGCAGAAGTTCCCCTGCAGCCCGTGGTGAGGCCCATGGTGGAGCAGGCTGTCCCCCTGCAGCCCATGGGGTACCACATGGAGCAGATCTCCACGCTGCAGCCCATGGAGGAGCCCACAGAGGAGCAGGTGGATCTGGCCTGAAGGAGGCTGCAGCCCGCAGAAGCAGGCTCCAGGCCGGAGCTGCAGCCCCTGGAGAGGAGCCCATGCAGGAGCAGGGGGTCTGGTGGGAGCTGCCACCTGTGGGGGACCCATGCTGGAGCAGTTTGCTCCTGAGGGATGGACCCTGTGGTACGGACCCATATTGGAGCAGTTCTTGAAGAGCTGCAACCTGTGGGAAGCCCACGCAGGATCCGTTCGGGAAGGACGGCATCCCGTGGGTGGACCCCACGCTGGAGCAGGGGCAGAGAGTGACCACGAAGGAGCGGCAGAGATGAAGCGATATGGGCTGACTGCAGCCCCCATTCCCCATTCCCCTGTGCCGCTCGGGGGGAGGAAGTAGAAGAAGGTGGATGGGGTGAAGGTGTTTTTAATTTGCTTTTAGTTTCTCACTGCTCTAGTCCACTAGTGATAGTAATAAATTACATTAATCTCCCTGTGTTGAGTCTGTTTTGCCCGTGACGGTAATTGGTGAGCAACCTTCTTGTCCTTATCTCAACCCTTGAGCCCTTTTCCATCATATTTTCTCCCCCTCTTCCTTTGAGGAGGGGGAGTGAGAGAGTGGCTGTGGTGGAGTTCGGCTGCTCAGCAGGGTAAAACCACCACAACAGCTGTGGAAATTCTCTTTCTTAAGGGTAGGCCATATAGCTTAGCAGATTACCATGGCAGAAACAACAAATGACCTTATTCTGCTTTCCTTAAACTGATGTGTATTTACTTTAACCACATTGAGATCAGGTAAATCACTACAGGGGTAAGTAATTTAGATGAGAAATGTGGTCATATGTCATCAAGCTCTATAGCTCTTGAGTTTTCCACAGAATGGTTTTACAGAAAGCCGGCAACTGGCTACAACATCATGCTATTTTCAGTTTTGATATTAGGATCTCAAGATATTTTGTGAATATTATTTAATTCAGCTGCACAAGACCTCTGTCTTATGCATCAGCCATGGGATAGGAATTAACCCCATTTTTTACCATGCAGAATCCAAGCCATGAGTGAGTGGAACTAAATTCAACAGTCATTTGGGGTCAGTGGAAACCTAGCATATCTTTATAAGTTCTATGCTACACTGTTGTGGTCGTGAAAAGGCATCACTAGATAGACAGCTTGAGGGAAAATACATTAAAATGTATTTGCTAAAATGAAAGCAGTAAGAAATAGTCAGTGGTTGATGCAACAAATATGGCATCTCTGTGTTAGGTTAGACAATAGCTGCCGGTACAGGTGAAAGTCCAGAAAAGGGTGCCAGATTCTCCACCAGGTTCTTGCTTAGTTATCTGAACTATTTAACTGTATACACAGAAAGTCTACTTCTTTCTAAAAATGAATTCACCAATTGCATGTTCTTACACTGGTTGATTGCTAATGTTTAACTGTCACCTCTCAGAAAACATGTTGTAAAGGTATTTTTAATTAGGCTGGACATTTGAGCTGGTTATTTTTCCCTTTAAACAAGTTTTTATCAAATAAAAGACGTGTTTCCTACCTTTATTTAGTGCTGGAATAAAAAGGGATGATGTCTTTAGTTTTATGACCGGCTATAAAGCCCCCTAATGATCCCTGAGCTTTACAACAAAGCAAAAAGAAACAAAAAGTGCACAAGCGGGTTTTCTCATTGGTGAGATTTTTATTACAACTGCTGGTTTGGGCTTGTAATAACTGAATTAATTTAGTACATCTTTAATGTTTTTAGTGTTTATATTATTGCACCGATTAAGCAAATGAGCAGATATTTGATTTGCTGGGATCTGCTTCAGTTGCTAATCAATGACCAGACTCACTTTTCTCTTTCTTTATAAACATCCAGATAGCTAGAAACCTGTCAAGTAGAATTTCACAAAGTTCTTTTGGTCTTATTAATTATGTTCTTGGAGATGGCACAGTCTTAATATGACATCAAACTGCTATAAAGAGACATATACAATTCCAGAAATTCTTCCCGGAGACCTCTCTTCTCATATGCTAGCCACCTATGGCTTCTCCCTTCTGTTTTGCTTGCTCACGGATTGTTGTCAGTAACAGATGTGTTTGAGGAAGAAAGCTTGAAATTGAAAGAAATTCATCCTGACCATAATCATCCAGGACCACAGAAACTATGGACATATGGTGCTTGAAATTCCTACATGTAAAAAGAATTAGTAATGGTGACAAAGGTTAACTAATGTTTTAAGTGTTGAGGGCTGGTTTATTTCAAAGAGGACTCAGAGCAACAAGACAGAGGAGCTATAAAACTGCTGGGAGTGAATATGAGACTCTATTTTAGGTATTTACATTTCAAAGACAATTGGCTAAATTCTATTCTCAGTCCCTTCTGTAAGAATTTGGAGTAATTCTAGGAAGCCAATGGATTCCTGCTGGGGGAATGAAGAGTGACACTTGGCCCTGTGAAAATCCAGAGGGATTTAACTTGTGAATTCCATCTTTTGCTAGAATATCTGATGAAAATGTGAAGTTGATGTGACTAGCATAATGTATCAGTGTTCTATCAGACATTACTGCCAGAACATCCATGAACTCAGAAACTTAGAGCTATAACATTAACTTTAAAGCCCAGCAATTTTTTTTTTTTTTTTTAAATTCCAGTGTCTGGAAAAATTCCAGATTATTAAGGTCTGTAAAATCACAGTGTCAGCATCCTGAAACCCCTCTTTGGAAGTCTGCATTCTCTGTCCCACTGCCCATAACGAGTTCTTTATCTGAACTGCTGCCTTATCTCAAATTGAAAAGCCAAGAAGAAGAAGAAGCAGTTACAAGGCACAGAACACCCAGCCTTGCCTGCTATGTGATAGCGGGGGGAGTACCCATGCAGAGAAATCTGCTCAAGGAGGAAAGCAAAAGGTGCTTATGGGATGTTTGCCATGTTTTTAGTGTTTTTCATGCTACAGTTTGCTAAAAGCCCAGTTTGTCACGCTTGTTTCTCATTGAAGTGTTTTCTGGTTTCTCTTGGCAGCCTGAGAATATCCTGTGTGTGAACCGAGCTGCAAATCAAATAAAAATTATCGATTTTGGATTGGCAAGAAGGTAGGTGCATGTATTCTTGCTAAGTGTAAATGAATTATGAAACAATGAAAAAAGTATTACGTTTCTGCAACAACATTTTTGACCCATAATGGTCTTCTACTGTTCTTGGGACAAGTTTAGTGTGGCTCTTTTAACCAGGGACATCTTTTAGTAAGGGATGTTTGAAGTTGAGTAAAAAGGTTTTGTTCTGAAGCCTTTTGCAGGTGGAAGGTTGAAAGAGGTCTGATTCTGACTGAGCATGCACATAAGTATACTGGAACAGCTAAAATGGACAGAACTGGTGGTACCTCTTGCCTCATCTCTTGCCCCTAGTGTTACGAGATTCTTCAAAAGAGAGTATAAGAGACCATCAAAGGCTGTTACAATATAATCAATGTTATATCACTTTCTAGTTTAAGCAGATACTATAACCTCAGTGAAAGATTTACTGGTTAAAAATTCCAGGTCTATGATATTGGGAAGGTTCAAAAGGATGATAACAGCTGCCCCGAGAAGTCCTTAAAATCTGAATTTCTTCCCTTGTTTAGCTGTTGAGTTTTGCCCTGAAGCATGATATAAAGCTTGCAAATATTTTTCATTCTTATATATGGGTATATTTATTTTTACTTTGTACCTCTGCCTGTCCTTGTTTTCTTCCTGAATGTCCCATATGCTTCTGAAATCCCACCAAGTGCTGGACAACTTATGACATAACTTTAGAGCTGAAATTGATATTCTTTGTTAATGTTTCCTTTGCCTAGATATAAACCCAGGGAAAAACTTCGAGTTAACTTTGGGACTCCAGAATTTCTTGCTCCTGAAGTTGTGAATTATGAGTTTGTCTCCTTTCCTACAGACATGTGGAGTGTAGGAGTCATTGCTTACATGCTGTAAGTAGGATTCAGTCTCTGCTTTGTAAACTGTTTCTAGGTTGGACTGTGTCAGTCATCCAGATTTGGTGTTATACAGGAAGACTGACAAGATCTGTACACAGACTAGAAAACGTAGGCCTCTTTCCAAATTCCGTATTCAGGAATTTCTCCCCTTTTTCAGTCACCAAGAACTTTTCTTCTCTGTTTCATTGCACATCTCTCTTGAGCAATTGAGCATTACACTTCCAGAATAATGTAGACTTCTTGATAAACTCCCAATAGGTGTGTGCAAGAGTGGTCAGAGGTCTGCAAAGTATGACCTGCAATGAAAGAAAATAATGCTTGGTTAGTTAGGGAAGAAGGGTGATTACTTAAATATGTAAGTAGAAGAGAAAATGTGAATGGTCTGGAAACTTTCTTAGACAATAACGTGTTGCAAGGTGGGCCAGGAGTAACCGAACAAGCATGGATGGTATGTCAGAGATCATGTACAGGAAGGGGAAAAGACAGAAGGATTTAACATACTTCTTTTTACTTTAGCCTCAGTGGATTGTCTCCCTTTTTGGGTGATGATGACAATGAGACCCTCAACAATATCCTTGCCTGCAGCTGGGATTTTGAAGACGAGGAATTTCGAGGTGTTTCTGATCAGGCCAAAGATTTCATCTCAAAGCTTCTCATCAAGGAAAAATGGTATATAATCCCTGTGTCTTTGAAATGTGTGTTCCATGCCATCATGTCACAGTTGTATCATTTGTACTGCCCCACTGCAAAATTATCATGACTTATCAAACTTTTTAATGTCCATGTAAAATATTATAATGCCATTTTATTGATGTTCATTATGTCCATAGATTTCTCTGAAGTTAGCTGAATGAGTTTTTGCTTTCATGTTAGCAGTTTTATACATGAGCTGCCATCTGCCATAAAGTGCCCTGAAATGACAGCATTGCATGGTGGGGGAACGCAAGACCTGTAGGAGATAGTTGTTAAATTGTAAGATTCTGGGAAAAACACTTAATAGCATTCTGTTTTTCCTTTAGCTGGAGAATAAGTGCAACTGCTGCCTTAAAACACCCATGGTTATCAGACCACAAGCTCCACTGCAGACTCCAGGTCCCTAAATTTAAATATCCATGTGCATTGTAGATTTGCTGTTGCTTTCTCACGTTGACATATCACTATTTGCTTTGACATTTTTCTGATCTGTTTTTGAGTTCACCTTGCTGCTGTATTTCTCGCCAATGTGAGCCACATGTGTCCTTTTACTTTTACTTAGCTGTTATAATTTGCATGCTCACACTTGCTCGTCAGTTCTTGCATGTCTGGAAAGAAATACATGGCCATGTGACTGGTGTGTGTTGCTGAGTGGATCCATTTCTTAGCAGAAGGGGGTTGTTTAAATAATGAGCACTGAACTACCATATGTTGAAAGGAGGAGTTTTGCAGCTGGGGACGATTCTGCTTACTGCTTTGAAAAGTCTTTCAGGCTGTTCTGAAGCCCCACATGAGTGCTGTTTGATTTCACCCTACCTCTTCACAAGGGATACTTTTCCAGGAAGAGCCTGGAATCTCAAGCAGTGCATATCTTTGTACTTAAGCACCTTCATGCCCTTTAAAGTCAGCTTAGTGCCCAACAGAAAAAAAATGAGTTGTTTGTTCACCCAAAAAATTCAGTTTGGCTGAGGTGGGGGATCAAAGTGGTTTTAAATCATTTTGATTATTTCTCTCTTAAGAAGTCAGTAAGTGTGGGAGATTCAGACTGTTGATGAGCTTGCTGTTGGCTGAATCTGAGTCAAGGCTGTAGTTCAGTGGTTCAAGGAGGGGGTCATTTTAAGCAGGTTCCTGATTTTTTACAGTGTTTGAAGTGCAATATTCACTATCTCCTTTGCAGGCAAAGTACATTCATGTTAAATAAAATGACTGCTGTAGTGCTTAGGATGTATATGTCAAGGTGCCTTTTGAACTGCAGCCATCATTAAGAGTTAGAAGACCATCTTATTAATTAATAAGATAATCTTATTAAAATAAGATCAAAGATCATGATGATAATAAAACAGTAGTAGCTCTGCTGATGAGGTGATGTGGGTTTTGGGCAGGATGGACTGAGTAGTGTCCTGACAGCTCTGTCCTTGAGAGATCTTCCTGTTATACAAAGTAAAGATAACCAGAAGTAGTATAAAATGGGAAATAATAATCAAATACATTATTATAACTTTAATTGAAATTTAATTTTCTTGATAATCTCCCAGAACAGCAGTGCCCATGAGATTACTAGATTTGTAAGTGAGCATACACAGTAAAAATAAGAGAGTTTGTTACCCTTTTAAGAGGATTTCATAGGATAGCATTCAACCGCTTTAGTTTGGCTCCAGTGAAGCTCTGATTGCTGCATCCTGGGGAACCGGCTATCTTTTCCAAATGCTGCAAGGGCTCAGGCTGCTCACCTGGTATGCTGCTTCCTATCACCAGTTTTCTTCTGTGGAAACCCCACCCTAATAGAAACCTTATAACTCATTTCATCCTTTGTGGCTCCTCCCATGGTATTTTTTGTTCTTGCACTTTCCAAAATAGCTTCACTAAACGTGCTGATGTTGTGGTGTTCTGCCATTACCTTAACGAGAGGTAAAATGTGACTGATCTTCAATTCATGCTCGGATAATGGCAACATTCTGTCCTTTTTTGTTTTTCCCTAGGAAAAGGCTAAAGGCCAATGTGTGTCCCAAGCACCCCCGGCTCCATAATCTCCGTCAGAGCTGCCAACCAGAAGGTTTGTTTGGGGTCCCGAGTGTTTCTTCAGACATAAATACCATAGCCCCTTTGGAAGGGATCAGTGGGAGGCTGAAAACCTTGCATAGCCCTAACTGCACAGTTCAAAATATATTCACCACCACCATCCTCACTGGTGTTTGGAAAGCATTCAAAATGTAAGCTGGCCCTATCATTTATACCAAGTCACAGCAATGTACAAAACCCCTCGTATATACGAAGCCATATGTGCTGCAAACCCTGGCCATTTTAGAGGGAATGGTTATGCTCCCCCTGACTCTCATGGGGCAGGATTTCACCCAATAACTTTTCAGTGTTGAAAGCTTTCAGGTTTTCATGCTGTGGTTAGGAGTATGGTTTTAAAGGGGTAGAAATATGAAAAGTAATTACTTTTTAGCAAAGGCACGGGCCAGACCCTCAGGGCAGTTCCAGTAACTGTACTGAAAGGAAAATGAGGTGTCCCCTAAAAGAAGCTGCTCCACGTTTTTGAGGTTCCAATTCTGACAGGGCGCTTCTCTGCCCTTTCAGCCTGTAGCAACCAGAACAATCTTGACAGAGCATCTCTCTGACCTTTTTTTTCTGGCTCCCTGTCTTTGCCTTTTCATTAACAAACACTTCATTAGTGGTTTTCAGGCTGGCTTGGCTGCCTCCCCCAGGGTGGCCAAGGAGACTTAAGTCTGCTGTCATGTTCTGCCTCTGGTCTTTGACCAAAGCATACTCACTCAGCCAGTTTGAAATCCGGCTACCTCAGGCGGTGCAGTATCTCCATAAACCAGTACACCAATTCCCACAGCCCCTTTTACAAACTACCACAGAAGCTAGTGCCTCTGTTGAAGAACCATGGGAACCACTCAGAGGTTCCAGGAGCATCTCTGGCCAAAACTCAGTGGAGGGTCAAGAAGTGAAGAAGGCTGAGAACACACACACTGTAAAACCACTTCCTTTTAGTCATGCGTCATGAATAACAACCAGGATACCAAAATAAAAGTAGTCTACTTTTCACCGCATGCAAGTTTTTAGTGCTGCCGTCATCCACCATCTGCTTGATAGGGCAAGGGATGTGGTGGGTTTTACTTGCAACAGGTTTTGTCCAGAAACATCTAAAAAAGACAGATTATTGTGAGAGGTTGAAATTTTTGTTCTATTTTGACTAAGCGTAGGATTAGAACAGATTTTATACAGTGTGGTGTAGTCCCACACAAGTTACTGGCCTTTAAATGAGCTGTCTTGGATACCTGAAGCTGCCTTTCCATGGTACACTGGAGGTCAGTGAGGGCTAAGATATGGTTATTATCCCCTGCTTGCTATGTGAAGCCACATAACTTCCTGATACGTAATGTCCCAGAATCACTTCCTGCAGTGGGAATCCATTGGGAATGAATGGCTCTTTGTTATCCTCAGCATTCATCCCCGCTTCACTGGTGCTGGGACAGGTTACATGAAGCTTTGGTCCAATCAGCTGTGTGCTTCTACATAGTAGATTTCAAAACAGATTTTCTTGAGCTGTTGCAGGTCTAGTGGTTTAATCTGTGTTTGCCATTTCAACCTACTGTCTGCACAGCAACCAAATGCTGAAAACTCTCCCTCTCTAATCCAGGAAGCACTGTACTACACAAATTTCTATAGCAACCAAGATCAACTTTGAGATAAATTGACTGTCCAACAGCAGTCAAAATAATTTTTAAATAAACCTTTTATAGCTTTGTAACATAGTAACTTACCCATGTTCTAACCTGCAGGAAAACCTGGTTTTGGCTTTTGCGGTGTTATTTCCTCTGCATGTGTTTTTCTATTTGGAGTTTATTTGAGTTTACTTAGTGAGTGTATCTGAAGTCATAGCACTGCTTTGTTTTTAAAGAATCCCTTTAGCTATTTTTACCAGGCAAGTAGTGTGGTTACCACATTTAACCCGAAATAATACACTCAAGTGCCAACTGATTTAGACCTGGCATCATAAATGCTTGCAGCAGTAACACAAATAGATGGAGAGGTTTGCACTCTCCATGCTGGGATCTGTATGACAAGAGTGGCTAAAAATCAGAGCAGCTACGTTTCACAGGAGACCTCCAGGACCATTTCTCCTCTTAACAAAGAGGTTTTGTCTTTTCAGTGTTTTATAAAACATCTTACAAATAAGGTGGCTGCAAGAACCCTTTGTAAGCAAGAAGCTTCAGCACTGCTTTCTTTTCCTTATGCACAAAGAAACCGCCGTGTGGTTGTCCTAGAACGCTTAACCAAATAAAAGAAGTATACTGCTGAATTAACTGGATTCTTGTTTTGTTTGTTTTGCAGAAAAGCTGCTGTGTGGTTACTGCTGCTAAGAGATTTGAAAATATCAGCAGTCTTGGTGCTTTACCCCCTGCCATGACCGAGTCTTTTACTAAATGGACCAACAGCACTTTAGCTGCAAGACAAGTCCCAGCATCGCTAAGCTGCTGCTTCTCTGTTCAGCTTTCAAAAGAGGGAAAGTAATTCTCCAGTTTGAGGAAGGTGTTTCTTCTGCAGCACCTTGTTCTCCACG
Source organism: Chauna torquata (assembly GCA_013399475.1). NCBI lineage: Eukaryota > Metazoa > Chordata > Aves > Anseriformes > Anhimidae > Chauna > Chauna torquata. Next base: position 100,440 of record VXAL01012563.1, read on the forward strand.
TCTGGGAGTGCTCCATTTGCTTGGATTCATAACAATTTTTTCTCTATCTTGTCTTCCACTCTCATTTAGTTATCAAAAGCTCATTAAGGTTCAAATTAACAGGTTAAATTAACTGTTTCTTCTCAGCCAGAAGGCAACTTGGCACTGTGTTATATGTATAGCCAAGACTGATTTGACGCTGGAATCAAATCATAGGAAAAAAAAAAAAAACCAGCCAATTTAAAGTTGCATTATGTAGAAGATTTGAAGTTTGTTTTTCCTGTCATACTAAAATGAGCTAAGGATTAGCTCAATGAAAGTTAAAGCCATGATAATGTACTACCAATGGAAGTGAGAAATGAGGCTTTCCTTGCAGGTAGATGAATTTGCTACAACCGTGATACATTTTAGGATTTTTTTGGCCTGATGAATTACTGTTCATTTTAAATACACTTGGATTCATTCAACGAGAAAGAAAACAAGGCACTATTCATTTGTACCCATGCAGACTCTCTTCTCCACTACACAAGTGTAACTCAGAGTTATTTTAACAGTGTGATTTTACACCAGCCACTTTGCTTATTGCTAGTAGAACTGATTAAGACCACTGGCAAAGAGGAGAGTCAGTCCTCTCCTCCTTATAACCTCTGTTTTTCTACAGTTTTCATTTCTTATCTTGCTCCCAAGCCTTTCTGACTCCAAAGTAAGGAAAAATCTGGGAGTCAAAACAGCTGAATTCTTTATGTGGTATTGTTTGAGTATGGCTGTTCATTAAGTGAATCTGAGTCTTACGTGCCTAGGCTGTGAGGTTAAAATAATGAGACTTATCCCCTGCTGTATATGGCTTTCTGACTGCTTGGTTTCAGAACTACACACATGTAAAATATAGCGAGTATTTTATTCGATGATGCTGACATATTGCAGTGCCTTTAGGTTTTCTTTGATTAACCCAGTTCTGATCAAACTACATATTAACATAGCTATCTCTATATATTTATCTATACATATCATACATATTTATATTTGAATCATGTCTTTTATTAAAGGGGATCAACGTAAAGACAAAACTCAACAGCATTATTCATCACCACCCAATGAGTTGTTTTTATACCTTTGTCCTTTCTCAATAGCATGCATATATGAAATAAAAGGGGCCCATTAATGGAACATCATGGCCATGGCATTCTATACAGCCAGTTTGATCCAATGTTTTAAAGCCATTGTAGTAGATCTATTAAGACTGCTTCTGTAAACAAATAGGGCTTCTTACAGCTGTGAAATCTAAGAAATACTGATGTGTTGTAATGGTTGTTGCAAATAGATGAGAACCGTTAGTACAATCACACAATGATTCACCATGTAACCATGTAGAGCACTGCCACCTTAAAATACTTGTCCGTAGTCTTAACTGAAGTAAACTTTGATTAGCAGAATTGGAAATTTCTCTGGGAAAGTTGCTCTTGAGCACCCTCCCAGCAAGAAAACCAGAATATGACCTTTAGATAGAAACTAGGCTGCTTATTTTTAGTCACCATTCATGTTTCCCTGTGGAAAATAAACAGAAAACCTACCTGTCTGTTAGGGCTGGAGTTCCCACTCCTATCTGACTACCTTCAAAATACTGTTAGCTTTTTGTACAGTAAACAACTCAATGATCAGACTAAAATACAGCAGGCTAACTTTGGAATGACAAGATCTCATTGTGCACTTTAGTGCCGGTATTGTAGGTTTGGAGTTTTGTTTTTCCTGTGGTGGACATTTACATGGGTATGAATAAATTGCATGTCATTTTGAATCTTAGTAACGGTACTAAAATAACAGTGTGACTATAGTCTTATCTGCTTTGTTGCTCAGCTGAAGGAAGAGAATTTATCATTTGTGGATCTGTACAGCTGAGTTGTGGTTCAGAGCTTTGTGCTGTAAGGATCAGCCCCATGTTAGAGTGCATTGCACTGAGTCGGCCACTGATACTCCAGGAGTCTGCCAGGGAACATGGCCTCTGTTACGTACATCCACAGAGATCATCCGTATAGCTCTCTGTCAGAAATACACATGCGTGAATTACTAGGGAGGGTGGAAGAGCTCGACATATTTCACCAGCTTTGAGAGGGAAGGCTGTTTCAAAAGGCATGAGTTGAGGAGGGGGTGCCTCTCTACTTGCTTGCTTGTGCAGCTGGGCAGGGTGCTAATATTTTTGAGGGGTTTAACTTCCCTTCTTACTAACATGGATAATGATGGTCACGTTCTTAAGTCTTATCTGTAAATTGCCCCCACTGTTTCATCCTTGGAACAGTGCCTGTAGCAAGGGATGAAGTAGAGATGGGACAGCTGGAGGAGGTTTGACTGAGCGAGTGTCCACAGTGTCTGAAGGTGCCATTTGGTGCCCGGCACAAGCACAGGCCTGCAGATGTCCAGCTGAGGAGGAAAAATCCCAAGTGTACCTCTTGTTATTGCCCCAAAGACTCTAGATCTGCAGCACTGAGTCAAAAGGGAGACATGTGCATTACTAAGATCATTATCGCTGTTAAGGGTAAAAAAATTACACTGCTGCATAATTGTCACTACCGTGTGTAGTGGTGTACCTGAGAAAAGCATCTCCAGAGATGCTTGGTTGTATCTTTGCTGGCTGGTGCAGTTTAGTTAAATAATACTTGACACAGCTTCATTTTAGTGCCTTTCTAATTCTGTCTCATTGCACTTTGAGCAGCATGCTGTTCTGTGTTCGAGTTTGTTGTTGATTGTTTTCCTTAAATATATTCTATAATGACTAATAACTAAAGACTGCTGTATTAAGTTATTGTTTTGACACATCATTATTTATTTTCTACTAGTTAGTAATAAGTTGGTTAGGTTCTTATAAGTCAACTGCATCTATGTGAGTTTGCGTATTGATCATTTTTGTTGCATATTGGTTTAAGAGACTTTGTTTGGAAACGGTGAATTCCTGTGCTTGGGAGTGGGTTTAGGTGTGAAGGGCACTTTACTAGCTGTAGTTACTCCATTCAGCTGTATATCCACAGACAGTCAGGGAAGGCTGCAGGTACTACAAGAATCACAAGGGAACAGAGTGATACAGAAACATTGGTTGTGGTAGAAGGGATGAAGTGTCAAGATGCAGTATTTGCTCTGTGTCCACCACTGTATTTTTCCAAATGTGTACAAATTAAAGGTCTTATCATTGGAACACAGTGATTTATACCAGGTGATGACTTGACCCCCAGGTTTGCATACAGGCTCCCTGCTAGACTGTAGAAAGGAAAAGAGCTTTCTGTTCATATAGGCGACTTTAACAATTACGTTACATTGCGACTGTTCTGCAGTGATGACCTGTGGGAGTTCACTGGAAGCTGAAGGCACTCAAACTGACAAATTGTCCCAGGGTCTTGGAGGTAACTTTACTCAGGAAAGCATGACTTCATTTGTCTGGCATTTATAAGAATTAGGATGCTGTTATTCCCACTTCTATAGATACAGCAGAGAGACTCGGCTAGATAAAATCTCAGAGTTTTGCACAGGATAAACTAGTGTAACATTAGCGTCAGAGTTATAAGCAAATTTATTTCATTCAAGGGGGGATACTAGTGGCTTTCCAACTCTTTTTACACATTGAACAACCCGGAGGCTATGAAATGGGTAAAAACCTTTACCACAGAAATATTGCCATATTATCATATCCATATTTGTGAGAACCTGGAACCAGTCACTCCCCTGAGTACCCTCATAGAATAAGCAGTTGGCAATCTGTGATAATTTGGTCTGGAGATTACAACAGAAGCAACTTTTTAATTTCTTTTTCATATTCCTTCTAATGTCAGAAGCTGAATAAAGTTAAAGCCTAAGCTAAACTCTTCTATAACTCAGTTCCTACCAGGAATAATAGTGGAGCTCCACAGAACTAAACAAGGGAGGTGCTTGGTCCACATTTTGAGATGCAAGTAGCACAAGAGCCCAGTTTAATCTCCCCTCCTCACCCAAAAAAAAAAAACAAAAAAAAACCTACTTTGCCCTAGTCCTGACCAGTTAAAATAAAAAGAACCTTAACTTTTTAACAGTTGAAGAAGTTCAGTGAAGATACGTTTTTCTGCAGTGGTTAAATTGCTGCAGTAAAAGTCAAGATATTTTAGCATCTTCAGTTCAATGCTGACATTACAAATTACTGGCAACCACTTTCAGCAAAATGGCCCTCACCAGCAAGTGTTCTGCTCTTCTCCACTGATGGGGATCTGAAAACATCCCATCCTCTTCCCCCGGCCCCACCAGTCAGCAGGGCACGTCTTAGCTTGTGGTCTCTTAATATGGGATAACGATTGTAGTTCTGCTTAGTGTCACACCCACAGTGATGATGAATGAGCTCCAATGCTGCAAACTCCTTCCTGCTTTCCAGGAGGATGCTGCATCTTCACATACTACTTTTGTCATCACCGTTACGTACTTGTCCTCATGTCTAGTGTGAATAAAACTAAACACTGCATGAATCCGTTTAGGGACATTAGACTCTTTCACCTTCCATGAAGGCTTAATAGCTGGACAACTAACTACCTGTTTCAAGTATTAGGTGAAGACTGGTAGAGCTAATGCTTTGTAAATATGTTGTTTAGCTATGTCAGTAGAGTTAGCAATGACATTTTGGTGTGGCAGAACTAATGTTTGTGTACCCCACAGCAACTTCTCTTAGAAGACAGACATATGAGAACTAAATCACGAAGCATGTGGATTTTCATGTACCGTATCATTTTGCCTTGCATATCTGGTTTTGTAGATTAACTCATGTATCTCTGGTACGTGTTCTTTTATGAAAAACATAAAGCAATCTTGTAAACAGATGACAGGAATAAATGGTGATTTTGTTTACTCCAGGGTTTTTGTTTATTGTATTTAATATGCCTGTCACTTATGCTAGTAAGTAATAGAAAGAAACAGTGCCTTTTTCCCAGGTACTAACTATGAAGGTCTCTAGATACACAAAGGAAAGTAATTTCCGCTGAAACAAATGCAGATACCTAAGCCAAAGGTCTGCTCAGGCTCACAGCTCGTACTCACCCCTTGTAGCAAAGCCTCAGCTCTCTCTGCAAATAACTAGGGCTTGGGGTACCCTTGGCTGAAATCTTGCTGCCAGTCCTTAGATTGGGTCACTAGGGAGGAAAGAAGAGATTGCTGAACTTTCTGGTGCTTATTCACTCAAAGGAGTCACTCTTTCTCCCTAAATTATCACACTTTGGACTGTTGGCTTGCTATTCAGTATTGCTGTCTGAGGAACACATCCCATCTAGGAGTTCACTGACTAATAAAACAGCCTGAAATCAAAAGAAATGTTTCCTGCAGAGTTAAATCAACCTTTAATTGGGCTGGCTAGTGAAAAAAAAGGAAGAGCAAGAGCAAAAAAAGAGAAAAATGTTATAGGATGAGAAAGCAGGAAGCAACCTCTCACTGACACTGGGCTATATTCAGCACTTTTACTGCATGGTTTATGCACAAGTCTAGCTGCAACACTTCAGATGTTTACCATGCTTGAGGACCAACTTTGGTTTCTTACACTGGAAGTCCCATTTAATTTCAGCCTGCATTTGACAAGTCTGAGCTTTGCAGGTATAAGATCTACGCGTGCAACAAGACACCCTCCTGGTTGAGCTCTAAGTTAAATCAACCAAAGAGTTACCCCCGTTCCTTGCGGAGCGCTGCACTTCTCACCAGCATTGAGCAAAGCCAACACAACCCGGCTGGTAGATCTCGGGGCTGGAGGAAGCAAAGAGCCCAGGGAACAATTTTTTGAGAGCCAAGTGTAGGACACACAGCTGCTGCAGCTCGATGCAGCCCTGAGACCACCGACCTTTTCGACAGAGCTGTGCCGGGTAGACCCTTTCTTGGAGTGTGTCCTCTGCCAGGAGGCAACAGGCTGCTCTTCCAAGTTAGTGGGCTGTGTAGCCTTTGCCAAAGGCCCTGTTTTCCCTTTCTCCTGAAAAAGTCTTCTAGTGGTCCTTAAAGTTATCAGTGACTGTAGCGTCACTGCTCTATTGGGATTATTGCTGAGCTGTACCCACGTTTGCTCTTCATTTGTTTTTCTGAAGCCAGTCACCGTGTTTTAGTTTTCAATGCCTTTGACCCTCATGTAGGAGGTTTTTTTCTTGAAAATATTAGCATCTGTACTTTATAGCTGATGAGGAAGACTTTGCCATAGTACCTCAGTCATCTCATCTGCTCCTGCTAAATACACGCCACTGGCAAAAATAAAATAATGTGGATAAAATAACACTCAGCTCCCTGTATGTGTCTGTAAAGCAACTCCACACTTTTAAAATGTGTTTGCTAAGTGCATGTGGTTAAAAATATGTTGACTACAGGAAAAAAGTCCAACAAGGGACATTCATAATTCTTCATTAATTAAGAGTCAACCCTTTTTCTCCCCCAATTATTTCAAACACCTGCTCACAGTAAATTTCCTTTGCAATTTTTTAATGCTACTTTAATATTACCCAGGACTTGGAAACATACACTAAGCTTCTCTTATTTTTAATTATTTTCAAATTAATTTTAATTTTCTGAATATTTTCAGTCCTGCCCATTTGTTCAATAAAACTGAATTTTAATTTAATTTTATTTTTTTCTTAAAGGCCTCCTAAAGTTTCCAGAGACTGCTTTTATGGGCTATTTTAATGAAAGGTTTTGGAAAGGGACTGGAGATTTCCAAATTCCTCTCTTGAAGCCTCCTCATCCAAAAAAGGGAAGAAAAAAAAAAGATCACTTCATCCAGGGTGACTCACTTCTCTTGCCCACGGCAGGTATTCATTTGGGAGCCAAGCCATCTCGCACTCAGGGTGCAGCCTGGAGAGGGATACGGGAGCTGTGGGCCAGGTGCGCCTCGGGTCTCGGCGACGTTGGTGAGAGGTGAGGGTGCTTGGCCACTGGCAGGACCCAGCGCTCACAGCTCCAGGCGATGCCATCTCAGGGCTACTATAAAGCATGCTGAAAGTGCAGAGTGCCTTTCGCCCTCTTTAGATCAGGCCCTGAATCAACGAAAGCCCTGGCAGGGAGTGCAGTGCCTACCGGGCTGCCCACACCTCGGGTGATGGAGCTCATGGCAGAGCCAGGCGGTGCCCACGGGCTTGCCCAGCGCGTCACAGGCTTCAGCCTCCTCTGGGTGCAGCACGGCCAGCAGCCTCTGCAGTGCCTCTCCGTGCTGAGCTGGCAGTGTCTGCCCTCGGGCTGGGCATGGGCAGAGTCGTGGTCATGAAAAACAACCACAGAAACAACCTTTGACGTCCTAAGATCAGAAGCAGGTTATTTGCTGCCCTTAAGTATCATAAGCGGTTATAAGGAAGTAAATGCTGGCCAAACAGCACTGGTGTGAACCAGGTTACATGTGGACTATCCTCCCCTCAGTGCTCCTCCTTGCCTCTGCTGCACTCCCATTTTATCCTCAGCCTTCAGAAGCCACCCAGGTGCTGTCGCCCAGCCCAGAGCCTCCCAGATGGCACCCATCCCCAGTGGGTACATGAGAAACTCGTTCACTGCCGCCAAAAATCGCATGTGGAGCAGTCTCCAGGGCACAACTGATTCTTATCCATTGCGGGCACAGGGCTGTGACCATGGCAGAGATCAGAAAGAGGAAGGGAAGGTGAACGTTGTCCTTTTCCAGCCTCATGCACCTCTCACCAGCTAATTGAAATGCACATCCCCTCTTTGCTTTACGCGTCCAGTCATTGTTTCATAAACTCATCTTTGGCTATCTCCATAACATATGTAGGTGTGACATCTGACCACTGAAAACAAGCCATGGCAAGTGACATCCAAGGTGATCTCAGTCCTTCAGAAACAAAAGTACTTCAGCAGAGAGGGTGCCAAGACACCCTACTTGAAGCAAAGCAAATTCCTTGAACATATCAATCCCATTTTGGACTGTGTGGGCTCGGGGGCTGGAGATGGCTTAGAAACATGGCAGGGTCTTGCCTCTTTAAAATGTGATGGTCTAAGTGAAGCAACTGAGCGTTCATGCTGCCGCACCGTGCTGCCTGCCACTTGGTTCCCCTCGGTTTTGTCAGGCTGTTTCATAACCGGCTTGCGATCACTTATGACAAAGCTCGCTTCGCCAGTAGCATTTAAGTAAGCCAAGCCACCAGCCTGCTGAAAGGAACTATTTAACTGGCACCAACATCTGCTAGGTTTCTTAGTTTTGCTTTTAACTTCTTTTTGTGTTTGTTTTTGTTATGGTTCACTTGTGCAAACTTAAGAAAAATCCATTGCAAGGCGCTTTCTTCTACTCTGGTCTTAACGTCTATGAAGCCCACCTTTCAGTGCCTAGTTGAAGCTTCCTAATGACAATGTCTCTTTTTTTTTTTTTCCCTGTGACAATACTTTCTAAGAGCTATTCAGAAAGCCTGAAATATCAGACTCAATCCAATGGCCATTAGTAGTCAGAGAACAAATCAAAGTTCAGAAGTAAATTAAAACTGTGGTGTGTCACTTAAAGCTGCAGTTTGCTGTTCGGGTGGCAATGCCACGTATCAATGACCCAGAAAATTTTCTGCAATGTATTTAACATCAGCTCGTAGCAGAATTTTATCCCGTGATAACCTGCTGCCCCAACGCTTTTCTGTTGCTGCTGTTGCGTTGCATTCGTGCGCACAGCTTCAGCAGCGCTTGGCCGCACTCCGTGGTGCCGTCCTGCAGACAGGTCCCTGTTCAGCACGTCAGCGAGATGGGTCCTGGCCAGGGATGCCTTCCTGAGCTGGGGCCAAAGCCAGCAGCCAGCCAGCAGCGCTGGGGTGGAGCTGGCAGCAATGGGAAGGTGAAGCCCCCGCGGTGAGCGTCTCAAGAGGCGGCTCCCCCGGCACCCAGTGCCGCGGGCGCCCGGCAGGGCCCTGCAGCCGGTGCGGAGCGAGGGTGCCGCTGGAGACACCCGGCTGCAGACGGCGAGCGTGGCCACCAGAGGTCAGCATTGCTGTTCCTCAGGCAGTAAAGGTCTCCTCGACCTCTTTGTTGAGAGGCTGCTTGGACAGTCGAGCTGTACCTAGACCTGCCCGCGCCGGATGGGGTACGCAGGGCTGTGGCCCCCCAAGCCCCACTGAGGGACCGCCTTGCCAGCCCATCTGCCTGGGGACGGGTGGCCTTTAAAGTCCCTCTGGCTAATAAAACTCCTTGTTTTCAGGCACTGCACTAAATACCGGTTTTAGCCTCTCCTCACCCCAGGCCTGTTCTTCTCGCCCCACGTAGAAGGACCCAGGAAGGTGCCTGAGGTGATACCAGAAAAGAATCAGAGGGCTTGCGCAACATGGAGGCTGGCCAAGGCAAACGTGGGGAACGAATGGAGGAGCCAAGAGTGCTTTTTACTTACTGCCCTTTCATACCATTCTCACTTTAGCAACAGCACTACCTTAGCTCCTCTGCAGAACAAGAACAGAACACAGATTTAGGATTTGCATATAAATCAGCTGACATAAGTAGAAAAGCATGAAGAAACTTGCACACTCCTGCTATAAATAGAAAGCTCCACACCATGTGGTATGTACATTGAGAGAGAGATTCTATAAGATGTTAAACACATTGAGTGAGATCACAACCACTCTTCCTCTGGCTTGAACAGGATGTGAGGGCATTAGACAACTACCTGAGTTGGTTCTTTATGTAGTAAAACACCTATTCTGTCTTTGCTGTGTGCACAGAAATCCTGTGGTTGTCCTGAGGGAAAGGGCAAGAATGGAGTTCTCAAGTTCCGTGTGTTATCTCTTCCACTGTTTGTATAAAAAGTAAATGATCATTATTGAAATAGAACCAGAAATTATATGGTCAGAGAAGACCTCTGTGATGGCCATGTCTGATGGTCAATGCGTAAAATGATGTAAGGCCTCACACAATTAATTTCTTTTTGAACTTTCTTTTTAGCATGTTCAAAAAATATATCTTATGTCATCTGCTTTTGTTCACCTTCTAGCCTCTGGCTCTTGCCCTGTGCTTGCCAGGCTGAACAAATCCCTACTAGCAAGTGTCTTCTCCTAACCTATGTACTTCTAGACTGACTGTGCAAGTCCATTCTTTACCTTTTCTTTAAGATAAGCAGGTTAGCTCTTTCCCTTTTTCATCACACAATGTTTGAATCATTTTCATGGATCCCTTTTGTATGCATATGTTTGTTTTCTGATGCCATTCTTATACTGTAGACACCATAATACGACACAGCGTACCATTAGCTGTCACCTCAGAGTCAGATGTAACATAAGCATGCAGTCCTTCCTATTCATCCCCCAGCTGCCCGTTTCCATGCTCCTGATTGCCATTAGCCTCATTGGTGATTAGGTCACTAACTTTCAGCAATGACCCGCAAGTTCCCAGTGCTCGGCTTTCACCACTTGCCAGGACAGAAGTTCTCAGTCCTTGAGGAGGATCTGCATTCCTTTGGCACCTAGCAAACAGCATTGGCAGGTAAGTAGCAGTCATGGGACTCCAGAAAAAAAAAATGCCAATTTTCCATGGGTGGCCTTGCCTTCTCTCTGCATACCAGCTGCAGAGCCCGTGTGACAACTACATCTCAGGTCAGTCCAAGGGGTTTCACCCCAGTCACTGGTGGCTGGAGCTATATATCCTTTCAATCAAAAGTTAAATCCCAAAGAAACCACCAGGGTCAACAGAGAAGACTTGTTATGGAAATGTAGCATAAATAAAGGAAGGCTCTCTTTGTGGGGGTCAAGGGAAGGAAAATATCCACAGCCAGTATGGGAGCAAGCTAGAGAGTAATTCAGCCTTAGGAAAAGTCAGAAAACCGGCTCACCATAAGCACACAATATTGATAGTGGTAGGAGTGTAGAAATCTAGCAGTATTACATTTGCTGGTGAGGAAAAAATATTCTTGAGGGTTTAGCAGAATGTTCTAATGTAAGATGTAGAAGAACTGAGAGCAAATTCATCTGCTATCATTGCTAATTTTTTTTTTTACCATTACCGCTACTGCTACAGTATGGTAACGTCCAGGGGTCCTGCTCTGAGATGGGGGATCATTTTGCTCTTCCAACTCGTGACTGAGAGTTCCTCACCTGCACAGTTTGCAGCCCAAGCAGACAAGCAAGTCAAAGGCCATGAGAACAGAGGTGCAAAGCAGCTTGGCCAGCCTTGGTCACACACTGCTCTCAGGTACTGTCTAAACAAGCTACAATCCCTGCTGCTGGCCACCACCCACCCATACTGCCACAAACCCCTGCCACCCAGATGTGCTGCTTCACTGCTTGTGTGAGCACTCCCCAGCCTTTCCCAAGCAAAAACGGATCTCAGGCCGTAGATCATTGCTAACCCTGCTCACGCTGACAGAGAGCAGCTAATAAACACTCGCAAATGCCTCTCTGGCAGCAGCTCTGGCAGAGGGAAGATGATGAACAGCCAGGGGTGGGATGAAGCTCCTCATGTCTACAGCCAGCTCGGCTGCAGCCTGGTGGACCAGTGAGCACGTTCTGTGCAAGAGCTTCAGCTCTAGTCCCTGGTGCTTATCCCAGCTGCAGCTCCTGCTGCCTGCACGAGTCCCTGGCATAGACAGGGAATGTGGCTAGGCCACTTGAAAAAAGTGGACAACTCACTGGGAAGATGAATGTGAGCCCCAGCAGCTCAGTCAACTGTCGACAAATCTATTAGTCATCTGGAGGATAAAATGGGGAAAGGAGGGGAGAAGGCTGCAGAAAATAGTTTGTTACAAATACACAGAATCAGATAGCAGAAGGTGGAGGACATCATCCCACCCACACTCTGCTGCCTGTGGTGGTGAGCGCTGCTGAAGTTAAGGCAACGATGCTGGTGATCTGGCTAGACAGGACTGGGGCTTTTGGTTGCATTGGTTTGTGGGAAAGGGTCTCACCCCAGCACAGTGAGAGGTCAAACATTGGCCTGGCTCTCCTGCCACCCCCAACCCTGTGTTCTTGTGTTCCCATTTAAACAGGAATTTAAACATTTAAACTCCACACTGTATAGTGTATGCTGACAACAACTTTCATGAGAGCAGTGAGACATCATGGGGTGCCTAACTAGCAAAGGCATGAGGGATGGGCGGTCTAGAAAGACAGCCAAGGTGAGACGGGCAGCATCTTCTCTCCCTGCTACCACTTGAACCAAAGGAATAAGGAACAGACTGAAAGGGCTGGCAGAGCAGATGGAGGGAGTCCCTGCTCTTAATTTCTTGAGCCAACTCCTGTATGGTGGCACACTCTGCATAAAGGCAGCATTGTCAATTTTGAGCATCAAAGCTTCAACGCCTTCCAAAATCCTAAGAGTGGCTTAAAGATCCTGAGACTTCTTAAAAAAAAAAAAAAGTCGATTTCCTTTTATTTTCCTTTGGGTTTTGGAGTCTTCTGGGGAGAATTTTCTTCCTCTTTGTTGCAAAAATAAAAGCTTACCTTTAGCTCTGAATGAATGCAGAGAGCCTTGTGGACTCCCTTGATTCCAGCTTCTGGGTCTTTAAGGGAAACACCAAAAGTCATTAAGATGTGCAATTAAATCATGACCGTGGCTAACACAGCAAATATAAATGCAAACCCTGCCCTAGAGAACAAAGACCCATTTATTCTGACTAAATTGGTTTTGAGACTTGCTTGCTGCTTCTTTTTTTTTCCCAGTCCTTATTTTCTCAGAACGTGGGGGAACTTTCTTGGCTTATGCCACATCCTGGAGAGTTAGAAAAGTCCGTGCTCAGCAGCCTGAGTCCTCCTTGCCTCCTGTCTGCCATCCCTCTAGAAAAGTGAGGTTACAGGCAAATATCAGCAGAGACAGAGCAAAAATAAAGAGCCTCAATAACTGAGTTAAAGTGACCATTATACAACTACGAATGATAGGGGTAGAAATATAGGAGAGATGAGTGTCGAAAGGCAGCTGAGGTTGCATTTCTTGTTGGAAGCAATCAGTGAAGGAAGATCAGTCGGCAGCAAGTGCTCTTACTCCATACATCGAGAAGGATTCGCCAGCAAAGGATATTAATGACCTGAGAGTGAATTGCAAGTCCACAAGGGAAATCTGAACTGAAAATGGAAAAGACAGAAAGCTAGGCAGGAGGACTTGTATTGGTTTAAAGTGTCAACGTTTAGACGTGGATGGATCACTGTAGCTCAGACTAGGTGAACAAAAAACTCTCAACAAAGAATCTCAACAAAGAAACCAAAGTAAACAGCAAATCACAACACCAGTGTCTCCCTTTACCCCAAAGTTAAGGCTCTGCTAGCCTGACCTTTTCTGCTTGGTCATAAACGTGCAACAGGACTGGCTCAGAGGTAAAAAGTGGCAGTCTACAGAGAGGGCAGATTGCTTCTGCCACCTTTGAAAACTGTTTTCGTCCCTCGTCTATATCCCCCTTCTCTCCTTTTATTTAACTCCCAAAAGTCAGCACATTTGGTGAGATTTACCCAACACCTGTTACCAGACGAAGGTGTTCAGAAGGTAAAGCATTGAAAGGGACTGTTGGCCAGTAGGTCGAAGGGCTCATGGTGAAATATTTGTGGATGTGTTTTTTTGAAGACCATGATTTGTATTGGAGTGCTTTGTTGTATGATCCTATCTCTGTTCCAGTCATGAATATATAGTACAAGATATAATCTGTGAAAACCATCTCCCATATTTTTCGCTCAGCAGAAGTTCTCTGTTTAAACACAAGGACCACACATTTGAGATATTATGCTCGTGCTGCAATTTACAGAATGGTCTGGGGCTTTGTTTTTTTGTGTGTGTGTGTGTTTTGTTGTTGTTGTTGTTGTTGTTTTCCTTCTTAGGAATCATTTAAGTTCCAAGCATTTCCACGACTATTTGTGCCCTTTAATCCCTACAAATTGGCTGAGCGCCTTGGCTTTGTCTTTCTCTTTCTGCAGTGAGACATGGTCCATTCAGACCCTGTAGCTTGCTAATGCAAAAAGTGGCCATGCATGAGCCAGGAGAGGGCCTGCGGGAAGCGGGGGTCTGTGCTCCCGGCACAGGGCAGGTCACAGGAGGGCCCTGCCTGGTGATTCACGAGCCTCTCATGAGGAGACAGTTGAGTGCCGATCCAAGGAACAGCATAAAACTGGCACAAAATTCCTTTTTCTTTCAAGTTACAGGGTTTTTCAATCAACTTCAGATTTTAGCTGCAAGATGTGAAATTTGGCTGCTGCTTAGGCTTAATTTATTAACAGTTTAATCCCAACTTTCAGGCGATTAGCCAAAGTTGTTACTCTGCGTGGCCAAACTAGAGATTGGTCCTAGTTTCATTGGAGAAAGAGATTCCTTATAAGTTCCCCAGGATGTCTTGATTCCGGATATATGAGAAGCACAGACCCTCCAAAACCTATTCCTTTCCCCCTCCCCCCCCTCCCCGCCCAGGTTTCACTCTTTCCTCTTCCAGTTCTAAATGTAAGATGTGCTGAAGTGTGTGAAAAACATTTACATGTATTTCCCACACTTTTCCAAAGCTCAGCCTGTATTCCAGGACAGCATGTGAGTTAGCTTTTTCACAAAGTCATTCAGCCACTACTAAATAAGATAGAAGAAGGAACCAGGCTACTTCAGGAGTTCACACCAGTTGAGTGTTGATTTTCATATCAACTGGAAACCAGTAAAAACTTCCTTTATGTCATCTTTCTGGTGGCATTTTTTCTTAAATCCTTCATTTTATCTGAGAAACATTGCCCCACGTTTTTCCTGACAGCATTTCTAAGGTTGTTAGTTGCACTATGGTCAACTGAGCTCATCAAATGTTATACATGCACTGGGATTTTCCAACTTTTTAAAATAAAGTTTAAAAGTTTACACAAGTAATAAAAGTGTTCTGAAAGCCTCCCATGTATTTTTGATGCTTTTAAGCAAATAGGTTGACTAGATAAAGCACTTTAAACAGCTAGGATTGAACACGCCCATTCCGTAGTTCTTACAAGAAAGGCCTAAGACGTTAAGAAGTCCAGTCTACAATGAAGGCTCCCAACTTTCATCCCTTAGCTCCATGAATTGTCAATTAAATCTCCACAGACTGAAGAGACTGCCTTGGCTGCTTCTATTTTATGCCAGAAAGTTAGTGGCCATGTGTTTTCTGGGATATCCAGTGGGACTGGCTCATTTCTGGAGCATTTCTTCCATCAGGGCATGAGAAAGAACAGGATATTTGTGGAGGATGGGATTCAAGAGAAGACAAATATACTTATTTGCTGTCGCCATAGCAGAAGGCCGCAGGAGTGAGCATGGAAAGGAGGTGGGTGTATGCTCTGAGGAAGTTCCCCCCTTCAGTATTGCAGCGGTTATCTGCGTTGCTGCTCATCTTTCTTTTTTGTTTAATCTGACTTGCAAGAAGAACCAGATTTTCACCAGTCTAGAAACTGCCAGGCACTAGTTAAAATACACGCTGGTTCAGCAGAAACTGAAGCCCAGATACACAAAGGTTTTTGGACACCTCATTTGGGTGCATTGCCTGTATGTGCCTGTAGCCCTGGATTCCACTCGTTGCAAACCAGGCATGGGAACCAGGGAGGGGCTGCAGCTTCTCACACCCACGTCTTCCAGGGTCCAGAAAGCTGCCTTTGGAACAACGAGCTGTGCTGCTAAACTTCACAGGGAACAAGAAGCCACAGGGCACAGCCAGATGTAGACCAGGTGGGTAAACTCTGGAAAACCACGCTTCTGCACTTGAAGCAAGAGGTATAAAGGCAGGAGCTCTCCCGAGGCGCCTGGTGTGGAAGGGCCCATTGGGCTGTCACATCCAGCCAGGGCTGGTGCTTGACTTCGGGTGGTGCTGGCTGAGTCACTACTGGCAAGTGGTGTCCCAAAGAAGTCACCGAGACAGCTTCATGGGAGTAATTGCTTGCTGGTGCAGACTTCCCAGCCCGTCTCTCCTGTGCTCTTGGCAACAGTGCTTAGAGTGAAAACAAATAAACAAAACAAAACAAAACAAAAACCCTAACTCAGCCCCCCAGCTAGTGTTTTCCAATGTGTTCAAAGCCTTTGAACACAAAATATTTGGAACTTATTTTCAGAAAAAGTTCCAAAGGTTTCCCAAAGCCCAGATTTGTCTAGACTCTCCCATCCTCAGTGCAGGGAAACAGGGTGAATGGATAGGGTGTGATACAGATTTTTCTGAAAGTTTGTTTGGATTTCAGGAAGTGAACAAGATAAGCCAAACAGCCCTTTCCTGCTTTTACTCTTTTATTTTCTTTTTTTTTTCTCAGTAAGTCCTGACAAGAAATGCTTGAAATAAAGAAAACTCATATGAGTTTGTTGAGCTCCCCCCACCTCACTTCTCCTTTAAAAATCCACCCACACATGAAATTGGGAGATACCACCAAATCAGTCTTTACAAGCTGAGCCCCTGGGCACACATGCAAGCTGTTTCCTTTGTCATTTCTACAGCACAGAACACTATTTTTCTTCTTTTTCCATCTCTTTCAAAATTTGCAGGGAGACTGTGAAATGATTCTCTGTGGACTACAGAACACATCATGGGCGTGGAGCATCTGATCAGGAGGGGCAGAAAGGAAATAATCCTCATCACCTAGAGCATCGCAGGTGCTGAAGTGTGAATGAGCCCTTTGATGTCACATAGCTCTTGCTGCCAGAAGAACCTGAGCAAAAAAATGTCGGCAAGGCCATTCTCCAGCCCAGCTGCCCCATGTCCAACAAAGGTGCAGGGGACTGTGTAATGACCAGTTACAGAAATCACTTCTCTGGACAGATTTGTTCTTGTGTACACTCGATTACTTGGCATAGGGTTTGGTGAAGGAAGCTTCATGCTCCTTCCATGTTTACATAGTACCTGCGTCTGGTCCTTTCTATCCTAATTCTGACAGACCTCTGAATTTTAGGTCTGAGAAATCTGGATTTCTTACTGGGGTACCTATATCCATAAGCTGGGTTCTCAGAGTGTCCACATCTAGGATAGCATATTTCTAAGTGAGAGAGAAAATCTGGTGACCCAATGTAAATTCATTTTATTTCCCCCACCCGACTCCAGTACTACCATGCCATACCAGCTCCCAGCTCTCTGGCCTTGCTCCTGTACAAAATACATACATTTGCCAGCAGCGCTTTTTAGAAAGCAGAGTTTTAATACTTCATCAGAAAAACCTCTGGAACCCTGCGTATAGTTGTAAGTTTGAGGCTGGGGAAATAAATTCTGCTCCTCTGCTGAAACATGCTGACCTTCCTCCCCTCTTGTTTGTTTGTATGATCTGAACTAATTTCTTATTTGAAATTGACACCACCTAAAAGTGTTTCCTAGAGCTCTTTTTTAAAGCAGCTTGCTAAACTGACTGTAGTCATTGCTTGGGTGTTTGAGGGTCATTTACCGTGATAAAGACTTTTCCACCAGCAGATGCTACCATAGCATAACAGGAAGATTGAGAAGGACTACAATAGTAAGGATATTAATGCCACTAAAGGAATGTAAAGGATAAATGCACTAGATAGTCTTTGAAAATATACATGATAAATGCTCAGAACGATTGGAAATCTGTAGCAGCCGAGTGGCATATAATATAGGATCTGTAATGACAAGACATTATTCCAAAGAAAATCTGTACCATTCCTCCAAGAGTTTCTGAAATACCTTCTTTTTTTTTTTTTTNACAAGACATTATCCAAAAAAAAATCTGTCCCTTCCCCCAAAGATTTTCTAAAATACTTTTTTTTTTTTTTTTTTTGGAAAGGCCACTCTCTTGTTTGTTGATAGTCGGTGCTCCTTTCTTTGAAGACACACCTCTGTTGTGAAAAATGTAAGTACTGAAAAACTCATATTGAAGCACATGTAGCAGTATGAGCATCTGTCCACCCCTTTGCAAGGGGATTCTTCTCAGTAGTGCAGATCCATAAATGAGGGACGAACAGTTTATTTTCAATATTTCTTAATTGTTTAGCCATTTGATGAGGCTATCAATAGGGTATTATGATAGTTACACATTATCTAGGTCCAAAAAATACCCAGCTTTTCTGTATCTGCCTGAATACCTTTCTATATTTGTCCCTATCAGCCTAACCTTTCTGTCATCAGCCTAACCTTTCTTTTCTAACCTGTCCCTACTTCTCCAAGTGTATTGACTCTGAATCTCTTCATCTGTAAAACAGAACTAATTCTGTGCCATAACGGTGCCATAAATTCAAAGAAACTGCTGTGTGAAACCATTCCAAGGCTTGCAGGTAAAAATCACTCCAGCCATGATATTCCTACAGTGCCAGGTATTGCTAGCTGTGTTTTGTGTGTGTAGGTATGCGTGTTTTCATGGTGCTTTTTTGTCTTCACTAGTAGATATCCCATGACAGAACCACTGTCAGATCATAAAGCTGTGACCTCCCCAGCAATGCAGCCCTTTGCAGATTCAAACTGCATAGTTAAAATCATTTCCAACAAAGTTTTTTCAAAAAACAGTATATGTGTTTCATCACTTACTCTGCTGCAGCTGCTATTTTGGCCTTTTCCCTCATTTTGTTTCTTTTAACTACCCATTTGTCTCCCTGGTGGGAAGAGATGAGACAGCAATGTACGGAAACCATAAACGGCCTCACTTTTAGGATATCTGGAACAAAAACAGAGATGTTGTCATTCAGACAGACCAGGGTGGTCTAAAGAAAGAAGATCCCAAAGAAATCTAAGAGTCAAATGAAGGAA
Organism: Chauna torquata; assembly: GCA_013399475.1. Classification (NCBI taxonomy): domain Eukaryota; kingdom Metazoa; phylum Chordata; class Aves; order Anseriformes; family Anhimidae; genus Chauna; species Chauna torquata. Next base: position 118,993 of record VXAL01012563.1, read on the forward strand.
ATGTAGGCTACTCCAACTAGCTAATTATCATGTATTTTGGGCCGCCCAATTGCTAGTAACATACGCTTGGGTCAAAATTTCAAAAACTAAGTGCACAAAGTGAGTGTTCAGTACACTGCAAAAGCATCTTCCTTATACATTTACATATCCAATTATAAGTGCCCAGATTTGACCAGTGCTGCAAATAGGCAGTTTCTGTAAAGCTGTAACTGCTCCAACTGTGCCTAAAATGGCCAAAGGGCCAAGGACACTCTTTTCAGTGTGGGTGGCTATGCAAAACTCATGCCCATCTGGGAGGCAGTTAGTCTGCAAGTCTCAATTTGTCGTGCCTAATTTCACCATTTATGGCTGCAATACATTATGTTTGGAGAGGGAGTATCAGCAGCATACCATGCATTAATCCAACGACCGAATTCCTTAGTAGATTAAATAGCCTTCACCTCTGATAAGTGACTGCATTTCTGTTGCACAAACGGTGCTGTGAAGCACATAATGCTGTTAATAGCTGGGAAAGAGTACAGCATGAGAAAGTCCCTTTCCAGACTCACTTCCTCAGGATGTCGTTTGGATTTAGAAATATCTGTGGGCTGCAAAGCTTCCACCCACGTTTCTAACTTCAATCTTTCCTGGATGCTTGAATTCCCTTAGGACCAACATATCATGGTATACCAAAAAATATTATATATAGCTTTGCCCTCTAGATCAGCAGTGCCCTCTGGAAGAACCCTTTGTTTTACTGGCAGCAGCAAATACACACGTTATCCAAAGCTGCAAGATCAGCAGAAATGAAGAGTTTTTCTCTTTGACAGCAGCTGTAGTTGTCTGGGCTATAATACCTCAGATTAGTATGACAGTTTACCACAAAATATCCCCATCCTGCCCAAGGAGCCTGCCCAAAACATGCCCTTTCTCTCCTTACCTTCCAGTCTTGGCAGTGTTTGAATGCTCATTTTCCCAGTCTGTCACATAAGAAGCTCTTAAGAAATGTTCCCTCCTCAGTCATTTCTGCTAACTCCATGACAAAAGGTTAAAACGCAAGGGGAAAAAACTACAGAAAACTATTTATCAAGGGAAGAGAGCAAATTATGTTTCTACACACAGAAGCAATAGAGAGCAGTCTACAACCAAAGGTCTAAGCCAGCGCTGCTTTTAGATCTGAAATAATCACCAAAGTATTTAGCAGAACAGAATGCTGTATTTTATGGCACTCTCTCTGTCTGAAAACTGCTACTTAATGGACTGGGGTGACAGTAACAGGCACATTTCTAAAAATCTGGACAGCAGAATTATACACTGAAAAGTAAGACATGCCTCTGTACTCTGAAAACTGAAATAAATGTGGAATTAAATTTACTGATTTACAAAGAAAAAGATATTTTCTCTAGCTTCACTGTTGGATTTAAAAAAATAAAACAAAGCTCTCACTGGCTTCTGAGACATTATTAATCATAAATCAAATTCTGCAGTCTGTTTTCTGTCACATCCTCCAGTTCCAGATATAATCAAAGGTGCAGTTTGGTCTTTTTACATGAGTGTTGAAATTCTGTTGGTGACGTTTGCAGTTCTGTTGCAGATGACACCAATCTGTGTGGTGCAGTCAACACATTGGACGGAAGAGATGCCAACCGGAGGGTTGCAGGTGGGACTTGATGCTTGAGAGGTGGGACTGTGCCAACCTCATGAAGTTCAACAAGGCCAAGTGCAAGGTCCCGCACCTGGGTCACGGCAATCCCAAACATGAATACAGCCTGAGTGGAGAATGGATTGAGAGCAGCCCTGAGGAGAAGGGCTCAAACAAAACACTTAACATGAGCCAGAAGTGTGCACTTGCAGCATTTCAGGAGTAGAAGGTAGTCACAAATCATTGATGAGACATTAGATTAACTCTCCATGTCCAAGCAATTTAACATAGTGTTACTGCTCATGCAGAATCTAACTTCACAGGATCTCTGATCATATTGCCTTGGCAATAGTGTATATTGGGGTGCTGTTATACATATATAATGGACACAAGAACCCTCTTCAAGGATCATGTGAAAGGCTTTTGTATTATTCTGTCCTCTTTCCTCCAACAGTACATCTCCTACCATGGCTATGTTCCCACACCAAACTGTACAGTGCTTTTACTGGTTATAGGCCAGGAAGTGCAATTCTTCCCTGAATTCTCCCAGACATTGTCCTTTCTCAGACTCCAGGAGCAGGACAAGTTGGCCAGGATTTACATCTGAGGGATATTTTACCTGCTGTTGCTGATGGCTGCTGACTGCCCACAGTGGGACAAGCTGTAGGATACAATAAAGACCTCCCTCAGTCACAGCTTCTTTATGAAGAGGCCGTGCATGATGGCAGGGACAAAGACTTGGCTCCTGTGCTCCCTCCTGCATCTTGTGAGAGGGACTGCACATCCATCTGGAAAGCACAAATGTAGTCACTGATACAACTGTGTCTTGTCACTTAGTAAATCAGTTCTGAAGGTGATTCTCAATGTTTGCTTGATCTATTTTTTTTTTCATTGACTGCAGTCTTTAGGACTGTGCTTCAGGGAATCTTGCCTAAAAATCAGTTTTTTAAAAGGTTGGGTAGGTAGATGTTGGGTGAAAAATGAAGTCTCAGTTCTTCTCTTGCTTACACAATCTTCTTGCTCTGAAGATAGCATGGTTAAATTAGAAAAAAAAATAAAGGATTATGAGCTTAAATCTCACACTCATGGATAGTCCAGGGAAGCCATGAACATTTCCTGTTTGCTGCAACGTACCTAGTTTGCCAGAGCAGTGAACACAGAAGACACAAAAGCTCTTCAGGAGCAACAGTGTATGTGAAAAAACAAGCCTTTGGATTTCAATTTGGTGAAGTTCACCCCTGTTTACCTTTTCTCCCATGAAGTTTGGTTGTCATTCTGCATTAATCTGTGAAATGATGTCATACTAAATAAAAACACTCCAAATTTTAAGCATTAAGGATGTTGAAATCTGTTGCCCACCATGGTCTGAAAACTAACATGGGATGGTCCCCTTTAGTACTTTAGTATCATTTGAGCACTGCCTGTCTTCACAACACACTTACTGGTTGGTGGGAAAGCTTCCATTTGCAAAATGATCATACTTTTAACAGAATTTGTGTACACACACATAAATATTTTTCACTAATGCACAAACAAACAAGCAAACAAACGAAACGAAAAAACCTTGAGCTACAGGGTTTTCCTCATAGTCAGGAAGGATTCTAGATGTATTTATGTCTGACCCTCACATGGAGATGCTAGATGCTCATGCAAAATGGCTAGCGGTAGACTGTACTACATGAGATACAAACAGCTTGTGCACAGGCAGCAGTCTAAGACCGTGGTAAGGGTGACTGTAGCTGCACAGCCACAAAAGAGGAAAACCTGAAGAGAAGCAGAAATGTGCATGGCCCCACCTTTCTGCTTCATTATCCCTCTCCCAGAAGAAGACACTACAGAAGTTGTTTTTGCCTCTGTTATCCCAGCATGTCCAAAGGATCCTCGAAAATATTTCCTTGACATAGTGTTCAGGACAGTGACCTTGAAGTTTCAGGCACTTTAGAAAAGCATGTACATCGGTTTAAGATTTGAAGCTCTGGTCATAGCCACCTTAGCCATGCCTTTCTTAGAGCCGTAAGAGTGGCAGCCTCTACTTACTTGTTGGGTAGCCAGTGGCTGGTAAGGACACTTTTCCGTAGGGCTTTTACAGGCATCCTTAGCACTAGATGTTGTGATGATTCTCCCAGCCATGGCCTTAAGGCACAGCTGGGATCACTGAAAATTTCTCTGGTTTGTGTCATCTCTTAGCTTAATTCTTGCTTCTGTTTGAGGGGATTTGAATGCACATCTTCTACCTCTAGTGTAGGTGTATGTGAGCCATGTATATGGCATTCTAGGTCGGGCCTTTCCCACCACTAAGCTGTTTCACTTTGTTGGTAATAACTCTTCATCGGACTGGAGAAGGTGAGGTCTAGAGGTCAGGGCATTTATGTGGGAAGAAGGAGATCTGCGTCATTTATCCCAAGGGAAGGCTTTGTGTGTGGCCTGAGACACCATCACTCACTTTCTCTCTGGCACACTGGCTATTTTTGCAGGTTCAAATTACTGCAGAGGGAGGAAAGATCTGAACCATGGTCTCCCAGATCCTCAATGACTGCTGTAACCTTTCAGCCACTGGGGGAAGACAGTGAGAGGGGACCACCGTCTGCCTGTGTCTTCTGTAGGCACCAATCCAGCTGGCATGTCCAAGATTGATTTCGCAAGTGAAACAGGCACAGAACAAATTTTGTGGATCATGGCAAAACCCAGGTTTGGAGTACTTGCTTTGCAACCTAGCATGGTAAACAAGAGATAAACAATGCTGAGACTAAAAGTCTGAGCTTTAGGTGGCTAGAAGATGGCAGCAGTAGAAACACAAGTGACAAGGGACTTCACACACCTCTAGATTTAGGTGGTAGCTGAGCAAGGACTTCAGGTACTCTCAGGTGCAGTATTTAAGCCTCTGAAGCCTTTCGAAATTGAGACCAGTGGGTTTTCCTCAGGCAGGGCCCTCAGAATCAGAGTCCTCAGACTTCATCAGGGGTTTTACCATGCAAAGCTGAATCCTCAGTCCTAGCTACAAGTCCGGTAGCATCCAAAATGAGCCCATCCTCATTTCCAGTCCCCCACACACTCCCTTGGTGCTTGGTGTGCATTTGGAGCAAGGGTGTTACTGGCTACAATGCCCATCTTTATGGAGACGAGGGAGTTTTCTGGCCATCTCTACTGCAAGTGGAATGAGACACTCCAGGGGATCCCAGACAGTAATGAACCTGAATCCCTGGATTAGCTTCCTCTGTGTTTGGCTTCTTGTTGTTGTTTAGCCCCAGCAGGCAGCTGAGCACCACACAGCCACTTGCTCGCTCTCCCCAGGTGGGATGGGGAGAGAATCAGAAAGGTAAATGTGCGAGAACTCATGGGTTGAGATAAAGACGGTTTCCTAGGTAAAGCAAAAGCCGCGCGCGCAAGCAAAGCACAACAAGGAATTCATTCGCTGCTTCCCATGGGCAGGCAGGTGTTCAGCCACTGCCAGGAAAGCAGGGCTTGTCACGTGTAACGGTTTCTTGGGAAGACAAACACCATTACTGCAAATGTCCCCCCCTTCCTCCTTCTTTACCCCAGCTTTTATGGGTGAGCACGATGCCATATGGTGTGGGACATCCCTTTGGTCAGTCTGGGTCACCTGCCCTGGCTGTGTCCCTTCCCAGCTCCTTGTGCACCCCCAGCCTCCTCGCTGGCAGGGCAGCACAAGAAGCAAAAAAGTCCTTGGCTCTAGGTAAGCACTGCTCTGCAGCAACCAAAAAAATCGCCACTATTTTCATCAAAAATCCAAAACACAGCATTGTGTGAGCCTCTGCGAAGAAAATTAACTCTGTTCCAGCCAAAACCATGACACTTCTGTAGAGTCATTACATAAGTATGATAGCTACATAATATATAGGTGAGGCAAAGAGCTCCTAAGACAGCATAGCAGGGAGCAGAGTTAGAAATGGTAAAGTATGTTTTTCCATCCTGCTTGAAAAAAGAGAGGCACGTTGGCTGAAGGTTTGTCAGAAACAAATGCAGGCATTGAGACCCATGAGCTCCTGCAGAGTTTGGTGCTGGCTAAGTCATCTCTACTGGAGTCTGGCAAAGAGTGGTGCAAGTGAAGAGGCTGAAAGGGAGTGATTATTTAGCACCGGCACGCTTGTGACTCTCCGCAGCAGAGGGATTAACATGTGATACGCCAGCAAATCATGGCATAACACTGACACCGCCACTTTGGCTTCAGTGGATCTCAGCTGCAGGAGTTATGCAAGCACAGCTGTAAACAGAGGTCGGCTGTTACTATCTATAGAAGACTGAAAGTGACAGGGAAGCCCTGAGTGTCATGCATGGACATGTTGTTCCTCATGAGTCAAAGGTCTTCTTGGGTTTTACTCAGAAGTGGACTGTGCAGACCAATAGTAAGACAGGTAGGCAGTTCCCCAGAGCATTCATCCCGCTGTGACTAAGCCTCTGCGTAAGTGTGTGCAAGCGTTCACAAAGGTTATGAAAACTGGCTTATAGCATTTGCTCCGTTCTCATGTATGGAAATTCTCACTGAAGGCAGTAGGAGATTTTTTTGCCAAAATAAAGACTAAATTAATACTCAAATATTTGGTCATTACAGCCTGTTTTGTATTTACACTAATGTTCTTCTGGACGGTTGTGATATTTGGAAAGAGCCTGGCACCTGACTTACCCTGCATACAATCCATCTAAACGGTCATAAGAAGGTAAAAAAGACAAAGCACAAATGCGGATCTGTCCCTTTGCAGTTTCTGTTGATAGATTTAGTCAAGAAGTCTGGAAAATATATTCCTTCAGGGAAAAATATTATTCTAAGGGCACTGAAGCTGTCTCAAAACATCCAAATATTATTCAGCTTAGAAACTCAAAATGAAGATTCTGCTTGAAAAATAGAGATAAAAATTCAGAGCAAGACTGCACAAGGCATTATGCTTAAGGGCGTAATGAATAAGGACTAAATCCTGTGGGGACGTGTGTCCTGTCTGGAAATTTGTGGTGATGCAAAAGCAGACAAACCCCACTCAGCCACCAGCCACCGCAGAGTTTTGATTAAAACCTCCCTGGGGAAACTGGGAGGGGACGTGGTGCAGGATTCAGACAGAGTTACCGAATCCCCAACCTCACAGCTGTCAGGGGACAAGACCAGCAACTGGAAAGTCCTGCAGAACCAGACCACCCCTTTGGCTTCCTCTACTCCTACACACCATCCCTGAAGCAATCCGTGGGACAGCAGGCACCTGCTCTGGCAGGGGCAGAGGAGAGGGCAGCGTAGCATGGCTGGAGGGCAGGGGCAAAGCCCAGGAGGGTCCGGCCTCTGGCTAGCTGGGAAAAGCAAAGGAGAAGCCCAGGCGCTGAAGGAAGGAGGTTGCAGGGACACCAGGCAGCAAGCCCAGCAAGGACCAGAGGCTGCAAAAGGCGAAGGCTGAAACTTGGGGACAAAGAGGTAGTGACATGGGTAAGAAACAGTAGACAAAAAACGGTCGGCTCTGCGGAATCTACCTCCAGCCCGTGCTCCGGGCCCATCTGGATATTGTTAGGCCCCCTGCCCACCCACCCACCATGCCTGGAACGTGCAAGTACCTTATCTTGCATTTCTTGTAATGCAGAACACCAACTTCTTTTTATGCTTCTTGGCACAGTTTATGACCTTTTTACAACTCCTTCCCTGTCAGGATATAGGCTATAAAGATATTTTAAATGGCTTCTCCTGGTGGTGATCTATTAGTTGGAATAATGGCTCCATATGCAAAATATGAACCCATAACCACTGCAAGCTAGCCCAATACCTTCACATCATTCAAATCCTGCTTTGAGAGCCACTTGTGCTTTGAAGCTGCAAGAAAATAGCCAGCAAATAATTAAGTAGAAGGACCATTGAGCATAATTTATGTAACCTTTCCCATTTTTAAACTGCAATTACCTATGTAGGGACTGGATGAATAGTGGGTTTTCAGGTCAGTTGCTGAGCAGAGGTATCAGAGGAAAAAATCATTTGGTTTAAACCAAAGCAGAATTTTTCAGATTTTCTGGAAATGCAAAAAGATCAGAAATATTTATTTTCTGTTTCAAATTACTTAATCCTTTTAAAATGCTTTAGAAGCAGTAGACTGCCTGTCAGGTGAATAGTGTCATTTCAGAGTGAAAGTTCTGGTGTCCCATCAGCCTTCAGAGAGGTTTGGCTACCCTAAACTTATTGCTCTAGAAGACTGTCAGGACAAGCTGCTTCAACAATTCAAAATTCTCCCATAAATGCATTATATTTTGTTAAAAGTTATGACTCCAAATTTGCAGAAAGCCTTGTGTTGTTCAAAAGAATAAAAGACCAAAAATACAGTGCTGTGTTTGCTCCTGGCTATTATTGCCCTGACTTCTCTGCCTCCTTGCTCTGTCTACCCCACACCACACACGCATTTGTATACTTTGGATCCCAGACCTCTGGAGTTATGCTGGTTATGTTAGCCTGGAGCACAGCCATCTCTCTGGGTATTCCCACCTCCAATGCCTGAGCAGAGAACCACGTTTTTCCCCCAGGTACAGGCATACAGCACCATCAGTTAAGAAGTTGCGCCCATGTTGCAAGGAGGAATTAACAGCAGCAAAACCTTGTCCATCCATCTAGATAACTTAATCAAAGTGCAGCGAACATAAACTTGGTTCTTTCCTGAATTCCTCCAAGTCTTCCTCTATCAGAGGAAGAAGAATGCCCGTACTTGGAGCCACAGCCCAGCATGCCAGTGGTGTCCCTGATCTCTCCGGTTCTTTGTACTTCCTCAGTACTGCTCAAATGCTTGATGCATTGCACATTACGTCGGCTAGCCATAAAAAGAAAATATGAATCCAACGACATGGAGGACAAGATCTATCAAAGGCCTGTGGAACAGCCAGGGCAGAAAATGGCTGTTTCTTAGAAGTTTTGTAGGCCTGCTCTGGCAATTCATAGCACTGACAGGTTTTGGGGTGCAGAGATTTCTGCTCCTACCTGCTTGCATTATTCTTTCACCCACTACTCAAAGCATAGTGTTCTATTTTCAGGAACAGACAATTACAAACTGTTGTATATGTTTACATATGTACGTACATATGTATATATGTGTGTTTAAAAATCACTTCAAGAGTATTGTCGTGGGTTATCTGCTTCAAAGTTCAATAAAAAATGCATATTACTAAGTGTCAGACACTAACGTTATAAGAGAAACACTTATCAAAAGCTTTCACACAGTTCAGTGGCACTACCGAGAAAATGAGCAGTTGTATCACAGAGTCACAGACTCTGGTCCCAAAATGTTGGTGTGAGAAAGTATTTCAGGTGAGTAAGACTGGGCCATGTTTGCAACAGATATAAAAGTATGCCTAGTACATGCATTTAAGGAAGTTTACACCAGCATTCACCCAGTTACCTCTAAAGTGTATGTCTATAAGCATAGCTCCAAAGCTGTTATTACAACGATTTCTTCAAATGTTTGGAAGCACAGAGATGATAAGACATCTTGTTAAGGATGGCAGCCCATAAGTTTTACTATATGCAGCACTTCAGCAGCAGAGGAGTCCCCAGGAGCTTCAGCAAGGATGAGCCTGCGGGTGCGTGGGAGGACCAGCAACCCACACAGCAACACACAACAGCACAGCAACTCTCGACAACCCGCCCAGCGACACGCAGCATCCTGCAGCAGCCCCAGAGGGCAGATGTCCTCATTGCACAACACAGCAATGTGGTCGTGCAGCATATTTGAGTGGGACAGGGCGATGCATGCGTTGGCCAAACGTGGCACAGTTGTTATTGCCAAGAATTTGGATGGTAACGATGAAAGTCTCCTGGTTGTGAGAGCTGGTGAAACGCCTTTTATCGCTTCATTTTCCAAACCATGAAGGTAATTACCACTGCAGGAGTCCAACCAAAGTTAATGGCAGTCACATGCCTTTAGCATCCCTGCACGGTGCCTTGGTTGGTGATCTGGTGGACTTCCCTCAGCTTTCTTCACCTGATTACCTGGGCGATGAGGAGGAGCTGACCAGACACGCAGGAACTTAAAAACAAAGACAGCCTATTATATCACATCAGGTCTCCATCACCTGCTCGACCTTCCCCGCACAGAGCACGGGATCCTGTGGGGGTCTTGTGTCATTGCAGCTGCTTTCTCCCATGGGCCGCCCCATAAGGGAAGTGGTTGCGTGGTTAAAATTTAGAAGGTGGTTCTCTGCAGCTAAAACACGTGCGGTTTCACCCGAACCGTAAAATATCTCAAATCATTGGGATTAGCCCTTTTCTGCTTTCCCGTGTGCCTTCAATTAGCTTCATGAAAGTGAACCCGCGGCTTTAGGACTGAAAATAGCTGAAGCAAAGTGACGCAGGCTTCACCCAAGATGAAAGAGTGGCTTCCAGAAGCCTAATTAAAAGCAACTGAGAAACCAGCACTTGATACAGCCTTTACTCACCTGAAAAAATAAACGGAGAGCTGCAGCGAGGCTTCGGCGCGGCGTTGTGGGAAAGGGGCTGGAGGGTTTCGCCCGGGTCACGGGAAGGCGCAGCTCCACCAGAGCACAAAATCTTTCTGTTTCTCCCTGCCCTGAGTCAGGGGGAGGTCAGCCAGCCAGGAGAGGCCACCAGCGGTCCTTCACACCACGGTGGGTGACGAGACAGCAGGACCCCCCCGGCCACCCCGCTCTGCTCCCCCTCTCCTCTCTCAGCATCCCATGCGCACTTTAGTGGAGAAAATTAGCTTCAGACGGGTTTTCCTAATTTTCCTGCAGGCTTGTGTTTGTAAGCAATGCTACCCGCCCTGTAAAACAGCGTACAGATACATCCATCATTTAGAAAACAGCCAGGCAAGCCGACAAATTACTGAAAAGCCCTTTTTCTCTTTTAACCTTCACTGTCATTGAGGTTGTCCCTGTGAAGCCCTGAACCATCTCTGTGACACTTTCACCGGTTTTGTTCTTAAATTCCACATGTTTTTTCTATCAAATATCCCTCTCTTAATTCACCTGCAGTCAAGATTATAGGGGCAGGGGATAGTGCAAAAAATCCTGCAGAAAAGTTTAATCACATTTCAAAAGTACTTGCTGTGGTCACTTTCCAGATCTTTGGTATTTGGTCCTCTTCCTCATTACGGTGGATAATTCTGACTGGAAAAAAAGGGTCCTCCACAGAATGGAAATGAACTTTACTGTATGGATTTGACACTCTGAAACTAAAACAGCTTTGTTTTTATTCCGAAAATAAAAATATTTCAAGACACAGTTTACAAAAATTAAATTTTAATTGACAAGATGTTCCAGGAAATTAATGCCTTTCATAAAATATTTGGTTCACAATGAAATTTTTATCTTGATAGGGTGGAAAAACATTATTTGCAGGATAAGGTGAAAATAATGAAAGTAGTACTGTGTTTTTACCAATGACCTGAAAAATCAAACAGATGATCAGCATTATGACTGCAGATTAACTATGATTGTTATGTCTGTACTAACATAGGTATGAGTCAAGAATTTATAACTCAATGTAAAGAAGTGAGCAGCTGTTTGTGATATACAGTTATCATCCTACAACCCAGGCACAGGAATGGGACAACACAGTTTGAATACATTTTAAATTTGGAAAAGTAGAACTGGAAGCAGCAGAAGAGAAGGGAGCAAGATAAAATGTTGTGACATTTACTTGCTGTGGATTTTTCTCATTCACAGATTAAACTTCTGGTTTTGATCAGGAATATTCGTGGTTTTTTTCAATCCTCTTATTTGGGAAAAAGAGCTGCCAGTTGATCTCTACATCACGTTTCTGTGCATTTCGCAGGTACCTGAATTAGGAGCAGAAACTGTCAAGAAACCCCTCTAGAAGAAACAGCATGTAGCAAAGAAAAACACAGTACTCATAACTTAAGCTTGATTTAGCATTTGATAAAGTTGACAGAAGTAACTCTGAAGTTGTGTCTCAAACCATTGAGCAGAGATCCACAACGTACTGAAATGGACCGTCACATGCTGCACAGAGGTTTCTTAAATGATATACCAAGGTGAGGCATAAACTCTTTTTCTCTTGTAACAATATAGATCAAATAGCCTGAACAAAACTAAAACTTAAGCAGGCTATCGGCAATTTTTTTTTTTTTTCAGTTGGCATTTTCTGCAGTACTCCCTATAAATGCTGCTTAAACTATTAGCTAATAAGAAAGGACCTTTTTGGTTGGTATATTCTTGTTCAGATGTATGTCTGATGCATGACTATGGGGCATATTCTATGAGGCTATTCTGATGGAGATATGAGTTCAAAATTGAGAGAAACAGGAAACATTTTTAAAAAAATAACCCAGAAAGACTACAAAAATCCAAAACAAGAAAAAAAAACAAAAAACAGAAAAGTGGTGAGGGTTTTGAGAAACAGCTGGGGGGGTTGTGAGGGTGGAACCTGTACCACTGAAAACTCAGCAATAAAATCATAGTTACATATGTGAGTAGGAGACCAAAGAATACAGGTAATTAATTCACACTGAAGAAAAGGCAGTCATATGGAAGTGAAGCCTGACAGAAAGCACTTCTGTATTTTACAAGGCTCTGCGAGGAGCTCTTTTCCCTAGAAATCTTTGGAGTAACATGCTCTCTTTTCTTGAGCTAGCTGAAGTGTGAAACATTATCCTGAAAGCTGTTTATTTATGAGCCCTCTGCAAGGCACATTTAATTCTCCAGGCCGAATCTCTCAATTTCTTGTAAAAATATTTGAAAAGCATTTCAGAGGCCTCATTGCACCTTTGAATCAGCTACTACTGACTCAACTGCCATACTGACAGAGCAGAGTCATCGCTGGAGAGTTACAGAAGAGGTGAATTTCTGCCTGCTTTTTTCTGTACAGCACTCCACATGAAATGGGGCTCAGCCTACACAATGAAGTCTGAAATTAAGAAAGAGCATTAGACTTTCAATCTTAAAGTCTAACCTTTATGTTTATGGGACTCGCTTCTAGAAGTATGCCTAGAAATAAAGTACAGTTGGTCCTCAGGAGGATCAGGCAAGACTGACAAACAGAATTACAAAAAAATACACTGACAGAATTTTCTTGATGCAATCACTATTTTTTTTCTTAGTCAAAAAAAATGATTATCTACTGAAAGGTTTAATTGTGAATTATTTGCCTTTTCAGAAAAAATTCTCCAGAAAGCATCCCTAATTCTAGTTAGTACTTGAATGTGAAATAAAGTTTGTGTTCGAAAGTAAAAAAATTAAATGCACTTATTTCTAAACTGTTTGGACGTTTAAAAGATCAAATTGATTACGGTGAGTTTTCTTTCTTAGTGAGAATTTTTAAAATGCTTTTTATTCTTGACTTCAGGGAGAAGTCTGCTTTACTATTTCTCCGTTGTTATTTCTCTGTTGCATCAATGTGTGAGGTACGAGTGAGAGATCGTGTGTGGGAGGGGTGGGGTGTGAAAAGGAACTTTTGTTTATGACGGTGAGAGAGGAATAAATGGGTAAGTGTTGAGGCACATGTTTAAAAGGCAAATTTTGTTAGGAAGACAACATTACTAAAAATTTTGTAAGGCAGGCATAATTAGCAGTCTTAATGTTTCGAAAGTATGTGTAAAGATTCAGGTTTATCTTCTACATGCTGTGAATTGCATTACTAAAAAAAAATTATTATAGCCCAACAAGCATACATCTTCAAGATGACAGATTTGGGGAACAATGTCTGTGCTTTACAATATAGCTGCCAGTTGGGCGTTTTCCGTTCCTTTGACAGCAGTACTAGTAGAAACACATCACTATATTTCAACTCTCAGATGCCAGTTTTCTTAATGTAATTGACATTCGTTAACAGATTCTTTGGCACATTAATCCTTCATCGTCTTTCTATAAAGCTGTGTTGTCATGTGTGTCACTGTATGTTTTGAAAAATAAAAACGAAGACAGGAACAAAAGGCCCTGTTAAATGTTCCTTACATCCTTGTGAGACAAAGCTCGCATTGATCTCAACTGAAGTCAAGAGATTTGTCTAGCATAAATAAGGGGACCTGAATAGGATCCAGAAAAGCAGCCTGTAACAGTATAAATCCCCTTAAAACTCCAGTCCCTCTGTGAGGAAGCAGTGGATGTCCTGCTTTGCTCTCTTTTGCTTGCTCCTCCAGACATGTGCCCCCCCCACCCCGATCCTGCTTTTCATACACTTTAAAAACCATCCCTCACAGTAGAGATTAGCACAAGATTTGGGTGCTTAGGAGCATCTCCATACTGGAAACGTCCAGTTGTGCAGATTCCAGCGGAATTACTAACTTGGAATGACTACAGGCCAGGCCTGTCTGGACTAGCAGAACTGATGCAAGAGTGAGAAGTTATCCAGAGGATGTCTCTGCGCTGGTGGGGACAGTGGGGATGGTGGAAAGAGGTTTACTGAGGGTTCAAGTGTGGGGGAAACAGGAGAGAGGACCTATTTAAATAGCCAGAGTCAGCTAACCAATGTCATTCTTCTGCATTTGGAGGCCAGCAGGTCTGCCTCTCTGTCCAGTCCTTCACAGGTGCCATCAGGAAGGGGGGGAACGAGCTGCCCATGCCTTCGTCTACCCAATTTAAAGGGAGGCACATGGTTCTGTATTTCCATAACTGATAAAAGACACTTTCACTGCTTCTTTTATTCCTCACAACTTAGTCTGGATAGAAGAAGCCTGGCAGCAGGAGGAAGATCTTATTTCTGATTATAAATTGGGGTGTCAGGATTAACCTGTATTTTTCTTAGCCTAGTCTTAATTCTCTGAATTAGAGTCCAAATGTGAAAGGATTAATTTTTTTCAGCTCACCTCTTACTTACTTCCTCCCCAGTGTCTTCTCCACTAAGGAAAAACAGGAGGAAAATTTAGCCTTCCCAGGAGGCAACTTATTCATTACACGCCTCAGCATGGGGAGAAAAAACGAAGTTAAAATTTAATTTTAATGTCACCAAATTAAGCCACTAAATTACCTTCTTAAAATGAGCCTGGTAATCCAAGAGGGAAAATCTCTCTCTCTAGGCTTAATTGAGAAAACAATTAGATCTAGATAGAGCCAGCTCTTGCCAGATGACACAGTCCAGAGCACACTGAAAGAAACCAAACCCTCGAAAACAGAAAGGAGAAAAGATCCTTACAAAAGATGTCTTTTCGAGGTTTCCCTGGCATTTCCCTGGGTGGTCTTGCAACTGCTGTGTGGAGCTTTGTGGAAGAAGGAGTAAATAGTCGGTGTCTGCTAGGTGGCAGGAAGCACGGGTGATATGCTCAAGAGACTGCCCCAAGACCACAGTCTCCGCTGGGAGAGGCACACGTCCCTAGTGGGCACTGTGCTCCCCTCAGTGGTGCTCCCAAATAAATCAGCTTCCCTAGCTGGGCAGAGCAGGCAGATATTCCTATGTGGTGGGGACTCCTAAAATCAATTAGAGGTCCCCCCTCTTCTGCTGGAGTCAGGCTGGGGCTTTGGTCCGAGGATGTGGGTTTCTTCCAGGGTACCCAAAAGCTGGAAACATCAAGTGAGCACCAGAGCAGAAAATGAGTTGTGAGGCTTTCTTTTCTTTTCTTTTCTTTCCTTCTTTCTCTCTTTCCTTCTTTCTTTCTTTCTTTCTTTCTCTTTCTTTCTTTCTTTCTTTCTCTTTCTTTCTTTCTTTCTTTCTCTTTCTTTCTTTCTTTCTTTCTCTTTCTTTCTTTCTTTCTTTCTCTTTCTTTCTTTCTTTCTTTTTTTTTTTTTTGCTAAAAACCTTCAATTATTCACACTTCCTGTATGTTTGCCTGGTGTTACCCGGCGGAGGAGCTCCCCTGGCTGGTCTGGGAGTGGGGAGTGTTGTTCCAGCTGGGCGGCCGGTCCTTGCAACAAGTGAGCAATTGTTTGGTGGCTGGGGGCCCCAGGGAGCCCTCGTGCCCCCCAGGCAGGGGTCGGTGGAGCAGGGCAGGGAGCCCCTGCAGCGCCGTCTAACGCCTGTGCTTTGGTCACACTGTGTACCCGTCCTGCTGGTGCTCCCTTATCTTTGTCCTCCTTTTTTTTTTTTCCTGTCAGAGTGGAGTCACCTTTTTTTCCCCTTTTGTTTTTTTGAAAGCTGATTGGCTTTTATTTTTAAAAAAATGAAATAAAATAGAATAAAAGCACCACTTGTACCTTTTCACTCTGCTTTTGTCCAATAGGCCAGAAGCACAAAATATTTTGGTGGTTGTCCTTAATTTCCATACCTCTCAAACATCCTTTTCTGTTTCGGCGTGACGACATTTTCCAGGAAACTGTGACTTTTCAGAGTGAGAGTCCTCCTCCTAACCCTCCCCCATCCCCAAACAATGTCTTTATGAACCATAGCTGAGCAACTATGTGTGTTAACGGGTGTGTGTATGCACAGGTATGTTTGTGTGAAAGGCAGAGTTCAGAGGGAATGGGGAGAGGACTAAATATCACACATGCCTACAGCAACAAGAGACTTCCATCTTAATACCCAGTCAAGATCTTTGGAGAATACATGTCACTTAAATTTCAACAAAATAGTAAAAGTTTGTTTACTTGCAAAGCAGATCTTAAGTAGTACATGTAAGACTCCTTATGTTTATTCAGTATGTTCACGAGTTAGGAAATTCTTCTTTCTTTTTGAGCTGAAAGAAGTGGTCTGCAGGGAATAAAAGGCATCTCTTTCGAGCTATGCAAAGTCTAGTGTGTTCTGCAAAGAAAGGTAGTTCTTCCAAAAACCACTTCATACTTTCTCCTTGCTGTCTGCTGGAATGACTATTGCATAGGCCAACTGGCAACTATTCATGTGCATTCTTAATTCAGTGGGGAGTGAAACAAGGAAAACATTTTTATAAGACTGTTTAAAAATTATATGTGAGGGAAACAATTAAAAAAACGTGCAGCCATTCTCTTGATGGTGCAGAAATGCCATATCCAAAGTCCAATTCAAATGGGCCAATTTTCTCCAACTAGATTTATGTAGCAAAATCTGCCAGGTAGACAGAAAGCTAAATAGTGAAGTGTTTCATTTTAATATAATTTTAATTTAACAATAATGCCAAAAAATACCCGGACAGGTTTATAGTGCACAAGTTATACTATTCCACTACTTCTCTTCCGGCTGCCTCAAAATGATGATCAGGCTCTTGTACACACCTCGAAAAAAACTGGTCAGTGGGTATCTGGTTGGAACTGGTTTGGATTTAAAATCTTCCAAATCTTCTTAGCATCCCCGTTCTCAGCCTTAACCCAAAAAATGTGATACCTGCAGGCATACTCAGGCCACAACTGCCACTAAGTTTAAGGGGCTTTTTATTGCTTCAAATTACGTATGTCAGAATACTTTCATTATAAGTCTGTCTATGCTTAGTTTTTGTAGCATTTTTGACTAGAAATTGCAGTGAGTCAGTGATCTGCTCACATGAACATTAGCTATCCCAACATATGGGACAGCGAATACATGCAGGGACTATTTTTTTCTCAGCGGCAACAGTTGTGCCAGCCATTCATGAATCAGAGCCCCAGGGCTAACTAATGAAATTTTCAGGTGTAGAAATATCTAGGTATTGCCTGACAGCTTCTCTGAAAGATTCACATCCATGTGTGTGGAAAAAAATCTTACCAAATATCCAGTAGTAGGTAACTCCATGTAAGCTGGGAGTACTCAAAGAGAAAGCCTACATTTTCAGTTGCTTTCATGTAAAGCTTCAGCACTGGTAGAAGAGAGGAGGTGCAAAGAAAGGGGTAAGGAAAAAAAGATACATGTATACATATTTTTTAAGCCAAAGCACCAAGAATAATGGACTGAAGTGTGGGTAAGAGTTAGGAACTGAACAAAATTCATGCATCCATTGCACATATTTTCCATGCCGTTCTCAAAGAAAGTAGGTGAGTTTGGGATGCTTTGGTTCCACTCCCACCTGCACATCTTACATGGTTGTAGATGAGGCTCTTTCTTTTCCTGTAAAAATGAAAATAGCTCAGTACTTCACCCAAATACAGTGTGATTTAGTTTATTCATGTAGATAAAGCAGCTCTGTTCTTGGCTTTTATTGGCTAGTCTGCGGAAATGTTTCACAGAGCTCTACAGCAAAGTAATTGTTTCTGCGCATGTTCCCACATAACTGAGAGACCGAGGTTGCTGTTCGGTTGTGTCCCTGGCACAGCTTATCCAAGTCAGTGGAGAAAATCAAACATTCATAAAGATCAACCACTTTTGAGGCAAGAGGAATCTACACTATTATAAAGGTCTCCAGAACTGGTAGGATGACATTTTCAGTGTAATCAGTAAACAAAATCCACACTGAATCACAGTCTGTGTATGAATTACCTGTGTGCTGAGAAAAAGGAAATGGAAAATGAGATAAACTGAAAGATAGATCCCAAAATCCCTAACCACAAGATTGCACCAAAAATATCCATATTTAAAGAAACAAAATACTTTTGAAATCCATTTCTTTCTACCTTTTCTTCTCTTTTAGAGCATAAAGTTTGTAGTCATTGCAATAGAGCATTTTCTGTTACAATATTTTGGAATTGACTGCTTTCTAACTTAGAAATATTAAATTAGCCTCTACCCTTTTGCTATAGAAAGAGATGAGTGACAATTATTTTATTATTTTATTTTGCATGGCAAACATTTTATTCTGACTTTCTGGATATTTAGCATTGTACAAACGGATGATTTCTTCCCCAAATCACTTATGATTTACGTTACACCTTTTAAATATTATAACTCACTAGAACACTAATCCCATTTCAAGATGTAATTATGCTTGTACTTAACTTTAAAGATCTATTTCAAAAATGGGGAAAAATAAAACCTCTGTATATTTTGGGGGAAAAAAATGAAGTAAAATTTCTAAGGACTTCCTGGAATTAAAACTATGCAAAAACCATCAGTATAATACTACTGACTGCACGCATCTCTCCATAGTACACGTAACAAAACTTGCCTTTTTTCTGCACTTATCCTGTGTCCTGATATTTTCACCATCTTTGTGTCAAGAAATTCAAACAGATTTTTCTCTCTACCTATTTTCAACTTCATTAAATTAAAAATATTGTATTTTTAGTTATGAATTGACAGAATTTCAGATAAGAATCCTGTGATGTATAAAGAGCAAAAGTCAAACAGCACAAGATTTTGCAGAGAGAAAACCTAGAAACCAATACCTCTAAAAAAAGTCTTACCCATTCCAACCTGTTTTGTTCAACTCCTTCAGTTGTTAAATGTGCTTCTGAAGTTTTGGCATTCTTGCTGCTTCTGTGTATTTTCTGTGGCCATGATCTATTACAACCAGTTTAAATATGATTTTTCTTTCTTGGTACTTTAAATATTTTGCTTTTATTGTTAGACTGTGGCTGTTGGAAAATGTTTGGCGGCAAGAAAGATGAGAAAGGTGAAAGAAGGAAAGCATACATCATTTTAAAATAGGTTACTGGAAAAACAAAGAAGTACTGAGATTTTGGTTTTTAAGCAAATTCATGCTTTTTTTATGTTTTAGCTGAGAGGATAGAAAGGAGTTAGGAGAAATTGTTTTGAACCATGTGTGAGCATTAGGGTGGGTTCTGAGACAGGCCAGACAACAAACAGTAGTTGGTGGAGTTGTGTTGGCTGTAGCACAAAGGCCATAAGAGTCACCCCATACGGTTCTGCTACTGTGATCTCCAGCTCCTGCAGGGATAGGGGGCATCAGCTTGTTTCCAGGGCTTTGCCCGTTCTTTGTTTCCTCTGCCTGCCCATAGTGAATGATGCTCTGACACTCCTGCTGCAGTTCTTGTTCTGGGAGGTTATGTGCCCGTGATTTAGAAAGCAAAACTCCCCAAACTCTGTAGCCTTCCCTTTGACCTGTCTCTTCCCTGAGGATCACATGGAGGGGCCGCAAAACACTGAAAATATTAATTTGATGGTGACCTTGAGGTGACCTGGTTTTGCTGTCCCTGTGTGAACTTCGTCAGCTTAGAAAGGGCCACGTGGTGTGCAGGGCACAGAGAAGGCCCTATGCAGGTCACTGCCAGCCTCCTAAACAAGGCCGGTGTGGGTGGAGGGAAGCATCCCACCAGCAGAAATTAAGCTTGTTTTCTTTTTTGATTGTTCCCATTCTTTTCTATGATTCGCAGCCTAGAGAAACAACGCAAGAATGAGGAGAATTTCTGTAGGTCGGGTGCAAAGGCAAGGCAGGATGTCAGAAGTGGACGAAAGATAAGAAGTTACATTTGTTTAGAGTTTGGGAAAGTAGGACTGGCAGTTTGAGGAACAATGGGGCAGAGGTATTCAGGGCAGCAAGTGTGGAAATCAGTGATCAATTTTTTACCACCCAGTCACAAAGGCTGCTGTTATGACTCTTGTCATTATGGTGAGCAGTGCCTTACTCCAAAGGAGAAGTCCCTCAGATGTTCAAGCATTTGTTCAAGCACCAGATGGGCCTGGAACTAGCTGAAAGAGCCATCCAAATACTGTGTGGCTTTCTGTCTCCATTGACCTAACTAAGAACATGACACTGACATTAATTGTCCCCAGATAAGACGGGTCTTCATGGGCAGAAATAATTTGGGTCTGGCACTCAGTTCCTCCTTTTGTTCATAGCTGGTGGTCCTCCCAGTGTCCTTCAAATCTGTTCATTTGTTCGGAGATCAGACATGCAGTTGGGCACTGGGCCATTTTATACACTATGCAGAAATGCTTGTTCCATGGGAGCAACTGCAAGAGCAAGGTATGATATCTTCATTAAATAGCACTTTAAACTGAGGGGAACATGATAAATTACAAAGATACATAAATGTCAAAAATGTCAAAAGCCAAATTACTCTGAGACCCCAGGTTTGCAGTCAGAGTATGGAAACGGGGTACCTCCCTTGAGAACCACAAAGAGTACGTGAATTAACTGTGTTAAATATTGGCCATTAAATATTGGTGCAAATAGTGTCACATGGATCTTTGCATTTTCTCAGCCTTTCTTATCAGAAGACAGCCAAGTTTTCTTGCTCTGTAGGTTTAGGAGAGGGAAGTGGTACAGCTGATCAATTTTTTTTAAAGATGTTAACATCTAAAACATCCTAAAGGAAACTCAGCAACATTTTTTCCTCAAGAATGACACCCTTCTCTGCAAGAAGCTATACAGATGGTTCATAGTTTTATAGTATTTTAGTTTTGGAAAATATGGAGAAATACTTATGAAAAATGCCAACAGTATCATTCTTCTTATTCCTTCAGTCAGATCTAGGTTACAGAGTTGCTTTGACACAATTCTAAAATATCTTCATGAGGATTATTATTTTATTTGAAGGTTTTTTTTTTTTTTTTAAAGTGAGCCTATCTACATCTGGGTGGTGTGACAAATATGTATCAGAAATGTAATTTGTTGATCTCCACGGCAGGTGAAGCTTCTCATAAAACAAGACATAAGAGAAGCCACTGCAAGGAAGAATGCAGAACAAAGCAAAGCATAATGAAATGGGGAAAGGGGATGTGGAAAGCACACACTAGGTCAAACAAAAAGTGCCCCATGTTTCGTTCTGAAGGTTCCTCAAGTGAAGCATGGACAAATGACAGGATGAAGATCTACAGAGTGCACTGTTATGGTATCTTCCATCCAGCAGGTTCCCAGAGTGTTTGACAGAGCATCTCACATGAGCAGAATCTACTGTTGTAATGCCATGAACTTATGGGTAGTAAAATGTGTTGCCGGAGTGGGCTTAACGAGAGACTTCACTGGCCATCATTAGGGCCAGAATTTAAGTTCGTTCATATCTAAGCTTCCCCAGGTGTCCTTCTCACAAGCCATGAAAGACATGGGCTGTGAGGACATGATGATACATAGCACCAGGAAATGGTGTCAGAAGTGTGTGTTGTTTCAAACTTTATAGCATCCCAGGAGCTAGTCACCAAGGCCCTGTCCTGCCACTGGAGGTGACTGTAGCTGGAGTCTGGAGGACCCAGGTTGCTCAGGCAGCAGAGCAATCCTCCCTAGAGGGCCAGGTGGGGCTTTCCTCTCTAAAAATGAGGTAAGTCTGGTGTTGGTACAAAGAGAGCCTGAAAGTATGAGACGATGATCAACCAAAAAATTCCCTTCCCCTCTTCACCTCAGGCGGCAAATTAAATTGCTTTTCTGAGGAGGGTGATGGATTCTGGCATGACTTTGCCGCCAGGTCTCATTGCCAGCCCACAATGCCCAACATAAGGGCATGGAGAACCAGCAGCCTCTCTGCAACTAATTTACAGGGACACAGGAAGATATGTGACAGGCAGGGTTGAGAAGAGTTCACCTCCCCGCTTTCTTTCTCTCTCTCTTTTTTTTTTTTTTCCTTTTTACATCAGAACACATGGGGAGAAATATCTGATTGCACTAATAGCTTTATTACTTTTAGCATGTACTCACTTAGCCAAACAGGTGAAACTGATTTGTGCCAGGTTTTTACGAGCCCAAGGGCCAAGCAAGCAAAACGGGAGTTTTGTGTGACAGGGCCCAGCTTCTTCTGGTTCTCATCCCAGTTTGAAATTTGTGAGAAAATTCAATTTGAGCAAAGCACCCTTTTCAACTCTGAGACAAGCTCGCGGCCACCTGAATCAAAACCAGATGTACTTATCAGGCCTAAAGATAACAAATAGCGGCTTGAGATCCTGTCAGCAGAGGACCACCAGAGCAAGGGCTACAAAACTCGCTTGCCTCATGAAATTCTAGCACGATGCATATTAATGCTCACCAGATCTGGAGTCGAGTCTCCTCAGCTCCTTTTTTTTTTCCCTCTTTAATAAATTCTGAAGAACATCGCTGCATTGTAAACTGGTTATTTGAGACTGTTTAAGTAAAACCAAAAGCCCCCACATCCCTCTAATTCCTCCCCCCTCGCCCCCTCCCCTTCCCTCTTCCCCCGGGCTGACAAAAGCAGGTCTTTTCAAGTATGCCCATAGCAGGAGATGGTTTGTTTTGGCAAGGGAGCAGGTGCCTTCCCCAGCGTGGAGATCTGGAGTGTCAGCAGTGACCCTGAGGTCTTGGGTGGCCAGCTTCACGCTTACACTTCCCCGTGTCAGCCGATACACCTACCACCCACACGCTGAAAGCTTCCAGCAAGCTCAGAAATGCTTAAAAAGGGAGCTGACCTTTCTATCCTCGCCTCCCTCCTCCTCCTCCCTCCCTCCCCAGCCCTCTCCTCCTGTCCCCTTGAAGCAGCCTGGGAACATTATGAAAGTCAGGCCCCACTTCTTATAAACAGCAAGGTAGGGGATCGCTTGAACGCTGGGGTTCTGTAACCTTAGCTTCTTGGAGATGATTAAAATATGACCATGTAAACAAATGATGCCTTAAATCCCTGGAATATTCTGCCCTGCTCTTATCTAAAGAGAAAGAGAAGATGGGAGGATTACATGGATATTTTTCAGGCTAATTTTATTTGGTGCTCCTAAGCCAAGGGTGTCTGTTTCAGTACTAAATGGACTGGTCTTCTGTTACCTTTTAATTACTCTTTTCTATTCGCATCTTCCAAACAAAATCATTTTTCCACGTGGTCTTCTAATAATCTTCTGTAGTCTCCACTATGCAAGACAGGGCTTGAAAATTAGACTACAAGATTTCTTCTTTGTTTTTTAATCTGAAAGCTGCCAGTTTTCTACATTTTTTCTTCTGGTTTTGCCTTTGAGGACAACAGAGGAAAAGAAACCTGCTCTGCAGTCTTACAGGATAACAGCAGTGATCAACCATGAAGGGGAAATCCAGGGNGGGACACAGGAAGATATGTGACAGGCATGGTTTAGAAGAGTTCACCTCCCCGCTTTCTTTCTCTCTCTCTTTTTTTTTTTTTCCTTTTTACATCAGAACACATGGGGAGAAATATCTGATTGCACTAATAGCTTTATTACTTTTAGCATGTACTCACTTAGCCAAACAGGTGAAACTGATTTGTGCCAGGTTTTTACGAGCCCAAGGGCCAAGCAAGCAAAACGGGAGTTTTGTGTGACAGGGCCCAGCTTCTTCTGGTTCTCATCCCAGTTTGAAATTTGTGAGAAAATTCAATTTGAGCAAAGCACCCTTTTCAACTCTGAGACAAGCTCGCGGCCACCTGAATCAAAACCAGATGTACTTATCAGGCCTAAAGATAACAAATAGCGGCTTGAGATCCTGTCAGCAGAGGACCACCAGAGCAAGGGCTACAAAACTCGCTTGCCTCATGAAATTCTAGCACGATGCATATTAATGCTCACCAGATCTGGAGTCGAGTCTCCTCAGCTCCTTTTTTTTTTCCCTCTTTAATAAATTCTGAAGAACATCGCTGCATTGTAAACTGGTTATTTGAGACTGTTTAAGTAAAACCAAAAGCCCCCACATCCCTCTAATTCCTCCCCCCTCGCCCCCTCCCCTTCCCTCTTCCCCCGGGCTGACAAAAGCAGGTCTTTTCAAGTATGCCCATAGCAGGAGATGGTTTGTTTTGGCAAGGGAGCAGGTGCCTTCCCCAGCGTGGAGATCTGGAGTGTCAGCAGTGACCCTGAGGTCTTGGGTGGCCAGCTTCACGCTTACACTTCCCCGTGTCAGCCGATACACCTACCACCCACACGCTGAAAGCTTCCAGCAAGCTCAGAAATGCTTAAAAAGGGAGCTGACCTTTCTCTCCTCGCCTCCCTCCTCCTCCTCCCTCCCTCCCCAGCCCTCTCCTCCTGTCCCCTTGAAGCAGCCTGGGAACATTATGAAAGTCAGGCCCCACTTCTTATAAACAGCAAGGTAGGGGATCGCTTGAACGCTGGGGTTCTGTAACCTTAGCTTCTTGGAGATGATTAAAATATGACCATGTAAACAAATGATGCCTTAAATCCCTGGAATATTCTGCCCTGCTCTTATCTAAAGAGAAAGAGAAGATGGGAGGATTACATGGATATTTTTCAGGCTAATTTTATTTGGTGCTCCTAAGCCAAGGGTGTCTGTTTCAGTACTAAATGGACTGGTCTTCTGTTACCTTTTAATTACTCTTTTCTATTCGCATCTTCCAAACAAAATCATTTTTCCACGTGGTCTTCTAATAATCTTCTGTAGTCTCCACTATGCAAGACAGGGCTTGAAAATTAGACTACAAGATTTCTTCTTTGTTTTTTAATCTGAAAGCTGCCAGTTTTCTACCTTTTTTCTTCTGGTTTTGCCTTTGAGGACAACAGAGGAAAAGAAACCTGCTCTGCAGTCTTACAGGATAACAGCAGTGATCAACCATGAAGGGGAAATCCAGGGAAATCCAGTCGTTCTCCTGGCTTTTGCTTTTGGTTTCAGATCTGGTGGGCCTGATTTCAAGCTAATATCTGAAACTAATTATTCCAACTAATAACCTAAAACCCAAAAAGATCTCAGAAAGTGTGGAAATGCCCATACCGGATGTCCTCTGTGGCCAGCAGAAACCCAGTGTCGGGGTGCTACACAGAGCGTCTGCTAGCTTCGGGTTCAAGGAACGGGATAGGGGAGGGAGGTGGCACAGCTAAAATGTACCAACATCATGAAACGTAAAGTATGAGCTAAAGCGGTCCTTGGGCTGCTCTACACTGGCATGTAAGCAGGGACTGGAAAAGTTTAGGTGCCCACATCGAAGGATTTCCAGCCTGTGCTAAGTACCTATTAATTGAGAAGTACATTGACTTAAGCTGTTAATTAAACCGAACTAAGGAAAATCTCTCTTTGGCTTTCCAGCATTTAATAATACAACCACATGTCAATTATGAAAATACAATTTCATTATTGCTTATGGCCTGCACGACCCTGAACTGAAATTAATGTCTAAGGCACTGTAAATTTTTGTTTTAAACACACACACACAAAAGCCCTTACCTGCAAGAGGCTCTCAAGGCATAATTCACCAGTTCAGCCTATTTAATGATGATGGACTAGTAGCCATTGGACATCACAGGCCCAGACTGTGCTCAGAGGCACCCTTGTGCAAACCTGTACGCTCTCCTAACAGTCACCCAAAGGAAAAAGAGGCAGATTATGACCCAATAAGGAGCTGAGAAACGGCTTGGGGGGGGGAGTGGAGAAAGCCACCAAGGGCCTAACGTATGAAGAAAGTTAAGGTTCCTTGTATGTCCTTTCAAGGAAAATTATGCAAGCACTATGAGATCAAGTTTGATTCAGTGGTTTCTTTGCCAGTTACTTGGCTTTCCAGTTAACGCTACCAATGTGGTTACTGGAGCAGAGGGAACAAAGTTCCCATGATTATAATCAGCCCAAATAAGCCACTTCCTCTGCTAAGTGCTAATCAACATATTCCTTTTGCCTTTCTAAGCAGTTACAGGAGGAATATTGCCTCCTCTGTGGAGGCCAAAAGAGTTAGGCAACCAAAACACAGCCTTGCTAGATTTGCGCATCCCTCTCACTGTGGCCGTGGAGGGCTGGGCGTAACACCCAGGGCAGCTTTCTGCAACGTGCCAGCAGCCCTCAGACTCCCCTCCAGCTTCTGCTTTCTTTCTCCTATCACTCACCCTAATCATGTCATGCCCTCCTTCCCACTGCCTCTTGGTAGGGGGGTCAAGTTTCCAGAGGCTTTTGGGTCATCTGTCATGTTGAGGCTTTTCCTTTGTGTTTACACTTCCCCAGTCGATTTTTGTTCCCTGATGCCCCATGTGGGGCTCAAGTCAATGGTGGCCACTTCTGCTTTTCCTGAAGATTTCAAAGCCTGATGTTCAATTCTCCTCTCCCTCAAGTTCCTTTTTTCCTTACCTGTCTCAGAATTACTCAAAGATTTTTTCAACAGTCAGCCTAATCATTAATCCAACTGCCCTTGAAGTGCAAAGCTGCAAAAATGTGGTTGGATTTGCATTCTCCAACTAGAGCCCATGTCCATTATAAAGCCCTATTTTGTCTCTGCCATGTAGAACCTTACTTCTCGAGAAAAAGTAGCACTGGGTTCACAGGAGTTATTATTGCAGCCTTCTCACAGTCACTTGTGCTGGCAGAATCTGGCCACAGGATGGCAATGTATGTATGGAGCCATACCGATGTGTTGCTATCCTGCTCAGAGGTGCAGGATGAGGGCTGAAGTTGAAAGCCAGGCACAGGAAGAGAAGGGGAGAGGCCACAATTTTTCTGTGCTCTGCTGTGTTTTATAGTTGTTGTTTAGGTCAAACACACTGGTTGCTGGAAAGTACTTCTCTCCAAAAGGAGACCCGTATTTAGCTAATTATCCCAAACCAAAGCTGTATGTAATTACAGCTTCTGTTTTCAAAGGCATTTGCCAGTTTGGGCCAGTTGCCATCTTGTGAATAATCCTTTGTCACAAGCTTGCTGGCAGGCTGATGTCAGTGGTTGCTATGCATTAAATTTGAGCTATATGACTGGTTGTATATTTTATAATGGGATATAACCCTTCTATCTTTTGGTGACTATAACTCTTAAAAAGAACCTGTTGGGGAGGAAGAATGACGCTGGGATTAACATTTCAATACAGACTATAGGAGACCATAGGTTCAAGACCATGGACTATTGCAGCCTTCCTATGCAGTCTTTGGCAAATCTTGTAAAGGTAGTTCCAAAAACTACCTAAGTGTCTGAAACTTAGGAGCTGAAAAGCTTAGCTTTTGGCAGAAGTGAAGTCCAGAACAGTGTATCAAGACCCAGTGCTCCCAACCCAGCATGCGGAAAGAGCCTGGCCCTTCCAAAAGGAGTTAATTCCCCCTTTCTTCTGTCCCCTGAGCACAGGGAAATGCCTGCACCTGGCGGTAGGATCTGGGATGGAGCGGGGCCAGCTTTCAGCCCTACTTCTTCCTCCTTGGGTGCTGGAAAGTGCCTTGATCTGCTTTGGCTCTGTGGCCTGGAGCTTTCTCCTGCCGTAGGCACCATCAGCCTTTCCTTGCAGGCAAGGCTGTTATATTTTTGATGTGGTGAAATTTCCTCTCCACCCTGACTCTGGCTTTTATCCTTAATCTCTCTGTGTTTCTCCTTGCCACTCAGCAATAGCACGTGGGGCATTATATGAATGTTTCTCTTTTTAAGGATAACAAGGATAACTGAGGCACTTTAGTAAGGAGGGGTTGTACGAGTGCTTTGGGTGTTGATTGCTTTTGGAAATGCAGCTTGTGTAAGTGCATAAGGCACTGCAGACCTCTCACATTTTCTGTTGTGCTTTTAAAACTTACAGCGAGCTTTACAGTGGCCACAGA
Organism: Chauna torquata; assembly: GCA_013399475.1. NCBI lineage: Eukaryota > Metazoa > Chordata > Aves > Anseriformes > Anhimidae > Chauna > Chauna torquata. The sequence continues at coordinate 146,646 of VXAL01012563.1, forward strand.
TTCAAAGCTTCAGACTCCTCAGTTGCAGGGAATTTCTCAGGGAGCCTAGCTCTAGGAATTGAATGAAGGAACAGCCAAGTGTTATTTCTCAGCAACCTCCCTACAAAAAAAGCACGCACTTTACAAGGAACTATTTCAATTCCTCCTGCCATAAGCCCTTGCACTCAGCAGGCAGTCAGAGCCTGTTGTATCTTGGCCTTACTCCTCACCTAGCACAGGGAGTCTTTGGTCCTCCTGGGGAGCCAGTGCTGGTGGGGACGGGGACAGCCGAGCGGTGTGTGGCACAAGTGGGTTGGAGGCTCCTCTGGCTCCCCCGCCCCACTCTCCGTCCCGAGGCAGGGAGCAGCCCCCATGCTTTGGCTGCTGGGAACTGCAGAGAGAGACATGAGCAGTTTTCTTGCGATCACTGAGACAGGGCATTGAGCAGAAGCAGCTGCTGTTGAGCTCCTTGTGCCTCTGCTCCAGGTGGGCAAAGGTTAATTCAGACTTAATATTTGACACTTGGACTTTAGGTGGCTAGTGTGGACATGTACTTGTTGCTTGTGAGGATGACTGCTTCAGAGGAAAGGCTCAGTGTTTGGGGGTTTTCCCATCTGGGCTGCTCTTTAAGATTTTCTGCTTTCATGAGTCATCTTTCACTGCTAAAACAATTCTCTTTTTTCCGAAGCAACCCTTCTGTTGTCACATCCCACTACGCTAGGCACGAGCTTTCGCCTCTGTCACTTGCTATGTGATGGAGTTGTGAGCCTCTGGTGAAGACCAGGATCCCTGAAGGCCCTATGGAGGACAGCATACCTCAGGTGAAAGAACAGCAGGGGCTGTTGATATGAAGTCAAAGACTCCACTGGCTTCAGTTGGCTTTGGAAATGAAGAATTCATGTAATTTATTTTACTGCTTGTATGTCCTGCAGGGTAAATAAAACATACGTCTGAATTCATTCAGAACCTGGAGTCCTTCCCAAAAGGGAAGGATTTTGTGTATCTAGGTGGACTGAAAACTACTTTTCAGCTAACCAGAAAACATAGCAACTTCACTGAAATATCTGTACAATAAAAACAAAATGACTACTTTTCCATTACCATGTTTTCATACACACAGTCTAAACAGGAGCTCTTCTCTCTGCTCCCCAGAGAATCAGATTCCTACACATTTTTTTGTGGTCTTTCTGGGCATTGGAGTCAATTGATTGTAAGCTCTATTTGTGTAAATTTTATAAATATTATGTGCTGTGCTATTTTACATGTCCTATATGGATGGTAACCTAACAGTATCTCCAGAATTTAAAATATGTATTTCTTATACTAAAGAACTTGTCAGGAGCATAATCTTCAGAGGTGGTAGAAATCCTTGCTGGAAATTAAGAGTCAAGTAACCGGTGCGTAGTGGCAGATTTGTATTACCAAACCACTGAAAACGACTCTTGTAGAATATACCAGTCCTACGTGATACATATTTGACAGCTGATATCTGTAATGTTAGTTTAGTATGTACATCTCCATTATATTTGTGTGCCCTGACTTGAATATAATTTCCAAGTTCTCTCTTTGACAGCTTCACTGCTCTCAGACTGCGGAGTCGAGTTGTGTAGACCTCTTGGATGAAATTTTGTTAGAGTCAAAGGGTTTTAAGACTGCACATATGGGAAGATTGAGTCCTCTAGGAAGAAAGCCCTTTTCAGGAAAGAAAGACCTGTTTACATTTCTCCCTCTATTTGCTCTTTCAACTTTCCCTGCTGTCCTTTCCTTGCAGAAAGGGTTGTACTGGCAGTGGTTCTGCCCATCATGTCCTGAGGGTAGGTGCTCTGTGTTTGTGTTTGTATGCTTCCATGTGCTTTTCCCTTTTCTTTTAGCTCTTCGTCTGTGTCTTTCTCAGCTGCCACCCTGGTGATCCTGCCCCAGGGGAGATGCCAAAAAGATGCCTCAGGATGGAGGAGGACAGTTTAAAAAAGCTGTTGTGTAGCTCCTACAGCAACAGATATGCAATGCTAGCAGGACTTATGTGACACACTATGTGTGGGCTAAGAAAAAACTTCTGATGTTGATTAATTCAGGCTAGGAAAGGGCTGAGGCTTTGAAATAAGTATCTCTGCCCCCAGCTGCTCTATTGAGGTGGCTAGGCTTTGCCACCAACACAAAACAATAGGTAAGGCTGTCAGACTGACTCATCATAAGGAAAGAATTAAAGGTGCTGTCCTCTAGAAAAAACTTATTCCTGTAAGCCTGAAAATCAGAGAAAGGAAGGATTACACTGGAAGTTCCCCTTGCTTAAGCTGAGAAAAGGAATGAAATAATAAAGCCGTATACATTATAAAGAACAGACTTACTCCTATTTTGATTTCTTTTTTTTTCCTTGTTTTCTTTTATTTTCCCGCACACAGCCACTGCGACTGTTATGATGTGACCACAGCAAGAGGTTTAGCAAAATCTTTCTGCCTTTTAGTTGAGCACTGTAGTACCAAATTCTGAGATCTGGTTTTATACTTAGAGGAAAGAGAGAGTTGAGTGGAACAAAAGTTTGAACCATTTCAAAACTGAACTCTGCTCACGTTATGAGGTTAAAATATTGTAAGGCCTCTTCCTAATAGTCAATTTGTCTGTCTAAGGGTTGAATAATGTTGATGTTAAAAGGTCTGATAGGTCTGTTCTTCCAAATGGGATCTGGGAATTCAAGCAGACAACAGTTCATTCTGAGTGTATAATACAGTGACACAATGACAAATAACTTGGTGAAAGAGCCTTGAGAGCGATTGTGGAATTACCTAATTGTGGATAAATAAGAGTAGAGGTCATCAGCATCCCAGCTTTTACTAAATTTAGGTTGAATGCTTAAGAAAGGAAGTAGCTTTCAAGAAAATGTAGAATGCTTGCCAAGATGTTAGGTAGAAAAATCAAGGATCATAAAGGGTCTTTACATTCTACAATATAGGACTGAAGAATAATTGGAAACTTTTCTGATTCCACAACAAACTATAACAGATAGTCTCTACCGTGCCTTCAGAATAAAGCAAGTTTAGAGACCAGAGCCACTTCTTGAAAATCCAAGCGTGGTAAATGCAAATACACTCTTATATGTTTATACTCTAGCCACATAAAGTGACAAAATCCGATCGGTTACAATTAAGTTAAACTCAGTTTGTTTGATTATGTTATGCAGATCTGTTAAAACATTTCCTAAATTTTTATAGACAATAAATGTAACTCTTTAGAGTTACATTTGGAAGTTCCCATCTCTTTTTTTCCCTTCCACCACCATCCCTTCTCCCTCACATCAACCTTCCCTAGACATTTTCTCCTCCCTTACTATGCAGTCATTCAAACAACTGGCTTAGTATTTGCTGCAACAGAGAGGACAGGAATCTTGTGGGAGCAGGAGAAGAAGAAGGAGTAAGATAAGAAGGGAGAAATGAAGCTGAAATAAATGGTTGGAGGAAAAGAAACTCTAAAATACATTACTAAATGACTGAAAGCATTCTCTGTCAGTCAGTGCTTTGGGAGACTCTACTGTCTTCTGGAAATCCCAGTTTCCTTATGATCTTCTTGTGTGCAACACGTTAAAAGAGGTTGAACTTATGAATGTACAAAGAATATTCTCTTCGTAGTGTAAAACAAATAAAAATCCATTGCTCTTCTCTGATCCCATCACACAACTTGAACAGCAGTCACTAGCTCAGCAGTAAGGCCAGGTAAATTTAAAGCAAAATAAAAGATACAGACTGCCATTCAGAGTAAATTCCTCTGTCATGTTGGTTCAGTGTTATACCCAGATTATTTTGGTTAAATTGCTAATCACTTTTATGACTAATGCTGACTTCTGTGATGGTTGAGTTGATAAGCACCAGCCAGTCTCCTGCATCATAATCAAAGGATAGTCATTTGTGCCAGGCAAGAAGGCTTCTTAGACCAACAGACATCTTTGAATACCACTTCTTGCTTAATCAGGGACTTTTGGAGTGGATGCAGTGTGTAACTTGAGTGGTATAAAGAGCTTTCCATAATCTCTTCTGTCTCTCCTGAACAAGCGGTACAGGGAGCAATGTACAGCCTACAACAAACGGACAGTTAGGAGAAGTGTCAGTCAGAAAAAATTACGAGCCCAGACTGGGATTTCAAGATCTTAGACAGAATTGGTTAGGCAGGAGTCAGGCTGCCCCTACAGGGCACCTACAGGGCAGAGGAGGGTGGACTAATCTGTACAGGTCTGGGTTCCTAGTTGGTAAGATTTGTGCACAATTGGCTTGAGAAGCACTGCACAACCTTGATTGAAAGCCTGGTGAGAGTGGCAATGGGAGTGAACCCATGGATATTAAAGAGCTTTGGATCAGGCTTCAGGCACGTACTGTGGATAAAGTTAGTCTTGTTTAGTCCTAACAAGAGAATAACATGCCCAGACAACAAGCATGCCTCCTATATGCTTAGGAATTGAGGGTTTGGACTTTGAGGTCTGGGTTTTCTTGGGGGCAGGGGAAAGGGGTTGGGTTTTTTGTTTGTGTGTGTGTGTGTGTTTTCCCTTCTCAAACTTTACATTACTGCACAAGGAAAAGCCAGGTGGGTAGACACTCCAAACAAGACATCGGGCAAAAAGAAAGACGATGTCTCTTGCTGCAGTCAAGGTACAGAGCTGAAATTTTGATCTTCAGTGGTCAGTATCATTATGTGAGCTAGTGAGAATGTGTGTATGTGTGTGTGTGGGAACCTAAGCTGGCAAAAACAAGGTGGAGAGAGCAGGAAAAAAGAAAAGGAGAATTAAATGCCAGTCAGACTTAAGCTGCTTTTAGCCAGAAGCTTGTTGTTGATCTATTAAATAGCAATTTAAATAGCAACATGTAAGTATTCCACAGTCTGCTTTTCAACAATCCTTTTTTTTTTTTCTTTTAATAGTGAGACAGTACCAATGTGATTATGGAAATAAATTATTATGGGCTAAAAAAATAAGAGAAGAATTACATTGCATTTTGAGTGCTGTAAAACTTACAGTAAGCCTGTGGTTTCAATGCCAGTAAATAGCTCTTATTATGTTACAGAATAACTATTCTTTGTTTGGAGATTGAAAGCAGAAATTAAAAAATATAGTTCATATATGAAAACATTTTTTAGTTGTCTCATAAGGTCATATTATTGCAGTGAAACAGCTGAATCCAAAAAAGTTCAACAAGGACTTGTTTCAGGGTATGATGAGTGGTGTGGCAGAGCAAGCTAGATGACAGTATATTGCACCAAAAGCCATGAAATATGAACCAGGTGATTTCAGATCCATTGCTCCATGCAGGCTACATCATGGCCGTGACAGCAGGCCTTTGCTCATTGTAGGACTTGGAGTATGAAGAATGACCAGTCCCTTAAGCTGTTACACATCAGTGCTTAGGTCTATTAAGACTTAGCACAGTCATCTTTTTCCTCCCCGACATCATGAGGCTGTTTATCATGCAGACCAAGTTCTTGTCTCCTGGCTGTGCTGACTAGTCTCTCACTTGAACAGTCCTGTTCTTTCAAATGGTAGTGCAAGTACCCAAAGGGATTATCATCTTAAAAGGTGTCCTGATATATCTTCTGCTTGGATATAGTGATGATGGGTGACTCTGGAAAGATCTAACCTGAGTGTTACGGACAGAACTGGCTTCTGACAATGATCAGGTGTTGAGATCATCATGAAGGAGGTGGCAACATGTTTACTGAACATCAGATCATTTTGAGGGCCTACTGAATTACTGCTCAGTGCCTTAGAGATTGCTCAAGTGTTTGCAGGAGGGAGGTACATCTGGCTTGCAACCAAACTGCCTGCATGTAATTATCCTTACCCTTGTGCAATGCTACTGCGATTAGAAGTAACTGCCACCGTACTCCTAAAGCCCCCAAGGGCTGGATATGACACTTGCTCAACAAGAGCTTGGTTTTGATACACCCTCAGGCATGGTGCCAGCCATTTCCTGGAAAGGTATAGGAGAGACGTGTTGAGGACCTGGTATATGTGAGGAGGAAAGAAAGTGATTCAGTTACTGCAGGGCACAATTGAAGTGGCACTCAACTGTTGCAGGATGGAAACAATGCATGGGATTCAGTTCCAAGTTAAGACACAAGTTAAGGTTTCTGCATGTAGATGCATAAATGTGAGCTAATATCTATGCTTCTGTCATAATTAATGGAGATCTCATCAATACAATCAGTGGAGCATAGAGAAAGAACTGCCTCACTCTGAAGCAGACACCTTTCATTCATCTGAAGAGCTCTTTTGGCTCTGTTGATTGTATTCTTCATGCTGAACCACTTTAATAAAGGTGTTAAACCACTCTGTGAGTCAATACTGCTTTAGTTCACTTGATGTGCCTTGAATTTAAAAAGAGTATACCACATTCTTAAAATAAAAAATAAATGGAGAAATAAGCTGTTCCTCAGCTGTAGTAACTCGTGTAGTAAGAGTGAAAGTGTGCACAGTTACACTGATGAGTTACCAAGATATTTGCCATTGGAAATATCAAACCTGTGCAAAACTATCCATCTGTGGTAGAGCCTGCTGGAAGAACAAGTCGTGCATTGGCAGTGGTAGAGGAAACTTCTTACTTATGATGAACTGCATGACTTGCACTTGACTGGAGTACTGGGAGGAGCTGGATTTATGCCCTTAGAAATGAAGATCATTTGGTCTTGATAGAATGATGTGGCAGATATGGTTGCGTATCCTTAGTATTGTTTTCACTGTCATGGAAAATAAGTGAAGGCTGATGCATTCCCTTCTCAAATTCCCATTGTTCCTATTACCATTTTTCTTTAGTGGATTTGTTTATTCTCTGGGGTTATAAAAGGCTTCCTATCTGTAATATAAACAGTCACTTCCCTTTACTTTGACGAGTCCACTGAAAATGTTGCAAACAGCTGAAGAATGTTTGGTGTCTGCAAAGGATCAATCACTGAAGGACAAGAGACTGATCGGTCCTTTTAGTTGCCATTAAGTACAGCAGAGTGTGAAAATCCACCAGATTTTTCGAAGCCTTAGAAAAGGTTGCAGCCTTGCAAGAGCTTTCTCTGCTAGTTCGAATCAGAGGTATTATTTTTGTGTCAACAAGGATTTTGCAGGATGGGGTCTATAGTGCATTACTAATTCTGCAAGTGAAATACCAATTAGTCTGTTCATTATGCTGATTTCTAAATCCTTTTAGAAACAGTCAGAATTTGCTTGAGGATTTTCTCTGGATAAGGAAATATCTAAACCTGTAACTAGCAAAGATGGTCTCCTGTAGACCCCAGAGGGCTTCACAGAATGAAGAATGATACCTTTCCTTTTACTTTCATCTTCAAATGTGAAGGGAGGGAAAATGCAAAAGCACAGAATAGATTGGGAGCCAATGGACTAGAGAGTTGAATGAGATGTGAAAAATTGAAGAAATAAGGTTCAGTAACATCATTGTGAACTGTCTCTGGCAGATGTATCATTTGGAACTGTAAGGATGAGCCCTGTGTTAAGGAAAACTGAGAGGCCATGGAACAGCCCAGACTGAAACAAGCAACATATTGAGTCCTTTCCCTGATGAATAAAGCAGAATGATTCAATTTCATTAAATTTTTTTTTCCATGCCTGCAAGTATTTTCCTAGGGTGGTCCATCTTTTGGTTAGCAACGTAAAGTGCTATGCATGTAATTGTCTCTTCCTTTGCTTAGTATGTTATCTTGGTACATTTCAAGCTGAGACTCCATTAGTCTATTTTCCTGTCTGTCTTTTAGTCTGAGAATTATGAGGTTAATGCTTCTTCAGTTTCCTTTCCTGCCACTCTAGGGGTGAAATCCTGGCTCCACCAAGGTCAGTGCTGAAGCTTGTGTTGACTAAAGTTGGACTTGAGTCCTCCCTGAAGAAAGGATGGGGTAAGGGAGGGTGGGAAGAGAAATATTTTCAAGCAGACTCTTCCAGGAAAAGTTTTTCCTGTATGCAAGAGTAATTTTAGAGCAATTTAGATGTATAAAACAAGATTTTTACTCAAACAACTCTGACTAGTTCTGAAAGAGCAGAGTTGCAAGATGCTAATTACCTAATAATGGCTAAGCTAATGGCTAGTGGTCTGATAATGACTAAGATAGCCAGCCACTTAAATGTAAGAAAATAGTTACATTGTTTGCTGAATCAAAGCAACTATGCCTTTTGCACTGCCCTACACATTCGGTTCTATGCAGATCAGTCTTTGGCAAATGCTCACAATTTTGTGTTGACAGGCTTTCATTTGTATTTTAAAAACAATTGGCACAATTTGGTTTTAATTTCTAGTACACGTCCTTGAGAGGTGGACACTGGCAGATGGGAGAAGGGAAGTGTTTTCCATGGAAAAAGTAGTGGAGCTGAGATTTCAACAATCTAAAAGACGTGCAGAAGAGTAGTGCTGTTTTCCCATGATTGCTTTCAAGTGTCACATTATTCTTTCATGATATTGCAATGGGGAGATGCATAGAAAATGTTTCACTTGAGCAGGATAGCTGGGAGCAAGTTCTGTGAGGAATTATTATTACTTGCATTTTTCTAACAACAAAGTATCTGGATCACTCTGTCACTTCTACTTTTTAACCACTTTCCCCAAAACTAAGGAACATAAGTCGTGTATTTGGCAACTCCCAGCAACAATAAACTGATTAATTTGACAGGCCTAGAAAAAGAATAAAACTCTTGACAGCTGTTATTCATCTAGTATTATTAGACTGAACAAGCCTGTACAAGAAGGTGTATGATTGGCCAAATTATTTTGAGAAGTGTAATGTAAAATAAAAAGAAGTAACAGTAACCATCATCCAAACTGTACAGCAGATTGGCATTATGGCACTATTAAGCAAAATCGTCATTAACAAAGGCTTGCATTGAGGTGGAAGGTGTACTACTGTCATTAAAACAACTAAAGTATGTGGAGTAGTGAGGGAAAAAAATCCTTGACTGGAAGTATATGGTGTTAGTTTAGAGAGTCAGATTTTTTAAAAGTATTTTGTATACCACATCTAAATTGAAATTACTGGACTGGGTGTATGTTTGGGGCGGGGGCGTGGTGGTTCCTCCTTTTAACTTACTTTAAAATATTTCTATGTAGTATCAATTATTCACTTAAAACCACTCCAGCTCTTAAGGTGCTCCAGATTCTTACATGAAGGCTCTGTGATGACTTTTTTCCCCATTTAAAACAACAAAAAAAGGAAGCTCTGGGAAGGAACACACAGTAATCACAGTAATGAACACAGAGAAAAGATGAAACTGCCTACCGGCTTGAAACCAGCTTAGCTGTTGAACAGAATTTCCAAAAAAGCTGAAGTATTGTAAAGGGTTTTGTTGTTGTTGTTTAATACTTATTTATCTCCCTTGGAAAGACTTTGAAGTTACCCTCCATCTCTTCATTATTTTAAAAGAATAGATTCTTTCATCCTTCAGTAAGTATATTTTTTCTTGTCTTCTTCAGTGCTTTGAATTCTAGGGCCCAAGNACTTTCCATAACAGCTGAGATTCTTCTTAATGGAGCCCAAAGGACATCTTATGTTTATACAGAGCTTTCATCAACCTATGTGATTATTTCCCACACTAATCAATGTTATCTCTCCAAAATCTGCTTCTGAGGAAAAGGAGCTCATGGTTTTTTTTTGTGTGCGATTTTTTTTTCCTTGTTT